>JALBCR010004219.1:0-232471 GCA_030710515.1 Abscondita cerata
AAGCAGATATTTTGCTACAGGTCATTCCAGTAAAACATTACGCTGAACTTAAAAATTTCACAGTTAGCAATTCAGAAAATGAAGAGATAATATCTAGCAACACGGCCACTTTTAAATAATCCTGATACTTTACTAGATCTCAATACAAATTCCGACGGAATTGAAATAATTCTACGGAAGAGACGGTTGTAGAACAGATCGAAATTCAAAGCGACTACTTAAACGTGGATCGGGAGTGTGCAGAAGAAGTGCTGACATCGATAAAGAAAACAAGAATGGACAAGAAGAAAACCTTGATTTCAATAATACTAATAAACATAAAAGACTGATCATAAAGACTTAAAACATCCTAAGAAAACAAAAAACGCTATGAACCTCAACTACTTGAGACATGCAAAGAAGTTGCAGACAAAATTGTTATGAACGATTTAATGATAATGAGAAAAATCATTTTCAGAAATTATAATGATTTAAATTTTAGAAAAAAAGACTGTTTTGGATAAACATATTGTCAAGAACGATAAATATAGAAAAGTTGATGCAAATGTCCCCAGAGGTTTCGATAATATACAACTTACCAAATGTTAAAAATAAAATCGCGACCAGAAAATATCTTATCTGATTCCCAGTCAAAAACAAACATTATCATTGAAGATGTGGTTAATGTAAACTCTTTAGATGTTGAACCACTGCTGGTAGAAAACTTCCCAGATTCTCAATCTGAAACCAAAAAGTATGATAGTGGTTTGTAAAAGCATGTTCATGAATACTCTTGGTTTGAGATCCGACTCTATAATCACCGATTACTTAAAGAGAACCATCAATGATTTACCAGTAGACTTAAAAGACAAAAGAGGCCAAAAAGGAGACAGTGAGAGCAATCGTGAAAAATTATACAGATATAAAAACCACATTAATTCTTACCATCCGCAAGTATCTCATTACAATTTAGAGCATGTCCGAATAGAAGATATTTACCATGCGATATAACAATCCGTGATATGTACAAAGACTTCATAGAAAAGGTTTATAAAATAAGTTACGAAACTTACAGAAAGGTTTTGATAAAGAAAATATAGGTTTTGCATCGCCTACCCAAGACGAGTGTGGAATGTGTTCAACCTATAAAAACCATGCTCATGAAAATGCTCCAACGAATTCCACTTCAACCGTCTGTGAAGAACCAGGACAAACTAAAATAACAATATGTGACATTTGCAAGAAATACGACATTCATAAAATTCGATTCACAGTAGCGAGAAAACAATACAATGAAGACTCAAGCAAAAAGTGGACGTCAGATTTTGAAATTTTTCTGTCGACATGCAGAAAATTTTAATATTACCCAAAATGACCATAAAAATTCGTTTTCGTTAGCAGACTGGTTGTGATTCATGAAACATTTGCTAACCTGCAAGCAGGACATGAAAATAAATGTGTACTTTGGCATGAAGCCATTAGGGGACGAAATGGGCCAGACGTAGTTTCGGCATTTTACAATGTACTGAAAAGACTGAACAACCACAAAGCACGTGATTTTTGGGCTGATAACTGTACAGCACAAAATAAAACTGGACTCTTTACACGTCTTGTGTCATATTTGTTAACGAACTGTGGGGACCAGACACTATCACTTTAAGTATTTTGAGCCTGGTCACAGTTTTATGAAAGCGGATTCAGTTCACGGCCTTATAGGCAAAAATGGAACATACTCCAGAAGTATTAGACTACGAAGACCTAGTTCACCTAATTGAATCATCAAATAAGTTAAATAAAGTTGTGAATTTGCGCGTAGAAGATTTCTTAGAATTTGAAAATGGTTGTCAAACTAGAAAAAGGGATCAGAGTTACCAAAACTAAATGACTTAAAGTGTGTTCAATTTGTAAAAGGCTCCAAAAACTCTTCTTTAAGTCTGAACTAGAGCAAGAATCTTTTCAGAAGTACTGTTTCTGAAACCTAAATTCAAATTAAATTTACAAAGCAAGTCGCAACAGATAGAGGTGTAAACCAGGCAAAAAGATATTATTATTAAAGAACTGATACAGCATATGCCACCAAGAAAACAAATATTTTGGAAAAATTTGCCAAGTAGAGAAGATGTGGAAGACTTAGGAATTTCTGTTGCTCAAACCTAAAACCGATTCTGAAACAAAGAATATACTAATATACTAATAATCATTAATTAATATGTATTTTGTGTTTTCGTGACAAATTTTTTTTAAAGTTTGAAAATAACATTGCTGTTCACTTGTGTTTATACAAAATGTTTGATTTTTAGATTTAAAGTATAATAATTGTTCACTGTATAACTATTATGTAGTTCTTTTGAATGTTACCACAATAAATCTTAGACTTATTAAGATGTTCAGAAAATTAGCGAACTTGTGTTACTTTGTTGTAATAAACCAATTTAGAAGTTATTATGCCTTTGAAATCTATTTATCTAACTTTCTACTTGCTTATCTCCTTCTAGTTTAAATTAGAAGTCCTGTGCTTGATTTATTTATCGTTCTTGAGCATTTGGTTAAATTAAAATATCTAGCATGTACAGTTACTTTATTTTAAGATTGCATAACAGAAAGATAGTTAAATAAAGTAACTCAAAAACTACATAAATCATAGATATTTACTAACATTATTTAATATTTTTATACTCTTAAAAAAAGGGCAAGAAAACATTTAATTAATTCAAAATCCACTCTGTAGGGTCAAATTTAAGAAAAGTTATGTAGAAAACCATTTTAAAATAAAAGTGTTCGTAACCAAAATCTTTAAATTTTGAGTTACTTGTTTGCTTTGTACGGCAGTGGTGGTGATATTCTCACTTTTAAGAGGCACGTAGCGTGGAGTGTCATCTAGAGTTGTTGAGGGGCATATATAGAAGAAAGCGATGTCAAATAAAATCGATATTGCTAGAAAAAATTCAAGGAAAATCCAGCACAGTGCAAGAGATCTCCACGTTATTCAGTCTTCCTCAAACGTGGTTTGTGTTCTTATTTGTTATAAATTTAAGGTTTATGCATATTTGCTCTAGTGACTGACACAAGTGGTAAACCTTCTATCGGTGTTCAGTTTGTTTCTTTGTGTCTGCTTAGGACTAATAACTACAACCTTAGCGTGGCGCCCCTTCATCTGAAGCATTTTCTACTACTACACCGCTAAAAATGGGTCACGACACTTTGCCGACATTAACTATCGGGTGGTGCTTCGAAACAACTACAAATTTTTTTATAAAATCAAATCGTTTGATAATAACAAACTGTAACAAAAGTAGCAACAACGTAGAAGCCTTAAATGTTGGTTACACCGCCACATAAGAACCCCTGGCGTTATGTGTGGGGATAGAGTGTACCACTTGTATACTATCACAAAAAGTAATCTTATTCTGCGTTTTGAAGCATTACATAAAAAGTAGTGATACGCATATCAGTCCACAAACGGAATGAAAGCAGGTGAAGAAGAACAGCGGTAAGTTATTCGTTTCTTTGGCTGCAAAGGATGTGGGCAGTCGAGAAATACATCGCCGAATGTCGGCTTGTATGGAGTAAACAGCTGGGCGTTTTATTGCAAGACGATAAACGTCCGCACAGTCAAAAGTATATATAATATATTAAGCCGAGAAATAAACTTCAAAGCCAACAGTAAAAGCCATCAAAGGACTCAAAAAGCAATTCGGAACGAGTTCTTGGGAAAGTAATGATGACCTTTTGTTCTGATTGCCCCGTACATTTGCTCGTCGAGTTTCGCGAACATGGATTAAGCGATAAACACGGTGCACTACGCAAAACATTTTATCGAACAGTGTCATCCTTCTCAATGATAATGCGCGTTTCTACACTGCCAATCTGGTAAAGCATAAGTTGCATAAATTTTCAAAGAGAAAACTATCACACGTCCTCTCTATAGCCCAGATCTTTCCTCTTGTAACTTCTACATTTTTGGTCCCTGAAAATAACATTTGAATGTGCCAATTTGGAACAAAAGAAAAACTACACGACTGGCTGCGCAATTGGATCTTTGAGCGAGCTTATCACCTTTTTCAAGAATAGAATCGACCGCCCTCATCACATAGTGAGATAAATGTAGTAAACGGAGGGCACTTCTAAGAAGTAAAATATTCCAATATCCAAAGCGGATTTTCATGCATATTTTTTTCAATAAGGTTGCACACCTTAACCATACAAAATAAATATTATATTTCTTCTGTATCTTAGTTAACTTAATAATCTATGGTTTTGTGAAAAGAACTACTTACCATGAAACACTTAATTTTTTGATAACTCATTTATGAAATATTCTCAAAATATGTTTTTTGGTTTAGCTAAACAATTTTTTTTTTTATTTTACTAGTACTTGCTTAAATAAATTGGATTATCAATTTGTGCCATTTTCGAGATATTGACGAGAAAATGGACTGCCTAACAACAAAATATTGTGTTAAATAACTTATTACAAAATTAAGACATTAAAAATTTTGTACTTCAGTAATATACAGTGTTGAAACAAAGTAACGGATAAATTCAGTAATTTTTTGGATAAAATCTTGAAACGGATAGCGATTTTAATTGTAAGATATATTTCAGATGTATTTTGATGTTATGTCATTTGTTTATAAAGTTATGATATCATCGTAATTCTCTTTTAAAAGGCGACTACCATTTTTTTATTGATTTTAATAGTTGTATTTATTCTGTTTTAACGATATAATATTTTTAATACGTTAGATTTGAAACTCAAAGGAAAATAAATTTTAAAAAGTGATATTAAAATCCAATAAAATTAACAAATTTCATCAAGTCACCTCTGGGATTCATCTTTGCATCGCCAAAAATATTAATGATTTTGGTAGTAGTTCTTTATTTCTTATCGATGCATGGAACATGTAATTTTATGAATTTTTCTAACTTTATTAGTTTTAATATCACAATTTTAAAATTTTATTTCGTCTTTTTTAAATGTAATGTATTTAAAATGTTATATCGTTGAAAAAGAATAAATAGAATAATCAAAAAGGATAAAAAAATGGAGGTTGCATTTTAAAAAATTCGATGACGTCATAACTTTAGAAACAAATGACATAACAGCATCAAAATACATCTGCAATATGTACTACAATTAAAATCGCTTTACCACTTTGACATTTTTTTCAAAAATTAATGGCAACAGGATTACTGAATTTATCTGTTACTTACTTTCCACACTGTATATTAAAATTTATGGTCCTTATGTATATCGGTTTTATTCCAGGTATATAGATAAGTCAATATTCATTATCTTTAAAAAAAACCAGTTTTTTAGACAAGTTTTAAAAATTTATCATTTTAAGTTATTACTAAAATCCAGTCTTTTAGATTATATACCACATATTTTTAATAACATTTTATTTTAAACATAAAACATAATTAAAAAAAATTTTTACTGTTTTATTGATTAAGAAGAGTGTTATACAGGGTGTAAAGCTTTCGGCCATAGCATATTAGAGGAATAATGAGAACGAAAACCGATTCAGCTGAAAACTTGTAACTTTATATAAATGGACATAGTCTCACTTCAAAGGAAAGGAAAGGAACACCAACTGCAGCGTCTATTTAACCAACAGAAAACACCACAACTGCACCAAAAACTTGACTCGACACGTGTTTCAACAGCTAAGCTGTTAATTATCTGCGATACCGACATATATCGGTATTTCTTGTATTATGCATTAATATTTTATTTTATTTTCGGTTTTATTTGCCGTCTTCTAGCTCTTACCATTATTAAAAAATAATTTCAGGTTTCAGCAACAAAAATTTGAATCTACTAAAAATTAATATTTCATGAAACATAAAAGGCAGATAAACAACAAAAGTTGGATGCACTTCCGGTAGTAACCGGAAGTGACACCGCCATGAAAATATTTTTTAGCAAGTAGATCATATCCATTTGTGTAGAGTTACGTACAAGTTTTCAACTGAATCGGTTTTTTTCATTCTCATTATATCTCAAACATGCTATCGTCGAGACACACCCTGTAAACGATCGTTTAAGAGGAAATTTTTAATCAATTTCAAGAGATTTTCCTAAACTATTATTTTTCTCTAAAATTTAATGAATAAATTTAAAATTACAATACGCCCTCAATACAGAGTTTTTAAACATTTTAATGTTTGTTGTAATGGTGACAACATCAACTTTCTTTCTAAAGTTGATTTGAATGTTCTTATAAAATCAACCTTTCAAAAGTTAGTGAGGGAGTGTGTAATTAACGTTTTATTTAAAATTATTGTTAATCTAATAAGAAATAAACAAATTGAAAAATTATATTGTTTGTTAATTTTCTTTATTTTTAAATCTTATCAATAATACTGAGGTGATGGTAATTAAGTGTTTTTGATATGTTTTGTTCAAGCTTTAATTTAATTTAAACGTAATATTCCATTATTCTGTCGGCAAATAGCTTAATGTTTCATTTTTACCAAATTTTAGAAAGGTGTATCTAACTGCAAATTTATTTTCAAAATGGTGAATAACTATTGAAGTAATGTATTTAACAGCATAACTGGAAAATTTTAGAGAAAGCCTGTTGAGTTAGACAAAGGAAAACTTGAATTGTTCAAATATCATGCAAAATTATATTTGTTTATACAGGGTGTCACGATGATAGCTTATTACATGTTTTTCTCTTTAACTAAGAACAAATTACACAAAAGCAGTTTTATTTTGAAAATATCAACAAACTGAATTAAAACTGTAGATCCATGGCTTTCCTCCACTTCAGCATATACTTTATTCTCCTTCATGTTCTCCATCCACTTTCTTCATCGACTTTGTCCTTCTAAATTGTTAATTTATTACTTTGTCTAATATTTTACATCAAAGCTCATTAGAAATATTTTGTAAAGGCTACCATGTTATTCGAAAAATAAAAGCGAATGTATGTCATTTATTGAACAGTTTAATAGTTTCATACAATAAACTTCAAAGTTTTATTCAACAACGTGTTTATTGACATACAATTTATTATTTGAATAAAGCCAAGCTTACACAGATTAACCTGGTTGACTTTCGCTTTAAAATAACCTGCTTTTCAATTTATGCCTCATTTCACGCGTAAAGGTGAGGCGATAAACATGCTAATGTTACACCTACCTACCACTAAAGCATGTTTTAAAAAAAATGTTGAGTGTAATTTTGTAACAAATTATTTGTATATAAATAAAGTGCTGTGTACAACAGACCTGAAATTAGTTGTTTTCAAAACTTAAACCAAAACGGCTTATTGCTTTTGAATCTTTTGAAATTGAAATTTTTTGTTTCATTTAGGTGTAAAATTTATTTGTAAAACTAGTTAACTTTTGATAACATCATACATATTCAAACGCTTATTTTACCACTAATAAGAAACTTTAATTTTTAACATCGATTAAGTTTGCAGTCTTTCGCATTTATAATGGCGCGATTAAGATCGTACATGTATTACCAGTTATCAATCCAATTACTATAGTTTAAATATATCTTTGACGGAAATAAATTGACAGCATTAATAATATAGTTTTGATGATTACAGTTTCAATTTAATTTTGAAATGGTTTCTTCCAAAAGGCCTTCTATAAGAAGCTAGGATAAAATCAAAGAACCGTTTATTTTATCGTCGATGTTTCTGGAACTGAAATGTTGCTTTCTTAATAGCGTCTTATATTTATTCAAGTACAAAAAATCTTATATTAGTAATATTTACAAATATTAAGAATGTATAATAAAAATTGATACTTACAAAATTAATGAAGTTGTTTTCAGTAATATTTGGACATTATATTATATCAACATTATATTGAAATAAACGGTTATTTGGTTTTATCCTAACTCTTAGAAGGTTTTTGAAAGGAAACCATTCCAAAATTAATACTAATAGTTAATTGTAATTTGGGACAACCCCAATAATAATCATATACAGGGTGTTTAAAAAATATGTTCCGATATTTGGCCCACTTATAGATCTCATCAGTACAAACAAAAAGTCAATAAACATAAGTCCAAAAATCAACCGTTTCGAGATACAACCTGTTTTGAAATTAAAATAATTTACGCTCAGTAGAAGTGATTTGTATTTATCAGTCAGCTAAGGAAGTGGGTAAACCAAAGGTCATATTTATTTTAACGAGGTTTTCAATAGAACAAATATCAGTATAAATACAACATTTTATTACAAATGATTCTTAAAGAAGATGTTCATGTCCTCCTTCCATTTGTATACAATATTTCGTAAAGTGAACGCCGCACCCTCTCTCAAAGAGTCCCGGATTTGTACGAACAGTCTAAGGTGTTCAATTCGTTTCGCAACTCATCTAAATTATTCACAGGACTGAATAAACTAATGTCTTTAAATACCCCTAAATGCAAAGTCGAGAGGGAGTGAGGTCGGGAGATCTAGGTGGCCATGCAACAACCTCCTCGCCCTATCCACCTGCCATTGTAATTTTCGTTTAGGTAATTTCTGACCAAGACTGCATAATTAATTCTGTGGTTGAGGGGTACATCTTCTAACAGCAGTGGCAAGGTATTCCGCAAAAGAAGGTACAATTGACTAGTCAAACGGTTAGGCAGGAAACAAGGTCCTATCAGATGGTCTTCAACACACCAAGCCAAACGTTGATTGAAAATCGGTGTTGATGATTCGATTCAATGGCGTGCGGGTTTTCGTCGGCCCAAACATGGCTGCTTATGGAAATTTAAAATGCCATTTCTCGAAACCAGCTTCGTCAGTAAATAAAATTTCCGTAACAAAATTTATTCTCCGCAACTTTGTCAGCATCCTTCGACAAAACACCAGTCGTGCGGCATAATCAGGCACAGTAAGAGCCTGTACCTTTGAATATGGTATGGGTGCAATTGCTGCTTGCGTAACATTCTCCAAATTAGGGAAGAATTAATATTTGTTTCAGTAGAGAGTTCTAGTACTAGTACCGGGATTTTCTTCAATTCTTCTTAAAATGTTAAGTTCTGCCTCGGAGTAGAAACTGATCTAGGCCGACCACCATCACCGTTCCTTGATTTAAACGATCAACTTGGATAAACGTTGATGTAAATTTGTAAAAGTTTGGCACACGGAAGTACCCGGTTTGGGAATGCTTCGGCATAAAGCGCGACGTGCCTCATAAGCATTTATCGGCCTTGCCATACATGAAATGCATGTCTGCCATTTCTGCGTTGGTATATTCCGGCATATTTGAAAATTTCAACAATAAGCAACAGCAACAACGACTTCAATAGCAACAATAACACTAACAATGACAGCCACACAATGATAACAAATGCGGCAACTAGACTGACAGAAACGAACAAATTTTGTTTGTTATTTCCATAGCTGACGTGATAAATACGACGAATCACTCCAACTGGGTTTAGTAATTTTAATTTCAAAACTGCCTGTATCTCGGAAACGGTTGATTTTTGGACTTAAGTTTATTTTGACTTTTTGTTTTGTACTGATGAGATCTATAAGTGGGCCAAATATTGGAACGTATTTTTAAACACCCTGTATAGTTACTGTATGGTATTTTTATTTATATTTTTGAAAAAAAACAGCTTAAATTTTTTTTTTTAATAATTTTCTTTGTTTCTGTCATATGGTTTCGTATAACAAGGATTATTGATAAAATCTGGGGTTGACATCACAACCCCATTCTAATCAATCAAACCTACATCCTTCGTTACATAGGATACACGGAAATCAAACATACAAGAGCGCAGTCAGCATTTTTAACGGCCAACAAATCAAGAACCAGCCAGCAAAGTCACCGCACCAGCACCAGGTGAAGACCGGCCGAAGTTCGAATCCATCATCCAATCATTCCGAGCCGCTCGTCTTCAGCGCCACTACTATATGCTGACCCATAACGTTTCCATTTAGTTTATAATTAGAAACTGATCACTATGTCTAATTGCTAAACCGATCAAATGAATTTTCTGGTTCAACCCGGCGTCTAGAGTAACACACCCTAAACGCCACAAATCTTTTTAGCGATTCACGAATGGTGATATTAAATACAATTTTTTAGCGATTCTCTACCTATTGAATCCATTTAATCAGCAAATAGCTGCCAATATTACTAACGCACCGGAGAATTATAAAATGGCCTCAACACCGTTCATTAAACCATTAAACTGTTAGTTGCTTAAACGTAAGGTATTTAAATTTAATTTATATTCCCGTTTTTCTCGAAAAAGTATTTGTTCTATGGTGTGTTGTTTTTTTTTGCGTTCCGACACTAACAAACAAAACGTGTAAAGAGTATTGCAAGTGTGCGGTGGCATAAAACATTTAGATCAAAAAATGAAATAAATAGGGTATAAAAAGTACATAGCAACTTACAAAATGTTAATAGAAAACTAAAATATACTATACGGTAAACGTAATGGTATTACGGGTACCTTTTGACCGTTGCGTGTTTGCTCTCTTTTATATGTTTAAAAATAGAATTCAAACTTAAAATTTTACTTGAAATAGAAGAAACAAAAAAAAAATATAGATAATAAATGTTCAACAACTCCATAACTTTTTTTTATATAATATAATAGGAAATAGTATGCATGTTAAGACCCCTTCCTTTTGGTTCGACAGATTATGCCCAAGCTTATTTTGTTGAGAGAATAACAAATTTTCTTACCAGTTAGTAATATTATTCATAAATCTTTTAATTCAGAAATAAATAGTAGCCACTTATTTTTATACACATTTCTTTGCACTTTTAATTTGATATAGTTTGATTTACTCCACAGGACGTAATCTGTTACTTGTCTTTGGAAAGTAGGGTCTTCATTATTTACAACTGAAATTTTGGTACATTATTAGGTACTTCAAACAAAATGATCAACATTATTTACAAAAAAATTGTTGCCAACAACACAACCGCACGCCTTGAGTTGTCCACATATGTCTATTATCGGAATAGGGATATTTTTGCACCACTGTATTAACGTCTCCGTTTTGATGCTAAGACATTTTGACCCCAAGACATTTGGGTACTGGAACTTTTGGCGTCGAGCTATTTCGGTGCTAGGATATTTCGGGGCCATCCGCAAATTTTTTGGGCCGTTGATGTTTTCGCGTTGACTTTGTCGTTTATCGCATGTTAATTGCATATTAATTCTTTAACTTCTGTAAACAAATAATCAAGATTTTAATTTTGTCATTATCGGAAAGAATTGTTGCAGTTTCCCAATCAAGTTAATTATACAGGGTGCCCAGAAACTGTTCTGCTAACGGAAACTACAGGTACTAGAGGTTATTTTATGTCGATTTAACTCCCGGTTCTCAACGTGGGCGATAACGCCCCTTGGGGGCATTTGAGACTTTCAGGGGGCATTAAAAGATCCCGTGATAATTAGGGAGAAGCAACTTGTAACGTAATCTTTAAAATAAATAACTGTTTATGACCGTGCACAATAAAAGCACTTAAGAATTATTGTTTGTTATAGATAATTATAGTGTTTTGTTTGCTAATGTAAATATCTTTGTTATTCTTGCAAATACTCAATACCATTTCTTGAAAACGTCATTAATGTCCTAAACTTTCTAAAATATACAATAAGCTTTTGTTTCGTTTAATCCTCTTTGTTGTTAAATGATTTGTACCTGAAATAGTTTTTAGTATTTTAACTGTAAATAGTTAATGTAGGGACAGTACGAATGTAACCGTCCAACGTACAACATTAAAATAAAATAAAATAACGCCAAATTAAAATAAGCGGTAAAAACAATAACGTAGTCCTCGCCAGGTGTTACGGTTACGTCACTGCATTTTCATCTTATTCCTGTCGGTGCGTGTTATATGTTGCCCATAATTTTATATAAAGACAAAGATTGTTCATTTATTTTCATTAGTATTATCGCGCGCAATTGAAAGCAGTATTCCATAAGTTAATTTTTACACGTATTTGTAAATTAAAAACTATGTCGGAAGCAAAAAGAAGCGACGTCAGTATAGTGCGGATTATATTAAATACGGATTTATCGAAAATCCCACAAATCCATCATCTCCAATGTGCCTTATTTGCCAAAAAACATTTTCAAATGAAGCGATGAAGCCTTCTAGACTTCAAGATCATTTGAATAAAATACACCCAGATAAGAAAAATAAAGACGTGACGTATTTTCAAAACATCAAAAACAAGTACGAAATTCAGCCAACTATATCAAAGCTTTTTCATCAGCTGCGAAGCAAGATGATGACGGACTTCGAGCTTCGTACAATATTTCATTGTTAATCGCTAAAACGGGCAAACCCCACACTATTGGAGAAGATTTAATTTTACCAGCAGTAAAAGAAGTAATAACCACTGTGCTCCATAAACCAGCTGTAGATATTATTCGAAAAATTCCCTTGAGTAATAGTTCTGTGCAAAGAAGAATTGATGAGATGGCTGCAAACATTGAAGAATCATTGTGCCATCACCTGCAGACTTGTCAATTTTCAATTCAGCTGGATGAGTCCACTTTACCAACCAATGAAGCATTGTTATTGTCATACGTGAGGTTCATCAAAGATGAGAAAATATGTCAAGAATTATTGTTTGCTACAAATTTAGAAACTGATACAAAAGGAGAAACTATATTTAATACTCTGGAAAATTTTGTGACGAAAAGAAAATTCCTTTTAATAATATTTTGTCAGTGGCTACGGATGGTGCACCGGCTATGACAGGTCGTCACAAAGGCTTCATAGCGTACTTAAAAATAAAGTTCCTCATGTGCTTGCTGTGCATTGCGTAATTCATCGCCAGCATTTGGTTGCGAAAAATCTGAGTGATCGCCTCCATACATCAATGCAATATGTTATCAGAGCTGTTAATAAAATTAGAAGTAACTCTTTAAATGACAGATTGTTTAGTCAGCTTTGTATTGCCAATGATGAAGATTTCAACCGATTGTTGCTTCACACAGAGGTGCGCTGGTTGTCAAAAGGTACTTGTTTGAGTCGATTTTATAATCTGTTTGGATCTGTAATAGAGTTCCTAGAAAACAAAGATCCGGAATTGCGCGACAACCTCATCTCATCAAAGAACGATATTGCGTACTTAACAGACCTGTATAAATTGTTTAATGTTGTCAATCTCCAACTTCAAGGCGACGACTTAAATTTGATCAAGACAAAAAATTGTATTGCTGCTTTCATATCCAAATTGCTGTTATACAAAAAAAACATCGGCAGGCGGGAATTCAATAACTTTCCAAATTTATCAGCAGTATTATTCGAGAACGACGACTTGCTTGTTTACTGTCAACACTTAGAAAACCTCCACAGTGATTTTAAGGAACGATTCCAGGATATTTTAAACATGGGTATACCAGACTGGGTGTTGGATCCTTTTTCAAATGTAAACACAGCAGAATCATCCCAGTTAGAGGAAGAATTAATAGAGCTGACGACAAATGAGAATTAAAATTAAATTCAGAATTGGCTATCAAGAATTTTGGCTGCAGAAACCAATTTCACAACTCTACCCTGGATTATGGGCGATAGTTCAACGATTTTTGATAGCGTTCCCATCTTCCTATTTAGCTGAACGTGGATTTAGTGCTGTAGCAACTTTGGTAACCAAAAAGAGAAATCGGCTTCATGTTACTGAACGCGGCGACTTACGGTTGTTTTAAGTAAAATGGAGCCTGATATTAACAAACTCCTAAAATGCACCAAATTCAACCTTCTCATTAAAAAGTTGTAAATTCTATGTTTTTTCGATGTTCATAAAAATATATTTCAATATATTTAAGTATGCGTTTTAATTGTTCTCATTGAAACATTCTTCAAGCTCATAAATAAGATATGGATGATATCCTAACTTACGACTATAATAAGTTTAAATATAATCGTAGCAATAACTGTTTCAGATTCGCGACAGATAGGGAGTAAAAAGATTGGGAGGGGGGCTCTAGAGACAAAACTATTCTTAAAGTGGGCGAAGGACAAAATAAGGTTGAGAACCACTGACTTAACTCAAATTACCTTAATCTAAAAATTCTTCTAAGTGATCTACAGCCTTTGAAGAAGACATCGTTTATGGGTAGTTCTTTCAATTATTCAAAATGACGTTACTTAAAATTTTGAAACTTTGTATAATCAATCAAACGATTACAAACCCGTCATTTGCTGTTATTAATTTTATTTACAACCACCACAAACGTATCAGTAGGGAGAAAATGTTTTAGTTTTATATTTTTTTATCTGATATCAAAGTTGAGAAATTCAAGATCATTTTCACAAAAATGTCCTCTTCTTTGAAAACGATATCATGAACCGTTTTGAAAAAATAAATTTAAACTGTTGTGTTTCTAACATAACATCATGTAAATAAAATTGTATCTTGTAATATCGTTGGCTTTGAAAAATCAACAAAATCTACAAATACTGATAATAAAAGTCGTAAGTATTAAGTTGTTCGCATATGTTCGAAAAATTTTAAAATAATTTTATTTCGTGAGGGTATAAAACAACATTAACATTAAAATAAAAAACAAAAATAAGAATAATTAACAACATAAAAAGATAATTAATTTTACAACAATGATCTACATGACGACCATTTGTCTCAATATTAATTCTTTTCTCTAAAGACCGCTTAATTTTTATCGGCATTTTTTAAATGATTTAAAGGAAACTCATATAACGATGTTACTTCAAAGGTGCAGAAGCTCACTTAGAAAGCATTTTCGGATTAAAGTAATTTGAGTTAAAATCAACATAAACTAACCTCTAGTACCTGTAGATTCCGTTTGGCATAAGAATTTATGGATACCCTTCCCCCCCATACATGTCATTACGCAATGAAAATTTTATTAGAAAATGAAAGTGTATCAATAGTAGAAGTATCTGATATTCTCATAATATACATCTTCTAGAAAGAAAAGAGTGTGTTAATTACACGAGATTACAAATTGAATTTTTTAAAGATTACAAACAGGACCTACCTGTAAAGGTGCATACATGTATAAAAATAATGGCAGTCTTCACTTTTAAAAATTCAACTTTGTCATCAATGTTGTCCAGATCATATTACGATTTCAAATGGTCATAGAACTGTGTATAGTTACAATGGCTTGAAATTTCTATAAGTTATGAACTTATGATTGATTTCACATTGCCAAATTTTAAATGACACAATTAAACCGTGATCAATCGTATGTAAATTAACGACACCACTGTTGGCAACCATTTTCTTTAGTAAATTAACTAGTATCACATCTAACAAAATTCAGTACTATGTTCGGTGATAGAGTTGGTTCACAAATAATTTGTGTAAGTTCAAGCTATTAATTAATCATTTGACTGTATTGTACCAAGGATCTATAGTAACTTCTCACATGTTTTTGTTCCTCTTTCATTGGTGTGTTCTATACACTTTTTTCCATTTTTTCGCAGTCATATCACTTAAAAGAAGTCATTAAAGATTGTCAAACGTCACTTAATTTAAACGTGTAGTATTATTTCTGTGACTACTGTACTCCCTTCACATGGCCCATATTAATTTATAGTTAAAACAAACTATCAAGTTTTTGTTGCCATTTGAAACTGCATATCTTTTAAACTTTGTCCTAACACATCCAGTTATGAACTGCAAAAGCACATTTTTACCTTTTAGTCTACGCTTGTTTACAAATATAAGCGCACTTGTTTTATGATACGAATTTTACTATATACAAACATTTGTTATTTTTTATATTACCCACACAATGACATCGGTCGATTTGGCATCTTTTACGTCATTCTGCGTTTACCCGCTTCATCGCCAACTATACGAAAACAATTTTGCTGGAAATTCTGTCTTAATTTACAGATTTGTATATTTTACTCAAAGTAAAGTGCATTTAAAGGACATTTGCATGGAAATGCCTAAAATTTGTTGTATTTGTTGTTGTTCAAATTGCATTATAATACTGTCTGTTTTTTAACTTGTTGCAAAAAAATGCAATAACAATAGGGGAGGGGGAGGGAGGCGGTAAACCCGAGGAAGACCCGAAAAGCAAGAAGGGGGGGGGGAAAAGGGGAGGAGAACCGTTGTCGAACGATGTTAATGAAATTTTCAGGAAACGTCTATTTTCATTAAAGAAAGTGATGATTAAAATTTGAATAAAATCTAGCTAGTAGTTTTGTTTTTTTGCCTGTTGTTTCCATAGCACATAGTAACAATAAATTTGAAGTATTAGACCATTTAGTAACTGTCAAGTTTGCAAATTGTTGTTGTTTCTTCACAATTTCATTCTGAACTTGAAAACAATGCCGAGAGTACGTCAACATCAACATTTTGTCCAATTAAGTGATTTTGAACGTGGCCGTATTATTGGTATGAGAGAGGCCGGACTTTCGCTAAGAGAAATTGCTCGTCGTGTAAACCGAAATGTTTCATCGGTATTGAGATGTTGGTCCAAATGGTCCGAGGAAGGGGTTCAACATCGTCGCCGTGGATCTGGACGTCCTCGAAGGACTACAGATCGCGAAGAACGTCGCTTAAGAGTTTTGGCCACAAGAGATAGATTTTCAACAACTCGATCAATTGCAAATGATTGGATGAGAGGTACAGGACTTAGGATGTCAATGTCATCTGTTTATCGCCGGATAAGATCTTATGGGTTGCGTTCATATCGTCCATTTTTATGTCTTCCTCTTACACCACTTCACCGTCTACGCAGACTAGAGTGGAGCAACGAAAGGGTTAATTGGGCGCAAGAATGGCATCAAATTGTGTTTAGTGACGAGTCCCGATTTTGCTTGTGGGCCCACGATGGTCGTAGGAGGGTCAGACGGATGCGTGGAGAACGTAAAAATCCAACATTTTTTGTGGAACGCAACACAGCCCTCACTCAAGGAGTTATGATATGGGGTGCAATATGTTATGGTAGCAGATCACCCTTGGTCTTTATTGACGGCAACCTTAACGCAGCTGGTTACATTGCTAATGTGCTACAACCAGTTGGCCTTCCATATCTTCAGGGGCTGCAAAATCCCATTTTCCAGCAGGATAATGCGCGCCCTCATACGGCAAGGGCTACAACACGGTTTTTGGAAGAATCTAACATTGCCGTCCTCCCATGGCCTGCTCGGTCGCCTGATTTGTCGCCAATTGAACATGTATGGGATATGATTGGTAGGCGACTGGGTAATTTACCGCACTCTCCAGATAATTTACACGATCTTCAGCAACGGATTCAAGAAGCTTGGGATGATATACCACAAGCAGCTATAGATCACTTGATTGATAGCATGCCAAGCCGTCTAGATGAGTGCATTACAAATAGTGGCGGAGCAACTCATTATTGAAAAAACTTTTTAAGCTTTTGTTCTTTTGTTTTAAATTTTAATCATCACTTTGTTTAATGAAAATAGACGTTTCCTGAAAATTTCATTAAAATCGTTCAACAACTTCTAGGTGTTGCAATTTTTTGAAGTCAGTATATATACTTTTAGAGTATAGGGGTATCCTTCATTTACTCATATTAGTATGCGGTAATTATAAATTTCACCTTTTCCTAAGCATATCTTCTAGAAATTGTGACTGTGGTCAGTACCAGGCTCATCTTCGAAGTAAACGGTAGTTTTTTGATTAACGTGGCGATGGCAAATTTTCTAAACTTAAGAGAAGTTAAGAATTATAAACCCCGTTTAACTACAACTTGGCCAAGAATTGAAAGGACTATTTCGTTCTGAAGAACAAAACGTACAGTGGCTAGCGGACAGATTTTTGGATGCAAATGAATAAACTCGTTTGTTCATAAAATGAAAAGGGTTTGCGTTACCTTAGTGATCCATCAAAAAGGAATTGCTGAAGAACTTGGAGTAAATCAAGCTACGGTATCTCAAACTGCGAAGAATAGATAAAATTTTCAAATACTAACGCTGAACTAATTGATGTCAAATAGTGTGACAAAGCAAGTATGTGTTTCCCACATCAATAAACCTTATTGAATGTGCTCATATAGTAATACAGAAAGTAAAGGTAAACCGACCTTGAATTTTGGAATGGCAAATAAATTTTCACTAGTATCGATGTTAGCTGGCCTGAATCTGTCCACAACTCTAGGATGTAGAAGAATCATTGTAATTAGATTGAAATGAAGAAACAAAATGGATTTTGTACTGTTTGGTGACAATGATTACGGCATACAGTCATGTCTGATTACTCTCTAGTTCTCTAGTATTTTTTCTTACGACTTCAATGCTTCGTTCTTATGCCCTTTGATTTTTGGTAGTTGCGATTTTTTAAAAAATCGTGCATTGGCACGTTCCTCCGCGATAAATAGTTGATCGCTAACTTCTTCGATATCCTTCTGTTTTATGCATTCGATTCATTATGTGAAGCAAATACGAGAGAGTAAGGAGTTACTACCCAAACAAACTCAGAAATGCTTTACAAACTAGTAAATGGAGAAAACAAAAAATAATTCACTTGAGTCAAGTTGTGAATCAATATTATATATATAATTTCCTTGAAATCTCTGTCTGTCTGTTTATCATATCCTCCGAGATGTTTAAAAAAAAATTGAATACACCATTTGATAAAGGATTTTAAGGAGGTCTGGATGCAAGGGTTTTTAAAACTCTAACTTAACCCCCTGAGAGGCTTGCCACACCCACTCTCCCCAAACTTCAAAATTAATTTTTGTTTTTATTACCAAATATGTTTGTCTTGACAAGACAAGTGCTTAAAGACTAGTAACTTTATAATTCTACAGTATGAAAGCATCTGAATACGTTCTTGTGTCTACCAGAGTAATTAGCACTAAGACATTGGTTGTCTAAAATTAATTGTGAACCAGTGCTTTCCGTGCCAGTGTGAATTCTCTCAGTTTCAAAAATATCAGCTAGATTCTAAAATTACTCCGTTACTTATTCATCGACCTATGTTTATCGATGAAATTTAAGTGAACGTCATCCAAAATGAGCCTTCATTATTAAAGACTAGTGGCTATACTGGGTGTCTCACTGGGGACTGCCGTATACGGAAAACTATGCATAGAAAAAATTTGAAAATTTGGAGAATGACTAAAACCAATAGGGTCAACTCAACTAAAACATTTTTGTCTTCTGACCGTTCCGGTTGTACCGGAAGTCGACATCAACTTCGTTATTTTAAATGAAACACCTATATATTATTGCATTTTCGGATTCTACGTCAAATTTTAGGGTAACTTTGTATAACATTCCCTATAGCTAGGAGTTATACATTTCGGAATTACCGAAAAAAGTTACAGATTTCCGTGAACTCTTGCATCTGTGAAAATTTTACTAAAAAAATGATTATCTGTAACTCATTTAAAAATCGCTGTACGTTGTGACGAAATGCCCAGAGTACTTAGAGGTTTTAACTTCTCTATAGACGACGGTCTTGAGCAAGTCGAAAAGTATTAGTTTAAACTTTACTATTGTAACAAATAATGTATATTTTGCTGATTTTAGATGGATTGTTAATACATTCTTACAGTTTGAGGCAATTTGCATCAAATTAGAAAGAAGATTAAAACTGCTTTAGAATACCATATATGGATAGCTTTACTATACTTTTAATCTTGAAGAGAGAAACTACCGATTTTTTAATCGGTACATTTTCCGCAATTGGAGAACCATATTTTTAACAACGGTCCAAAAAAGAGTTTTAATTGATACCATAATTTGATGTTACGCCAAAATAAGATTAAATGAATAAATCACTAAACCCATACAATTTTATTCAGTAGCCATTTTTAGAGGTTCTTGACAACATCCACGAACTTCATGAAGTTCGTACAAGAATTTAAATTTAATGTTTTCCGCCAATAACCGTAGCTCCCATTTCAAGATGGATACGCCCAGTAAAGTGACCAACTATTTACATTGGAAATACCATTCATTTTTATTTATAAAGTTCGTGTCCTACGAGTAATTTTAAAATGGCATTTCAATCTAAGAGAAAATAGTTATACTTATACTTCTTATGTTCAGATGAAGCTTAAGGAATAATTTAACGTTCACTTACATTCGCATGTGAAACTAGGTTGAATTGTGGATTTACCTAAAAAAAAAAAAAATTATTAAAACTCGTACAAAATAAAAAATGAAGAAATTGAAAAACAATAAAATTTGCATCTATACAATACTGTGTAGTTCCTACCACAAAAATTATGGGACATAGATCCTAAACATAACCTCACTGTTCTACTTGACAAATGGTCAAAATCTGATGAACTGTGACCTTTTGTGAAAATTGTGATTAATAATTGTAATTGCACAAGCTTAGTTGGTTTTTAACATCTTAAAAAATAATGCAAGTTTACAACGTCAGATGTGCAAAACAAACTCTATTAATAAAAACACGTAGCCAAAGATTTTCCCCGGCGTGTCGATGGTTCTACTGTTGGGGAACTTAGTCGTTAGTCATTCAACTACGACGCGATATCAACGACAGTCACCATTAAAACTCGTACAAAATAAAAATGAAGAAATTGAAAAACAATAAAATTTGCATCTATACAATACTGTGTAGTTCCTATTACAAAAATTATGGGGCATAGATCCTAAACATAACCTCACTTTTCTACTTGACAAATGGTCAAAATCTAATGAACTGTGACCTTTTGTGAAAATTGTGATTAATAATTGTAATTGCACAAGCTTAGTTGGTTTTTAACATCTTAAAAAAGAATGCAAGTTTACAACGTCAGATGTGCAAAACAAACTCTATTAATAAAAACACGTAGCCAAAGATTTTCCCCGGCATGTCGATGGTTCTACTATTGGGGAACTTAGTCGTTAGTCATTCAACTACGACGCGACATCAACGACAGTCACCATACAATTAAACAACTTGGGTTAAATCGACGGTAGAGATACCTATATGACAGGACAATTTGTTGGTTACATTTTATTGATATGCGTTGCGTTGATATTGAATTCGTTTTCTAGAAATTAATCTAGTTTTTCTGGATAAATGATTGCAGTGACATAGTTCTTAAGAATCTGAAAAGCCTAAACAGCACAGCATATTAAACACGCTACAGGATATCTCTCAAACGGCGTCTTTGAAGTTAATAATTCAAAAAATATTACCTTAACCCTTTTTATTCGGTTTAAAACGCATAGTCTGACTAGTCGCAGCTTTAAAAATATTAAGTGATTTTTGAAACCACACGTTTAATTTATAACAATTTTATTTCTAACATAAACTAAGCACTATATTAAATAAAGTTATATCTACGTTTTTGAAATAAACAATTTAATTTGAATATCGATTGTGTTCGATTGTTGTCGAAGGTGGATCAAAAATTGTACTATTATATTATCTTCTGAAACTTGATATTTGGAACAAACGGAAAAACACCAAAAAACTGCAACAAAAAAACTAGCTTATAAATTGAATTTTTTGCACAGTTGTTCAGTAAAGTCTACTCTTTGAAATTATATATTGAATTGTGATTCCCTTTACAATCAAGGTCTTCTGTAGGAGTGGATGTGTCAAGATTTATTTAGACATTCTTGGTTTTTATTGTGCCGACGTTTCGATCAACCGTGTTGATCTTTATCAAGGCTCGAAACGTCGGCACAATAGAGACCAAGAATGTCTAAATGAACCTGACACATCCACTCCTACAGAAGGCCCCTTAATTGTTAAGAGAATCACCATTAAATTACGGAATAATAAGGAGTTTTTCGTGAAATTATATACTTTGTTTGCATTAATTTTTATTTTTAACACAAAATTTGCACAGCGTGTGTTGATTAACCATAATGTATAATAAAAACTTTTTAATAAATACATCTGTGTTCCTCAATAGAGTTTAACTATATTTAAAAATATAGTACAAAATATAAGCTTAATAAGTTACGAAAACTCTGGACAGGTTTAATATACAATACAAATTAAAATTTATCGTAATGCGGAAATTTAATTTCCATTTATCATATGATTAATTCAAACATCCACACCTTAAACGAGGAAATAAAATATAAATTGAAAAATATCTAAAGGTAAAGCACTAAGCGGTGCGGTGCGGTTTGCACAACCACTCAATTCCAACAGAAATTTCAAAAGCAAAACGAAAAATTGTAATAGATTTTACATAACTAAAAGAAATAAATTTTATTAAATATAAAACAAAGCTGTAAAAATAAACAGCTCCTTAAAATAAAAGCTTTAAATAAATAAGACAATCAAAAATTCAAAAATACGGTTTTGCTTTGAAACTCGCTCATAATAATCATATTTTATTCTAAGCATTTGCGCTTGTTACACATGCATTTTGCAAGCCGGAAAAAGTACTTGCCCTTACACTTCATGAATGCAATTTAAAATAATGATCCTTAGAAATATATTAAGGCGAGGAATTTTTCAAACTCGCCTTGAATAATTAATTCAACATGCATTCATTTTGGAATTATTTTGGTTAAGTTTTGTTATTGCCATCATCAGCAACTACTAGTTTAATCATTCCAGTATAAAGCAAGCAATAATTTTTGCATCGATGACCACTGCATAATTCAATAATTACGCAAAATACATTGAACTTAACTTTCATCCCAAGTGTAATACATAAAACAAGTTTAAAGCATTTTATAAACAAATGCGTATTCGTCTAAAAGCCTGAAAAATATATGTACAATAATCCTACACCCTAAAGATAATAAATTTAAAAGAGATACTGATAACTTTTGGCAAAATACCAGAAATGTGTAAATGTTTAAATTTATTAGAAAATACGTGTTCCTCAGGGAGCAAAGGTTTGCTGATATCGACAGTGCAGGCAACATAGTAGTTGGTACATAAGCCTATAATTTTGTTATTACTTAATTAAAGTTTTGTCGTTTTTATCGGCGTTTGTTTAAACCTTCTTTTTTTTAAACGTAAATTATGTACTAATCATGAATTTAAGTATTTATCATTTATCTCTTCATCACAGCGGCCTAGTTCGTAACATAAAGTATGACTTGTGATAGTAAAATAAAAGTAATTACATATCATTATGTTTAAACAACGTGAGTGCTGTACTATCACGACATTAATGCTATCTTGATGAAACACGAATAATATAAACTTAAGTGCTCTTATTAAATTTATCAAAGCATGTGGTAATGACGGATGGAGAAAATACAAAATGTTAGATGTCACGACCGTTGCTTAGATGCTTAATGAATTTTAATTCTAGTCAAAACATTTGTAATGTTCATTTGTGGATTGAAAAGTAAAATTTATTAGCGAATTGAATAACAACAATAGAATATTAGCATTAACTAATTAGTAAGAAACAATTGATTGAGAAGCATAAAACAGTACTAATTCCCAAGTTAACGCACTCCCTGTTACACTCGCCATCAATCAATAGAGTCAATTTATTATATAATTAAATTTTACGTCTTGGTTTAGGCGTAAATTTACTAAAACATAAATAATTCTAAATTTGAATATATTAGTGTCCGAGATACGAATGAACAACATGGGGATCTAGACAACGGTAGAAGAAACAGCTTGATCAAATTGCAAAAAGTTGGGGAAATTTAGAGTATATTTACATGGTGTTCGAAAAGTTTAATAATATTTATCGTTTTCGAAATTGTTCGATAATTGTTTACAACCTAATTTTGTAAGAAATTTTTGCAATTTGAGCGACCTTGTATCTTTTACCGTTTTTAAGATCCCTATGTTGCTCATTCTTATCTTAGACACAGTGTATCACCTATTTTACAATATACACTTTGTTACTGGATGTGGAGTTATGCGACTGTTTGCAAACCAAAGGTTTTAACACCCCTTCTTTCAATTTTTTGAATGGAGACCAGCCGGCAATCCGTCAGTATGTACACGATATCTAAAAAACCCTGGTCCGATTTTTATTAAATTAAGCATATGTGTTATTTATAATACCCCGTAACGAGTAGCGTCCCAAAAATTTTAAACCTATAATAACATATCCGAGTAGCATCCGGACCCAACGTTATCCGTATTAAAAGGAATTAATTTTAGGTAGTTATTTCCTGCAATTTCTCTCTTGTAAAACATTCACCATAATAACAATTTCGCGTATATTTGTTTTAATTAATTTAAGTTGTTTTCATGTGATCGGAGGTGAACGGTGTTGGTTGGTAGGTTACAGTTAATCCAAATTCTTTCCTTAAAAAAATTACAATCATAACAACTTCAAAAGCAAACATCGGACCCTACTCGGATATATCTCCTGAGTAAAGCAGGTAGACCGGACGAAAACATTCAAAAAAGGTGGAGAAGATTAAAACTATATCATCAAGAGTAGCCTACCTTAAAAGCTAAAAATAAACAACAAACTCTGCATAAAAATTATTACACCATATGCTCCAACATATAACAAATCAAGTTTAATTTTTTAGTTAATAATATGTAGTGTGGTGACCAGTCCAAAGTTTCATCTGTTCACACCTAAACATGTTGTATACGGTACATTCGTTATTTTTGATATATCAATCGAGATCTTTTTAAATTTACGATTAGGATGAAAAACAAATGAATTTAGTTTTTTGATAGTTCAAATAAAGTAAAATGTATGAGAACCGCTCATTAAGATTGTTTATAAGCGTATTGATAATGCATTATCAATTAGGTGGGGGAGTAATAATAAGGTGTCATCAGCATATAGTATATAACATGAATTTGAATTTTTGTTTATACAGGGTGAGTCACGACCGCGGTAAAGTAATCTTATGGCTAAACGAAATATATTTCTTAAATCCTTTTGCAACATGGAGATGTAGGTTAATAAGGAGCGCATTCTAAAAATATTTTCCAATATACATCTATACAAAAATATTTTTCTTATGGAACACCCTGTATTTAAACACGATTATGGATTGTAAAATAAACCAGACTTTTATAAAAGTTTCCTATACCTAAACCCTCAGGTTCTCGAGCTATTTAACAATATATTAAAATACATACAAGGTTTTAGAAAAAAACTCAGTACCGAAAAGCAAATTAATTTTAACAAATTCTACATTTGACGTTAGATAGTAAACTGCTTAGCGAATCGATTAAGTTTTTTTACAAACACAAGAAGTTATACAGGGTGTCCACAATATTTAGCTTTATTGTTAACACATTTAAATCATAATATCGTGCTTATTACAAATGGAACCCATCTAATAGTAAATTTAACTCTATTTCAAACCGCATTAAGGTTCCCTATACCTAACTCGTTTGAATTTGATGTTATTTACATATTCTTACAACTACACGTGTTTCAACAACGAAAACCTTACTGGTTTGCTTGCTTCTCGACTTTATGCGGAGAAGATTCCGGACCGTGTAGACTTGGTTAAGTCTAAGAAGTACACAATGCGCAGAAACGAGTTTTGGTCGGACGAATCTATTATAATCGTTGTAGGGGAGTTTACTTATGTGTTTACATGTTCAGTCAGTAGCGTCGGTTCGTAGTAGTATTATCGTATTCATCATGTCTTGGAAAAACGTCGGTGTAAAGGGTAAAATAATTCACAGTCAAGGGGGTGAGATAATTGCAAATGTGTTGGAATTTATGAAACATGAATTAATTGATTTTTTTAATTAAATTTTTTTTTAATATAATAATTATTTAAAAAAAAAAATATAATAAATTATTTTAATAATATAAAAAAAAAAAAATTAAAAAATTAATTTTAAAATAATATTTAAAAAATAATATTTTATTTTTAAATTAAATTTTTTTAATTATTTTTTAATTTTTTTATTTTATATTTTATTTAATTTTAATTTTAATTTTTTTTAATATATAATTTATTTATTTTTTTTTTTTTTTTTTTTTAGAGAATCTGATGGTATTAGTCAGTCTAGTGTGACCAGGATCTTAAGAAAACACAAATATCATGCTTTTCATATCCAAATTCACCAAACTTTATTCGAAACAGATTTTCAAAAAAAGAATTGATTTTTGCTTATGGGTGCTTGAAAGAGTTAGCGATGAAGTTTTTTGAATATGTGTTGATCACTAACGAAGCTACTTTTCATAACAATGGTTTAGTTAACTGTCACAATTTTCACTATTATAACACAGAAAATAACCATTTGTTTAATTCTGTTAATCGTCAAAGTCGTTGGAATTTAAATGAATTTTGGAAGAATAATTGGGGATTATGTAATTGGTCCATATTTCTTTGATGGTCATTTAAGTGGTTGTAAATTTTTACAATTTTTAAGAGAAGACTGTGTATTCTTCATGATGGTAAACAGTTTGAACATTTATTATAAGTTGTTTTTTGTCTGCTTTGGTAAATTAATTTATGTTAGCTTAACATAAATGCTTAGTTACAATTTTGTTTACAGTAAGGTTTTTCATTGTTGAAACGGGTGTAGTTGTAAGAATATGTAAATAACATCAAATTCAAACGAGTTAGGTATAGGGAACCCTAATGCGGTTTGAAAGAGAGTTAAATTTACTATTAGATGGGTTCATAAAATACACGGTGCTCTATTTAAAATAAGCACGTTATTATCATTTGAATGCGTTAACAATAAACCAAAATATTGTGAACACCCTGTATAACTTCTTGTGTTTGTAAAGAAGTTAATCGATTCAGTAAACATTCTACCATCTAAAGTTTATCAAAAGTAGAATTTGTTAAAATTAATTTGCTTTTGGGTACTGAGATTTTTTTTTAAACCTTGTATTTTTAAATAATGTTATACAGCTCAAGAACCCTAAGGTTTAGGTATAGAGAACCTTTATAAAAGTCTAGTTTATTTCTTAACTACAATCCAAAAATCGTGTTTAAATACAGGGTGTTCCGTGAAAAAAAAATGCAACTTTGGTATGCTATTTTTTTATAAATATTGGAAAATAATGTTAGAATAAAGTTACTTTACCGCGGTCGTGACTCACCCTGTATATTTAACTATACCTATTGTTAATAATAGAGCAAAAGCAATATCGAACCTAAGGTTTCTTGTGGAACTTCAATTGTTGATTAGTTATCAATATGTTAAATTTTGTTCGATTTTAAACAAGCGCGATAGGTCCGACGTATTCATATGTATGTCAAATATACCCATGGATCTCGACTTGTGTTCTTAAACTTTCCTAAAGCTCAGGAAGTCTCGAGTTAAGACAATAGAGGATGTTTTCATTTTTAATTTGAACGCATTGTTTCTCAAATAAAAATCGTTTGCAATATCAATAAACAAAACTACTATTTAATTAATTCTAATTATTTATTTCTATAAAAATAACAAATAAAATTATGTACTTCTATCAAAATACCAAGTAAGTAAAAAGAAATTGCAAGATACTGTAGAACAATCTGTAAAAAGATATTGCATGAACAGATTTAATCTAGTCATTAAGGTCAAACTTAAATCGGAAAATAAACTTCAATGTGAAATTCAACAACTGTGAGAAAAACATATTAAACACAGCGATTCCAAGAAATCAAATCTCAATATAGACATAAACTAAATATGAAACAAAATTCATAAGTTTCTAAACAATAATTTGATAGTGTTAACTTCAGATAAAGTCTGTACGTAAATATAAATCTAGAATACTAAATTAAGTTACTGAAATATATTTCAGACAAAATTAATTTCAGTACAAAAACGTTATTCATTTGGTTTGTATTTTTCTTTTCTAGAGATTTTTGCCCTTTTAAAGTAGTCATTAAGAACATGAAAATATACTATAAGAAAACACGCAATAATTAATTTCATCAGTTAAGATTTCAAAGAAAGTTGTAGGAGATTTTAGGTTTTGAGCAAAACTAGTCAAAACCGTTAAAATTATTGTAGTGTATTTATAAAGAGAATTAAGTTCTGATGATAAGATTCAGTTGAGATCGAAGTTTTGTCATTATCAGAATATGTTTTGCAGGTGATTTAACATATATAAACTCAATTTCTACACCACATGTGATATAATAATAAGTCATATAATGTTGCGTATGATTCATTCTGAATAAACTCCTGAATTAATTTTCATAAACGTATGTCGACGTTAGTATGATCTTTTTATACAGGTTTCTGTATTACTGACAATATGTAATTATAGTACATTTAATCAGATGTCGCTAATTTTATTTAATTTCTTATATTAGTTTCTCTAGATTATGTAGTTATTAAACGCCTAATATGTACTATTGTTTGAATTCCTTGTATGTTCCAGTTAAACTGTTTCTTTTGTATTAATTCAAACAACTAAATTTAATACTCATTAAAAAGGGAACACGATGACAACAAATGCTGAGGATAGCGCTTTTATTAACTGTCCTTTGTATATCAAATTACAATCGTTATTTTAGTAACACTAAAAACATTGATACGCAGTTGCAAATTTTATCCAATTTTGTTGTTCGAAATATATTTTTAAAAAATACAATAAAGTATTTTTTTGCATTCACTACATTCAAAGATCGGTATTTTAAGTTTTATAAGATAACAAGATTTAAAATAATCGAATAATATTTTAATTTAACTGTAAAACAATATCAAGTTTTTCATTTAATATGAAACAAGACGAATTCATTCTTTTTTACTAAACGTGGATTCAATAAGTTTGATTAGTACACAAACTTTTTGAAATATTTCTTATCACAAACTTTTAGAAAGCAAAACAATCGCCAAAGTTAAAATGTTTCTTTTGTGAAAGAATAAAATTTTCAAATAATTTTAAAGAAATTTATTATTTTGCGTTTTTCTTTTTAATATCAAGAGTTTTTATATATAGCATTTACTAGGGCGTGAAGCTTAATGCTTTTTCAATGTAAATTTAACAACATTTTGGTAACGTCTTTATGAAAAAAATCTGTTGCATTATAACAAAATAAAACTACATAAAGTACTACAACCAGTCACGAGAAGCAGTTATATGCAAGGGCATATAAACCCCGATTATAAATGTCAACGTACAATATTTTGAGCATAACTCACCCGTCACTTTTACGAGCAGTTAACTATTTAAAAGCCCATGAAAATATTCATATTCCAATTATTGTTAGAAAATCACAATGAATAACAATCACGATTAGTACTTCCTTCTTCAATTAATTCTAAAAGTCAAATAATATTGAATTTCGAGGTATGAAATAAATTTCATACAAAAATTAAATAATTTGCGTAAGATAAACATCAATAAGCACTGGAATAAAAATAAAACCGAAACATCAACAACTCCGCGTTTTCTTTAATGCCAATTTTCATGCTCTGAAAAATAAATCTTTGTTTAGTATTATGTTATCGTATAACAGTGCAATTAGGTTTTGACCAACACAATTAGTAACAAGCTGAAAATGGAAGAAGGATGTTGACTAAGTACTTGTAACGATGCGTTTATTTTAAAGTAACATACCCTTAATTAATTTTTACTTTTGTAAACTAGTTCATTGTGTTAATTTATTGCAATTGTGCCCGATGCAAAGGATTGCGCGAGACCCTGTACAGTTGAAGCACGATAGCATTCATCCGACTTTTGTTAGAGTGCATTCAGTCGCGCTTAAGACGACAAAATGAATTATGAAATAGTCATAATAGATTTTAAAAAATCAAAATATTGGAAATTTTCTTCCGTTCCAGAATGAAAACCATCGGAAACGGGTTTTAAAGTAGCATTAACTTTAAAAACAAAGATGAACAGTTTTGGAATTATGTGAACGAATTCGATGTAGTAGGGATGCAGGAAACATGGGTAGAAGAAAAAGAATGGAAAAATTGGAAA
This sequence comes from Abscondita cerata, assembly GCA_030710515.1. NCBI lineage: Eukaryota > Metazoa > Arthropoda > Insecta > Coleoptera > Lampyridae > Abscondita > Abscondita cerata. Next base: position 29,673 of record JALBCR010004219.1, read on the forward strand.
GATAAGCTACCACAAGAATACAAATGGAAGGCGCAACATGCACAAAGAAGCAACAAGAAAGGAAGGGCGAAAGGAGGGATACTGACTGGAGTACGAAAAGAATGGAAAGAAAAGGAAGAAATGGAGGAGCAAAACTCGGACTGGTATGGAATGAGGAGAATGGTAGGATGGAGAAACAAACTAATACACATAGTGACAGTGTACAATAAAGACATAAGAAGAACAAAGGAAAAGATAGATGCAACACTAGGGCAAGCAGAGGGCGACCTAGTGATACTCGGCGGAGACTTCAACGCAAGGATAGGAGAAATGGGGGAAGATGGAAGGAAAAGAGAAAGAAAGTCACAAGACAAAATTACGAATGCAGAAGGGAGACAACTATTAGATTGGTGCAACGAGAGGGAGTGGGAGGTATTGAATGGAATAGATGAAGAAGGGATAAAGGAGAATACACATACATTGGGGCAAAAGGGGAATTAGTGATAGATTATGTTATAACGAATCAGAAGGCATGGGATGAAATAGAAGAGTTTAAAATAGGAGAGATGATAGACTCCGACCACCAGCCACTGGAAGTCACGGTAACCGGAAGTAAAAGAGAACATGCAAGCAAACAAGAATACCAAGCAAAAAGATATGGACAGAAGAAAGTATAAAAGCATACCAGCAGAGGTTGGAAGAGGAGACATAGAAGGAGGAAAAAGTAGAAGAGAGTGTGAACGAGATGATAGAAAAATGGAAAAAGCAACGCAAAAATGGTATGAAAAAAGGAGGAAAGAAATGGACAGAAGAAACAGTTGGTGGGATAAAGAATGCAGTAAAGACAAGAGGGAAGCAAGGAGAAGCTTAAGGCAATTGAGGAAAGGCCAAATTGGAATAAAATAATACAAAGAAAGAAAGCAAAATACAAAGAGACACGTGATAGAGAAAAAATGAATGGAAAAAAACAGGAAGAGGAAAAACTCAAGAAGATAGAAACAGAACAAGAAGCATGGGCATATTTAAATAAGAATAAAAAGAAAAAGAATGCATAACACCATTGAAATACAAAGATGGAGGACACGCTATATGAAGCTTCTAGGGGGAGAAAAGGAAAAGGAAAAGGCGGAGGAAAAAGAACGTAGGGCAGTAGAAGAAGATACTAAAATAAAGATAGAAGAAGTAGAAGCAGCAATAAGAAGACTGAAAAAAAGTAAAGCGCCGGGGGAAGACGGTATACAGGGAGAGGAAATAAAATATGGAGGAAGGAAAGTGGCAAGCAGACTAACAAAGATAATAAATAAAATATGGAACGGGGAAGGTTTGCCAAGAAGATGGAGGACAGGAATAATATGTCCTATTTATAAAAAAGGAGACAAAGAGGATGAAAGAAACTATAGAGGTATAACGCTAGCAGATACGATGTACAAAGTGTACGCAATGCTGATAGAGAAAAAATTGAAGAAGGAATTGGAGGAAAATAGCACACTGCCAGATGGACAAGCGGGATTCAGAATGGAAAGAAGAACAATAGACAACATATACATTCTGAAGCATGCTATAAATTGGGAGCGTGAAGATATGGACTTTAGCGTATGCAGACGACGTGGTAATGATAGCAAAGAAAAAAACAGGAATGAAGGAAATGATGCGTCAGCTGAGAAAGTATCTAAACAAGAAGGAGCTGAAATTAAACACGGAAAAGACAAAGATGATGGTATTTAGCAAAAAGGGGAAAAGAAGAAAAGACATATGGGAATGGGAAGGACAAGAAATAGCAACAGTAAGAGAATTTACCTGCCTGGCATATAGACTACGAGATAACAACAATGAAAAAGCGCACATAAGAGAAAGAACAGACAAAGCGAAGAAAATAGTAGGACAAGTATAAAGCAGAGGAGAAAAAACTTTCGGTTTACATATAGAAAAAAGAAAATTGATGTGGGATAAGCTCATCAAAGGCGGTCTATTATATGGAGCAGAAATATGAGGATGGAAGGAGAGAAAAGAAGTGGAGTCAATCCAAGAAAAGTACTAGAAATGGGTATTGGGGCTGTATAAAGAAACACCAGGATATATAGTAATGGAAGAAGTAAAAGGGGAAAAAATTAGAGTAGAAGCAGGAAGAAGAGCGTTAAAGTATGATGAAAGCATGGAACAAAGAAAGTACTGCAAAATACTGCAACAATGTTGGAAGGAAGTAAAAGACGGGAAAGTAAGATATGGGCAAGAAGATAGAAAAAAGTACTACGAAAAAACGGCTACGCGAAAGAGGAAGTGAAAAGATTAAGAGGGATGGGATGGGTGTTAGAGAAGGATATAGTACAGAGAGATAAAGACGCACAAAAACAAGAAAGAAGGGAGAAAATAAGAAACTCAAAATATAACAAGAATTATATGAAAATAATAGAGGAGGAACAACCAAAATACCTCAAGAGCAAGAGAAAAAAGGAAAGCAAACTCATAGCAAGATATAGATGTGGAAACGAAGAGAGAGAGAATAGATATTGGATGGAAGACAAAGAAAGGTTGTGTAGACTATGTGGAGAGGATTTTGAAAACGTGGAACATTTGCTGAACGAGTGCCCAGAATTAAGAGAAGAAGAAAAAAAAGGGAAAAGGTGTTGCAGGGAGACGGAAGAGGCTTGGAATGGATGAAGGAGATATGGGAAAGAAGAAAGAAAAAGGAAAATAAATAGGTAAATAATGTAAATATGTAATCTTTTGCAAAAAATGTAAAAAATGCAAATAAACTGTTAATAATAAAAGTAGCATTAATGCAAATTAAAGGGCAGGACGTTGCATCACAACTAGTTGCAGAATTAAAGAAGAGGAGATTCAAAGCAAACATGTAAGGCGGGATATATTTCCTAATGTTAAAAAGTCGTTTCCGCTTTTTTTAAGGCATAAACATAGTGATCTCTTCTTGAACACCAATCACAAAAACTATCAAATCGAAGTCTGTTTTCTTCGGCCGAGAGTACGATATCCAACGCTTTTGCATAGAGAGGTTGGTCAAACATTACCATACAGAACTGGTTTCTGTCTTCTCTCCCCTGCTAGGAGACAAGTGAAGATTGTTGACGGATTTGAATCTCGTAAAATGCACAAAGGGTAATGACAGAACAAATGACATTTCTGTATATAGTTAGCCACAATGTATCAACAAGATGGTCATCTTGGTTTGAGAATGGTCGAGGTAATGTCTTGCAACATAACAGGTGATGTATATACAGGGCCACTTTTACCAAATGTGACGTACTTACTGCCACACACGTGTCCGCAAGCGTACATACGTTGTGATGCGCATTGTCAATAGCATACTTCACGTTTGCCACTTTTCCGTGAGACACGCGGTATAGTAATCTAAGTAGTCAAAATTAGTTGGTAAACTTTTAATTTTACAACAATTCCGTATTGGCCAATATAGACTTTAAGTAACCACTGTGTCTTTTTCTACATCAATCACATTTACTCATTCGTTCAATACTTAGGATATGGACCCGCATTTTTTCTATTTATTTTTTTTTAATCGCCAAACTGACAATTAAATCGTAAATAAGATTTTGATAAAACTCATAGATATTACGTCGTGGTTGTGAAAAAAGTACAATAGAGTAAAATCATTTTTCATTGCTCGTGATTATCAACGCTCGGGTTATAGGTCAAGTGAGCCATTGGTCAGTTTATATACCACTTCACTGTATTTCCTTCACTATCTTTCAACCGTGTACATCTGTGGCCTTACATTCAAAAACTATACAGAACGAAATTTAGAAACACATAAACTTTGTACTGTTTATGAGATGTTACTGATTTTTTACCGCTTTTGAAAAACACTTGTCAGACATTGATTTTCCATAGTAAAGATAGAAAAAAAGAATGAGAATTGTCTGATCATTCAAATTTTATTATATACCAGTTATTTTTTAGAAATCAATGGCATTGAACTTCATACAGAAGAACAAGGACGTGTACACATTTATTTTGTTATAACCCTTATTCTAGAAGATACTTTAGAATTGTACTTGATATTTTATTACACAATCAATTTGGATTCCGTAAAGGGAAATCCACAACACAAGCGATGATGCAAGTTATTAGTTTAGTAACTGAGGGGTTGGAAGCTGGCAACGTTCCTGTGGCCGCATTTGTAGATCTTACTAAGGCGTTTGGTTGTGTGTCACACAAAATACTAATTGAAAAACTGGAACACTAGAGCATATGGGGTATTGTATTGGAATTTTTTTAAAGTTATCTTAAAAATAGAGTTCAGTATGTAAGATATGACGGATCTGATAGACATACGGAAATATTTAGTGAGGGTGTTCCTCAGGGTAGTGTGTTGGGGTCTATCCTATTTTTAATATATATAAATGATCTGTGTTTAAACTTAAAAACTTACACGTTACTATTCGCTGATGATACAACTCTTATTAACAATAGCCAAAGTTATGAAGATTGTCTTGAAATTTTAAAAGATCAACCCGAAAAAGCGGAAAAGTGGTTCAGCTCAAATGAACTTAAAGTGAACGAGAACAAAACAAATATTTTAGAATTTGGTTTCGGAAAAAGATCGTAAAATCCAGTAAAAAAGAAAACAGCTGATTACATTTGTAACTTAAAGAACGTTATAAAATTGTCAGATTTTGTTCAAATTTTGGGATTTCGGAAAAAATCTAATATGTACCTCGGCATTAAAGTTATTTTCATGACTCACGTGTTTTATTTGCCTCGGCTATCGCCTCTGCAACTAACACACATTCGTCATGAAAAATCAAACTTTAGTGCCTTGATACATAAATAACTATTATCTTCTAGTAGATTCCAAAGTATATATTTTTTAACTTTATGTATCTTTTATTTTATATTATATATTTTATTTATTATATTAACTTTTGACATTTATATAGATACATACAGGGTGTCCCGTAATAAATGCCAAAGATTTTACCAGGTTATACTGTAGGTCGAGACAAACAATTTTTATTATATAATGGATAGTTCCATCTTGCTTGGTTTGTCCGTCTATCAGTCTGTATGTGGTTTTAGAAAATAATGCCCCTCTCCATAATTGTTAAGTCATGAAACCCAAACTTTGCAGGTGTATTGGTTGTACTAGTGTTAGTAAAAAATAAAGATTTGAAAATAGTACCATTACCCGTGGCAAAATGGCGGCTATTTGAAGATTTCAAAGTTAAATAACTTTTAAACCAGTGGTTTTATTCAAAATTATAAATACAAGAAAAGATAGCCCTGTTCTAGACAAACAATAAAAAAAAAACACTGGTTTAAAAGGTATTTAACTTTGAAATCTTCAAATAGCCGCCAATTTGCCACGGGTAATGGTATTATTATGAAATTTTATTTTTTACTGACACCAATATACAACACATTTTATAGGTATACGTTTTTGTTAATTTTTATCTTAAATACATAGTTCAATTTTTGTATTACTATCAGAAGTAACAAGATAACTATTTTGAAACTCAAAATCAAACAGAGTTTTAAACTTTATCATTCTTGGTCAACATTTTTTTAAATTTTTTTGTTATTATAAATAATATAATTATACAACTATTTCTATTTTTTTAAGTTAATTCGCTTTTTAACTTCAAAATGTTTTTTAACTCCGCAGGTTTCACTTTTAATTAAAAATGTTCTGATATTTATCACATGACAACGAAGAAATAAAGAAAGAGCTATTTATGTTACCTCCATTAAGTTATACCCCCCACTAACAGAGAAGATAATCAGACTTTAACAAAAAATTAGTGCTAATTATGTGCTAATTTGATGCCGTATTCAAAATTTTGTTGCTCAAGAAGAACAAGAGTAAATTAGAAATTGAGTGGGTAGACAAGTTTAACGTAAAGCTGGACCCCCACCTAAAAAACTTATTGCATGCAAGAAAACGAACGAATGTCACAAGGATATTTGTTTCTAACTTGTTGCTGTAAAATAACATCAACTAAGTAGCAAGATTTGCAAAAAAAAAGTAAGTAATCCTTTTACAAATGAAAAGGATTGATGTAAAAGACCATGTACAATACCATATTAGATTTGAACGTCGCTAAAAAATGATAGCGATAGAAAATTAATATTAAAAATATCAAAGGATTTAACAAACTCGAAATTAAATTTATTAGACATATCCTCCCCACTCCGTTAAAATAACGACGATGTGTTCGCCGTGCTGGCGTTACTTAGTCTCATTGCCTTCATTTATTTGCATTTATAAATTCTTGCTCAAAAGGTTAACGTAAAATTATTCTTTGAACTGCAATTAACAGTAATTTATAGATAATTGCGTTTGTTGCTGATTATAAACAATAAAAATACGAGGGAGAATCGATGTGCTCTCATACGTCACTTCTCGTTGTTTTAATTTGCATAAACAATTTGTTGCCCAAATAGTTACTACATAAAATTCTTGTTTGCACTATAATTAACAGTATTTTATACGTAATCGAATTTCTAATTTACTCTTGTTCTTCTTGAGCAACAAAATTTTGAATACGGTAACAAATTAGCACATAATTACCACTAATTTTTATAAGAAGTCCGATCCTTTTTTCTGTTGGTGGGGCGTCTAACTTAATGGAGGTATTTATGTTACCAGTGACGAAACACATGATTTTTTGTAACCAATGTGATAATTGGAACTAGAACGCATTATCACATGAGTTACAAAAATCATGTCTCTTGCGTGTTACATACAATATTTGTTCTAATTTTGAAAAAAAGGAAGTAAACCTATTTCGAATGTCACAACAATCTTACTGTTAATAGCAAGTTACGAAAAGTGGACCATTTTGACAGCTACTTTGAATATAAAAAATGTCACTTTATATGTCAAAATTAGAAAAATAATATTTTACCGGTCAACAATACGTCAACATTGTTTTAGTTCCGGTTCCTGTTAAGCGAGGATCAGATACTGCAAATCCTAGCGAGCAAGTACTTACAGTATACATACGTTGGAACCCGTAAAAGGAACCATTGATTATAGAAGGAACTCTATCCCCCAATTATACACTTGCTGTAAAGATAACTTTTCGAAACAAAATTTGTAAATTATCTATTAACCATATTCTTCCTTGATCTCAACCTAAAAGATAATAGTTCTAAAGGTTCTAAGCGTTGCCATATACTGGAACAGGCACATAAAATTTATAGTTGAATTAAAAAAATTTGAATTTATTGCAAATGTATGGGTAAGTTCGCGGCTGAAAATCAACCACCTAGTGATGTTTAATTCTGGCAGCGCTAGAGTATGCTAAGCAAAATAGTATAACTAAGAAACTAATTATTTATACTATTTACGTGTTCCTTATACAGGACATGTAGTTAAGATACATATTTCAATAAGCAAATGCCAATTTAAGTGTAATTGAAATAAAATTTTAATTAAGAATAGATCAACAAAAAAGGTTATTTATTCAGAAAGAGAGATTATTAACTTTTTAAAATTACAAATTTTTAATAACAAGCGTTTTGGAAAATTTATAAGCAATATGAATTTTTCTCATTCTCAGACAGTGGTTTTAAATAGATGGTAAACAGTAAAATTTCTTTTTCACTATAATTAATAGAGGAGAAAGTGGCAAATGAACATGTAATTATATATAATAGTGATTTTTTTTAATTGATAATTTTTTGAGTTTTGAGAATTATGTTTTCTATCAGATAAATTAATTTCATTTGCTTGAACGTAATTGTACATTAACGTACTATTGACAAGGAAATCAAAGCAATTCTATTTTTAAGTACCATCTAGCGTCTGAGCCAAAAATCTGAAAGGGTTCTACTCTGTGTGTAATTTTTATCGAATGTATTTTCCGCTTATAGCAATCTACAATCTTTCAATTCAGTAGCCAAGCTTCGAACCGGCACGCGTGTACGTTCTATACTTTTTGTAGATGCCGCTACGATATAGAATTTATATTTTTAAAAAAGCGATATTTTAAAGGCTGTTAATTATCATAAACAAGTAATTAAAAACTACTAACTAACGAACACAAATAACTGAAAAACTGATAGAGTGCTTAAGAGTTCAATCTTTTTACCTCCATAAATTAATTTTTATAGTCGAGGTCAAGTAATTTTCATTTATCAATAACGTAACAATGAATTATTAAGTGACAAAATAAAGAAAAAATTAACTTGAGAAATTCAAACACATTCAAACTGATACATTGAGACAATCAGATTCGTTGAAGATGAAGATTGATGTTTGAGGTCGAAAAATGCCGTAAACCTTAACACAGACATCCGTTTTAGCTGGGATCACCCCATTTCCATAGTAAAATCCCCCGAATACATCCGCCTTCAGCTTCCTTATAAATGCAGGGTTATAACTTCGGTAATAAATGTGAAAATTTAAGACAGGATGTTCACTTAATTCCATTTCAAATTTTGGCTGCAAATAAATTTTGTTCGGAATTAGAAAGATACTTATTTGTACATAAGTCGTATGTCTATCTTAAATTATCATTGGAGGGCGAAAATAAATACATAGTTTAATGTTGAAATTGACAAAAATTGATCTACATTTTTTAGTTGTATATTAAGAAGATTCAGCCTTGAAATATAGGGCGAAGACATGATGAGCAGCAGTTTGAGTGGGTCGATATATAGCGAAGAGCGCTGACCCTATGCAATGTCCTCAAAACCTACGGAGCTGGGTCAATATAGATTCACATAAATGTGACTCTGCTTTCAATAGAACAACCTTGATAATATATAAAGCGCATACGAATAAGTGTTTCCTTCTTACCAAATTCAGGAGAACCACTAAATTTGGTAAAAATAACGAAAACCCCATAAAATAATAAATAAACAAAAATTAAATTTAATGAATAGGTATTTAAAATAAACTTTCTCTGCAACAAACGGTAAATGAAGAAAATGTACATAATTGCCAGTAAATAAACAGTTACCATACATAACATTGGCCTTGCAAGGACTTAACACCTACAGCCACTGACCACGTTAAAAGTAACCTGGAAAACCAGTTTATAACAGTCATGGGTAATCTTCATTAATGGTCGTGAAATAGTAAATGTGTACATTCTTCTAAAACTCACTTTTTATACAAAAATGAAAGTGTGTAAAAACCAAATATCGAATTGATATTATAATAAATTAAGTTTGATAATAATTTAAAACTTCATCATTCTACACATATTACATTGAACAACTTCTTTATGGACCAATCTGTGTGTTCACAAACGTGGTTTGCATAGCGTTAAACTATTGCGTATATACTACTTTGTAATTAACTTGCGGCAGAATATGTTTATTTACTGTTTTTAAGGTTCGTCAATAAATAACAAGAGTTAACTGCTTGCTAATCTTTTAATGGTCCATTTATGTAAACTTATGTAAGCAACGACTAGAAAAATTTAAATAAACGCTTTAACAAATAAATGTTTGGTCAACCATAAATATAAGGGCAATAATTATCAAGGGTAATACCACTACAGCTCAGATTTATTTATTACCTGGTTATGCTTTCGTTTTCTTTTTCAAGTAGTCATTTGTAATTTAACGAGGTATGTTTTGAAAAAATCACAAAAGCAAAGCAAACCAATTTCTTACTACAATCAAATCTTTCAATATTTTTGTGAATTGTTTTATTTATGTATGTTACTACTTAGCACCACCGATCGTGGCGATCAACACGATCAAAAGTTTTCTTTCGCATTTCCTCATTTCCAAAAATTGGAAATCGTAACGGGCATTCAAAACTGGTTTGATTCGGTTTCGATCTTTTAAAAGAAAGACATAAGAATTACTATTGAAGTTGTTTAATTTTAACTTACTTATAATAAAGTAATGTACACTCATGAAATTTAAAACTTGGACACCACAATTTCTGTAAACAAAAGTTTGCACATTGTGAAGCGGGCTTAAGGGTATCATTTACAATTCTAACAGCAGGTAGTCTCAGCAGGGGTTATCTTATAGAAGGACTGTAGAATGAATCATTACACTAAGCACGTTTTAGAAAATAGGTAATTTACGTTGCTTACTTAATTTTTTTCTTTAAAGAATATATTTGAAGGTATCGCTAATTAAACACCATAGCTCGATTAATTATCGAATCAAAATTTTGTTTAGGAAATGTTTACAAAATAAAATTAGAAATAATTTTGATTTAAAAACGTCTACAAGCAATAACTTTTAAATTAAATCAAAAACTAAACATGGTTATTTGGGTTGACTGATTATTACTTATTTTTAAATAAATCTAACCTACTAATTATTGTAAGTTATTAAACTCTCTATTCATAATATTTAGTCCTTACAAAATGTATATTTTATGACGTTTCATTTTTTTCTGTAGTTAATATAAAAAGTGAAAATAAAAACTAAGGCAATTCTTATTGTCAACGTATATATTTAGTTTTTGACAAGAATTTATTACATAATTATAATTAAGATACCAAGTTATAGTTTAAAATTAAATGAAAACTTTTTTTTAAATAAAGGTATTACTATATAAATAAATATAAGAAATCAATAATGGGTGTGACCTCCATTATTATTGATACATTCTTGGAGGCGTCTGCTCATTGACGCTATCAAGGTATCAATATAATTAATATTAATCGTTTCCCATGCGGTATCAATGGCTGCAATTAGTGCATTACGGTTTACTGGTATAAAATTTGGCCCTTGTTGTCTTCGGATAACAGCAAGTATTCGAGCCCAAACATTTTCGATAATGTTAAAATCTGGGCTTTTTGCTGGCCAGGGTAACAGCTCAAGTTATTTGCTTGTATCCAGTTGCGCACAACCTGCGAAGTATAGGGTCATCATATCCCGATAGTTAATTATCGAATGTTCCAAGAAAATATGTGTAAATAGTAAATGGAATCTACTAACGTAACGTTAAGTCGTTAATTATAGTTACATAACTCTCCTTTCATAAGATATAGTTCATATTAATATGCTTATTGTAAAGCTTCGTACACACCTGAACAACAAACCGAGGAACAAACAGAACAACGAACCGAACGGCAATGGGGGGGAGGGGGGGGGGGGGGGGGGGGGGGGGGGGCGCGCGAATGCGTTTGCAGGTTTGGACGAATCTAAACAAAACGGCGAACAAACTTATGCGGGAGAATTAAATTATTTATTTTTGTCCTCCCTTTTGTGGGTTTGTTGTGTTTTAGGTAATATTATGGAGTTGACAGAAGAAAAATGTTTTAAATTAATCAGTGTTTAAGAATGCAAGAAAAAAATGATGTCCCTATTAGCATCATTTGGGCGGGAAATTTCCAAAATAAAAAAAAAGCGAAGTAAATTATAATTTTTTACTCTTCTTTGTGCGTAAAAATTTGGTTGGCACTATCTTCTTGTTTTCCGCAATTTTCTCTTCTCAATAATAAATATATATATGAAAAACTGAAAATAATTATGGGAACAGCACAAACGTTCCGTTTGTTGTTCGGATTGTGGAAATCATAAAAGATCGTTTGTCGTTCTGTTTGACTTTCGGTTCGTTGTTATGTTTGTTGCTCGGTTTGTTGTTCAGGTGTGTACGAAGCTTTACAACTTAAGCAACAATTTTTGGCGAATAAAGATTAGTTTGTGATGTAATATTAGAAACACAAATTTATATCATATCAAATTTATGACAACTTAAAACCAAGAACGTGTATGTTATTGCTAAGAAATTATTAAGGAAAAAGCGCAATTGCAGTGTAAATATTTATAATTAGATATTTTCGAAAGTTTATAAGTCCTCTATTGTAATCTTAATACTTAAAAGAAAATCCTGTCCATTAGCATTATAAGGAAATGGCTTTTACTTTATGAATAAGTTTCAATAACAATAGAATATCCTTGCTTGTTTAATTTACTTCCTTTGAGTCATATTGCTCTAAGGGTTGTTACATTGGTCATTTTGTAAACATTTCCTAAACAAATTTTTGATTCGATAATTAATCGAGCTATGGTGTTTAATTAGCGATACCTTCAAATATATTCTTTAAAGAAAAAAATTAAGTAAGCAACGTAAATTACCTATTTTCTAAAACGTGCTTAGTGTAATGATTCATTCTACAGTCCTTCTATAAGATAACCCCTGCTGAGACTACCTGCTGTTAGAATTGTAAATGATACCCTTAACCCCGCTTCACAATGTGCAAACTTTTGTTTACAGAAATTGTGGTGTCCAAGTTTTAAATTTCATGAGTGTACCTATGTGGAATCTGAATCTAGGCAGGTAGTCTGAGACCAGCTATGAATACATCGACGCCGTGATAAAAGCTTTTCACTTTTTTATCTAATATGCCGAATTCTTTTCTCTTATCGTGTATTTTACTATATTATATACAGGGTGTCCCAGAGATCACTCCCCAGGCTTGTATTTCCGTTATTATTTTTTATTATTTTTTAAATTTTCGTAAATGAAACTAAATTTTCTATAAGATAAGTAAATACAATTTTTAAATTCTGCACTTGTATAATGGTAGCGATATTCAACTTTTTTTTTTTAATAGCATAATATAATTTTGTTTAATATTTCGGATAGTACCTTTACAACCAAATAAAAAAATATGGGTCTTACATAAGAATTTTTTTTAGAAAAATACGATTAGTAATTGAGGCTGAGTTTGCCATGAAAGTAACTGATTTTTGTCATTTTTATCTAGGAGCCTATAAAAACAATGTGTAAAGTTAGTTGTCAAACTGATTTCCCTAATTTTTGAGTGTTCCGTTTATTACAATAAATATGAATTATACCAATTCCGAAAAGTGCGACATGATGCTAATTTGATTATTATAATTTTTGTGATTATGTTATAATAGAAAATTGTATTTACTTATCTTATAAGAATATAATCTCATTACGAAAATTAAAAAATAATAATAAAAAAAAAACGGAAATACAAGCCTGGGGAGTGATCTCTGGGACACCCTGTATAAACAAAATATAATAAAATAAACAAAATTTGTATACAAAGAGATATACGTTCAAAAGCGAGGAGCCACACAATCCATAATTTGAAACAAAACCGTCTTCCGGGATTTGATGGTGTCGTAATAGTAACCGTAGTTGTCAACGTTTCGCCCACATCGTAATGGTCTTAATCAAGGTAAGAAACTTGAAACAAACAAAAACGAAAGTTGAAGGTAGACCGTTAAAAGACAGGAAATAATTTGTCAACCAAGCCAGATTCTGTACTGAAGTAAATCAGAAACGAAAATTAGAAAAATACTTGCATCATATAAAAGAAGAATGGTGACGGGTCGTGACTTGGTACTGATTGGTTTAAATTTAAAGGAGAAGGGTTAACGATAGAAATCCAAAAACAAGAAAGCTCGAAACCGCGATTACAGTTGAAGTTGTAGAGATGTTTGATGATTTCTATACACTGTCTGATTTTCCTATCGAAGAAAAAAGAAGATTTAGAAATTAAAGCGGAATTATTAAAGTCCTGTGATCAATGAAAGTTTTTACTCAGTTTTTCGGATACGTTCTATAAGATGAGGAAAATCATATTAATCTATGATTTCCTCACCATCGACAAGGAATCCTTGGCAACGATTTTCTGTAAAATGTTTTAAATAAATGTTCGCAGAAGTGGATTTCAGTCACGTGAACGTTGGAAACGCGATTTTGTCTAAAACAACTGTTATGTTCCGCAATACGTGTATTATTAATGGAATGACCAGTTTCATACGTGTAGTCTAAACTACATGAACAAGGAACTGTGGACAGGTAAAGCTAGTGAGATTTTGTTAGAGGATGTAAAAACTAATTTAATTATTCAATGAGTAACCTTGTGAATGTAAGGTAGAAATGCTGTTGTTGTTTGTGAAGTGGTAGAAAAAATCTCCTTTAAACCTTGAGAGCGAGTGACATCTAATGACTTTTTGTTATAACCATTAGAAATGAGAGTATTAGGCAAGATGACGTAGTTCCAAATTCAAATCGTCGTGTTGACATAATAGAAAATGTTCCAAATGTGGCAGAATGACGGTGAAAAACCATGATGAGTGACGAGCACGTTAAGGAATGGAAAAAATGATTTTCTCAATTTTGCTTCGTGAATTTCGATTCAACTGATTTCGGTGAATGTCGAATCAAAACTGGATGAAAGAAAACCTAAAATTACTAAAATGTATCCAAATCCTGCAAGTAGTTTACAGATATCGTGTATACAGTGGCGTATAGATACACCCATTTTTTTTCACTTTCTAACGGCATGGATTAGCTTAAATTTTAGGTTTACTGTCATGGAAATACTTGTTTAAACAAAAATAAATATAATAAACAAATTTTAGATAAATTAGAAATCATATACACCAAAACAACAAATCCAAATTTAATAATCAATGATCAAAAAAATGTTGACGATCTTACATTAAAATATCAAACAGAATTTTTTTCTCCTTAATATTTTTTAATAATTTTTTTAATTAACTCCAGATTCAAACATTTTACGCACCTAGTTTATATTTTTTAAACCATTTTTATATTTTTCTTAATTACAATATAAACCAATTGTCACGTTTAATTTTTAATTTTTGAGTTGAAACTATAGTCAATAAATAATAAAAAGAACCAATATATAAGTATGGATCCCGTATTAATTCATAAAATGAAATCGATTTGTTTATTTCCAACGTTTCAACAACAGTGTACTTTTGAACTTATGAATTGCTTGCATTATTATAAATATTTTTTCCACCAAAGTTAATTTCATATTGCAAAAATATTGCCACTTCGAAGACGATTATTTCTTAAACTATAATTATGTGGTGATTTATCCAATTAAAATTAAATGATAATAATAATAATAAATCAGCCACTATTTCCTGGAACACAATCAATACTGTTTAAAAAATTATATTTTGATTTAATTTAACTCAACTTTCAAGAAATTCATAAATAAATATTATAGGTACCGTAGAATGTGGCAAAATTGATAACTAAATCACATTCTGACATATTTGAATTTGGCGCCCGGGTTATTGCAAATTATGAAAGTTTAATCAGTCCTATGTCTATTGAAGTAGGTGGTGTACTTTGTGTGAAGAAATATTCGTTTTCAGTGGTGAAAAGTAGTTTCCAAGTGAACTACAATTTCAAGTACTAATTATGAGGAGGTATGTTAAAAACGGTCAATTTCATAACATATGTAACAATAATATCGTAAACAGTCATATTTCGCCATGTGCTGCATAGTGTTGTTGTTGAGAATGTGTCTAGCAAGAAGATTCGAAGATTTACTCGTGGGCTGTAATTGATCACTAACTTTGGGTGGAAATGATCATCAGTGTTCGGTGAATTTAAACAACTATTTTTAACAAAGGATGATCTTTACGGAGAGCTGCAAGGGAGTTCACAATTCCATTTGGCACACTTCGCAACCTATTTCATGGACGACGTATTTGCAAAAACCGTGTCCAGTCCGTCTTCTCTAAAACTGAACAGAAATCTTTCATTGTGGAGAATGGCGATCCCCATTGACAATGTTAGAGAATAGGCAACTTGCAAAAATTATCTAGATAGTCAAGGCCGCTATGTAGAGTAATTTAGTGATAATCTGCTAAGTAGAGAATGGGCATATTCTTTATTAAGTATATATAAAGGTGCAGTGTCGCATAAAATAGCAACGAACATTAAAATATCGCATGCTGATGTATCACGGCAAGTTGTTTTGAGTATTTTGAAAATCTGTAATCAACTTTCGAAGAAGTCCCGGCGTCGCATATTTTTAACTGCGACGAAACGAATCTACAGGACGATCCAGGGCAACACAAAATGCTGTTCTATAGAAAAACTAAATATACTGAAAGGATCTGCAATTTCACATAAAAGGGCGACCTCAATCATGATGTGGATTATGCATCTGGCGTGATTTATAAATCGGAAAAGATGTGGCTTCAGTGGACACAGAAAGGTCCAAAAGGTACGCCATGTTGCAATGAAGGATGTTGCGCAACAGGTTCTCGATTCAATCGGACATATTATGGCTGGATTGACGCTCTAATTTTGCTGATTAGTTCGTTGCTACCTTTTTGCCGCATACCAAGAGGCTCAAAGGCTGAAAAGTCCTAATCGGTGACAATTTATCATCTCATTTCACGAACATTCAATCTACGAACGCCACAGGTGAAACTAACCAAGCTGTCAACAATGTGCTAGTTGAATATTTACAACAACAAAGATATTCAGCTGTGCCAACAAGACGAAATATAAAGAGACAAAAGCTTCTAGTGTAGCTGGGAAACAGTGTGACTGTACCTGCGGCAGAATATTCAGACAGCCAGTCCAATACACCTGAATCAGTAACAAACCATGATTCTGACAATAAGCCTGTGGGCATTACAGAAGAATTCAACACCCAAACAAGAATGACATCGTTAAAGGTAAATTCCTCTTGGTAAAAATACTAAGGGGACCGAGAAAGAAAACAAATTACAGATTTGTGGCAATAGTTGAAGATGTATCCGATGATGGTGAAATAAAAGTTCAAGGCTTGCAGTCTCTAAATCAAGAGAAAAGATATTTCAAAATTGTAGAAAATTATTTATTTTCGGTCTACTTTTCTCAATACTCAAAAAAATGGTTGGTAATAATCGCCTACTGAATAGCTCTAATTTAAGATAACAAAATTGATTAATCGAAATTAAAATCTAGTGAGTACTATAATAAAATTCAAATTCTCGTCATCTCAATCAGTATGAAAATCACTAAATTAACTTTTATCTGAAAGAAAAATGAAAATGGGTATCAATTACATTTAGACTCTCCTCCATAATCCAACAAATTGGTTATACTCTATCTATGATATGGACCAATTTGGGACACCCTGTAAAATTTAATTAAATTGACGTGAAGTTGAATATAGCTCAGCATAGATTTGGATTTAAAATTGATGTAAATATAATAAACATAGAATTTCTGATTACCATGATAACTTAGGCACGAATGGAACTTTTTGCTTCATTTCAAATTTTTGAAATATCCCGTTTCTAATACTTTTCAACTGTAATTGGCAACAGAAATTGTAATTTTTGTGTCGACATGTTGAAAGTGATCAGTAAATGTAATTCTTTACTTAGTCTGCACAATATTTACACATTTTATCCATTTACGCTCAGTTTTTACATTTTAACTGCGACACTCATTACGATTTAGGAGATCAAATAAAAAAAATTGATTATGAAGGTCATTTGGGCAAAAAATTTTAAGAACAAAGCCCGATAGCACATTAATAGACCCTTTGAAACTACAAGTAAATAATACGCATTTGAAAAATTGAAAACTAATAAAGAAACAGATAAGTAAGTCTTTATAATTGCGATTAAATAAACATAACTTCATTATTAGAATTTACGGCATTAATGACATTCTACGTATTGCATTTTATATTCATCTTGCAATAATTCTATACAATAAACTATTATTATTATCTTGCAAGAAAAACATAATTTGTTTTATAATAATAGTAAAGTTTTTGTAATGTAATGATTACTATATCATGAATAAACGTTTCTTTTTTGTATTACATACATGTTTTTTTTATTAAGTATGTACTTTCGAATACTATTGATTTAAGTATATTGAAGTACGATAAATAAAATTTTGGCACTTACTATTATCAAACACTGTACGTTTACTTGCCAGTTTTATCGATTGGCAAGTAAGATTGTACTTTCTATAAGGAATTCCTTACAGCAAAAGAAAACTAAACACTTAATAATAATAATAATAGTAATAATAATCAAGATAGTCGGAGGCACCACCTCATGGACAATTTATTGTCATGTACTCAGATTCATCAAAATGTAATATTTGTAGAAATCTGTAGTATGCAGGATGCCGGCTGTGAAGTTTTCAACATTCCCAAAAAGCTAAGCGCATTATTAACGCAATATTTCAAATTATTGCCAACGGAATAATAATTGCAGAATTACGAACGGCACCTACATTCACTGTACAGCCACTGTAAATGTATACATTATTTTCGCTCGAACCTTGTTGCATCGTATGCTACGCCATTGGAATAGTTGGTAATTTTGAATAGTGATATCTGATTATATCGAAACTGGGGTGATTTTACTTTGACACCTTTTGATCTTTCGTAATACAACTTGTGGGGAACTTAAGGTAAAAATCTGTACTTTTCAGAAATTATTACATTTAGGTTAAGGATCAATCAAATTTCGTTTTTTATCTGTACGATATTATTTTAAAAAATAATGAATTATTAACGATCCATTGGCGCTTATAAAAATAAAAATTTTTGAAACGTGTTTTACTCGGTTCGAAGTGGTCGAGATTTCATGATTTTTTTAAGACAATTTTCGTTTACATCGCTATATCGAGAAAACTGTTAAGGTTTAAGGCGTTATGTACAGTTCAACTTTTTGACGAACTACTACATTTTGACTCATAGAGCAGCAGTAGCAATATCTGAAATGTGTAGCTTTTTACTTAGAAGTTCCGACAAAAGTCACGATAAAAGTTGTTATTAAATCTACTAAAAACCTAAACAGTTTCATCGAGTATATTAAAGGGTAAGTTTTAATTGCACATCGAAGGTTATGATGCGTCCGCTCATAACTAATAGTTTGTTGAATCAATAAAATCGAAATAACTCGGCAATACAAGATCGAGGGGGCTTTTGGTCCATTATCGTAGAGTTGGTTCTAATGAAGATTGCACCGCTTGATCCTATTGTTTGAAATCCGAAATAGCCTTAAATGAAATGGGAAAATGTTATGCAGAAGTAGCCTACGGCGACGGATCGAATGATCATTTGGAAACATCTAAATATTTGCTTCGTACGATAAGTCGCTTTCTCATTATCATTAATTTGTTTTTCGCATAGTAAATTGCATTTGCATCTTGAGTTAGCTTCGCATTGTTAGAAGCTGCTACATTGTTGTACCCTTCTTATTTTAAAAATTTTGTTCTCATTCAACAGGACCTAGTGTTCATTGAAAATTAAATAATTGATTATCGGAAATCAAAAGCCTATTTGTCTACATAGTTTTATGGTAAAATGTGAGAACTTTATTTTGATTTTGTAAACTTTAGTTATAAGTTGTAGGTGTATTTCTTGTTTCTTTGTATCCTAACGCAATAGACACTTGATTTGATATTTGGTAAGTTGTTTGTGTAGTTATTTAAATTCTGTTTACAAGGAACATCAATCCCCCTTAATAAAAGAAAAGTTTGATCTCAAATTTTGCATTTATTCGTTAGTTTTACTACCAACCCTTAAAGATAAGGGAAGGATAAAAAAATAAATCAAAATGAGGTTATAAAATGTTTGTTTATACACACAAAAAAACAATAAATTACCAAAAAGAATTTGTGCCAAATTTCGACCACAATAAAAAAATATATAAATTAATGCTGAATCAATTATTCAACCCCAAATAATGATAATTGTTTTTATCACAAAAAAAAACATATATGCAAAGTGTAAATTATTATTTTAAAACTATGCAATATTGCCACCCGCAAGAAATAAATAAAAACTCACTAGATTTGTTACGAATTTAAAAAAAAATTAAAACAAGCAGTGTGATCGCGGTGAAATGTTAATTACAGTGAGATTGCAATACCGTTTATTCGCTCCCACATATATGCTGCCCTAATAGGCAATTCAGGTAAATAATATAATAATAGCTTTTTATAAATGCACTTAATTAAGATGTTTTAGGTACCTGTCAGAAAGTTTGTTGCAAAGCGACTCTCGATGGTAAACTGGGGTCCTGATTGCAAGAGAGACGTTCTGGCCAGGCAAGCTGAGGTCTTTCTGGCAATCTGAGGACAAACTGGCTAGAGCATCAGCACTCGACAGTGATACCGCTAATACCCAAGAACAATAAGGGTAGACCATTAGTGCGAGAAAGGTGGATATCTCGGAAAATATTGGGGTTAGAAAAAAACTTTCGCAATGAAAGTTGTGCAAATCGATGACCTGCACATTTTAATATTATTTTCGTTTATACAGGGTGTTCCATAAAAGTGAGACTTACCAAAGTTATGTTTTTTTAAGTATCGTAGAACCACCCATTTTTTATTACAAATTAGGATTCCTTGGAAAATTCTAATGTAACTTTATGCATTTATACATAGTGTCTAAAATGAAAGGTTTTCGCATTATTTCACTTTTTCCGAAAAAATTGACTTTTCAAAAAATTAAATATTTATCCAACTGAGATTTCGCAGCTTTAATATGCATTACATGTGCTAACTACAGCTGGTTGTTCACCTTTCCAACCTCGCTTGGTTTTGGATAATTAGTTATTTCAACTGAATTCCCTAAATTCATGGATAACTTGATTTTTCAAATGGCAGGGATTTTTGAGTGAGAGTTAGATACCTACAATCTTATCATTAGAAAGTTTATGAGATTCTACGTTCAACGGCACATAAAAAATTAGGTGGTGCCATTTCAAAAAATCAAATTATCCATAAATTGAGAAACTTCAATTTAAATAGTAGGGTAACGGGTACAGTTATTGGCCAGGTACTAGTTGTTGGCCAATTTGAATTTAATTTCAAATAATAAGATTCCTGTCGGTAAAACAGAAGTATGCAATTTACAGTAAAATCTGGCAACCTTGCTTTATGTTCTTACCGATTATGACACTTCTAGTTAGCGTCACAGAAATTTTATAGCAGGTGCAATTTTGTTCGTCCGAAGTTGCATCGGTTTATCCAGATACACTAAGAATTCCTTAAGAAACAGTGTTATTATGGTAAGTGGCTATGCTTTACTTTCCTAGTGCATCATTTCAAAACTATGTTTTAAGGCATCTTATTGTATAATTTCACATTATTTTAAGTTATTTTTAGGACATTTTATGTTTTTCAGCATTTTTGAGCACAAATTAAACATTTTATAGCGTTTTTTAGGTATTCTTAAATGTTTAACCAGTAGTTGGCCGGTGGCCAGTAACTAGTTTTTAGGGTGGCCAACTACTATACCTTTATGCTTTTAAAGCTCTTTGCCTTTTTCTTTAATTCACAAGTTCATGAGTATTTTTTTTTAGATTCATAATGTCTAATTCAAGTAAAACTAAAACACATAGTCAAAAATACACGGAAGCTGATGTACAGAAAGCCCTTACAGCAATTAAAAATGGAACGAGCCAGAGAAAAGCAGCCCAACAGTTTAATGTTCCGAGAGCTACTCTACAGTTTAGGACAAGTGAAAATTTTCACGATAAAACCACTCGTGGTCCAACTCCTATTCTTTCGTTGGACGAGGAAACTCGACTTAAAGACTGGATTTGTGCATGTCAGAAAAAGGTTTTCCTGTGAGGATAGAAGATGTACAGCATTCAGTCAAAGGATTTTGGATGCTAATCCCCGCAAGAATCCATTCATAGACAATATGCCTGGAAGAGGGTGGTACAGGAGCTTTTAAAGAGAAACCCAGAAATAACCCTAAGGACTCCAGAAGCGATTACTGCGGCAAGTTCTAATATTTCCGAAAATGATATTCGGAAATGGTTTAGTGGAGTGGAACAATACTTAGATAAAAAGGTTATAGTGACATTCTTAAAGATCCATTCACGTATTTTTAATGGCGATGAAACGTGTTTTTATCTATGCCCGAAAAATAAAGAGTGTTAGCTGTAAGGGGAAGCAAAAATGTTTACGAAATTGAACATCACTCGAAAGTTAATTTAACAGTTATGTTTACGTTTGCAGCCTCTGGCGATCTTACACCGCCCATGGTAATTTATCCTTATAAGAGATTGCCATCAGACATTGTAAAGTCGGTACCTGCTGGATGGGGAATAGGTTGTAGCGACTCAGGGTGGATGAAAAACGAAAATTTCTTTGAATATATAGGAAACGTATTTTATAAACATTTAGTTGCCAGAAAAATCAAATTTCCAATAATATTGTTTGTTGATGGGCATAAAACTCATATGACCCTTCAAACTAGCGAATTATGTTCAAAGTTGCAAATAATATTAGTGGCTCTCTATCCAAACGCAACAAGGATAATGCAGCCCGCGGACGTTGCGGCGTTCAAACCCTTAAAATTGGTTGGAACAAAGCAGTTTTGAACTTCAGAAGGAAAATCCAAATTCTGTGGTAACCAAGGAAAACTTTGCCTTAGTATTGAACAGTGCCATAAGTTCGTTAACGTCAGTTTCTATAATCAATGGTTTTAAAGCAACTGGGTTATATCCTTGGAACCCGTCAGCAATTGATTATTCCAAATGTTTGGGAAAGAACACCAGCAAAATCAAAGAAACTGTTTCTGAAGAAGACTCCATAATCTATGCCGAGTTTAAGAAAGTAGTTGGGACTGAAAAGATAAATATGTTCCAAAATAATGGATGTGAAGATCTGAATGAAGATGCACAAATTTTATATAATATACTCCAGTTATTCAAAAATAAGTCAGATGATGCAAGATCTAATTTAATTGATACTAACTCAGATGATCTAACGCGTGATGAATATATTCCGTTTGCCGACAGGAGAATAATGATCGTGCTGATATTATTGCTTCTTCATCTGATATCCCAGATACTCTAGAACAGTTAACCACAATCGAAATAGAAAATCTCGTAACGGACAGTAATAATATATCATCAACTAGGCTTTCTTCATGCAACCGTTCAACTTCAAATTTTAAGTTAACCACATATAACATAGACAACATTCCTATTATAAATATTAGTTCACCTAATCTTCCCTCCACTTCCTATAATTATTCGTCTCCGACGCAAGTAGAATCACCTTATCGGTCAAATTCTGGACAAAAGGAATTCATAAATGGGCACACCGAGGAGAAATCATCTATTGACAAATTCTTCTTTTGGCCGAAGACTCCAGAACGTAAAGGTAAAAACAAACAAACAACAATAAAATAATTGCACAGAAAAATAAGAAAACAAAAACGTATATACCTAAAGCTAAACAAATAAAATATAATAGCAAAGTCGGAGAAAGAAAAAAAACAATAGTAAAAGTTGATGAAATAAATTGCACAATTTTGAAAAGAGGACTTAAAGTTCATCTGCCGGAGAAAAAGTGCATTCAAGAAATCGATGAGCCTAACACGGAATCCACAAATTGTCAGTTTAGTGCGGACATTTTTGTAGCACCAAACGTATTTCTAATAGTCGCCCATGTGATGGTGGAACAAACGTTGAAGATACTGAAAGACCCAATTCAACCCATAAATCGGAAAGTGAAGATTATCTGAATGATTTCAAAAGCTATACAAATACTTCTACAAGTGTTATCAATTCACCTGATACTAGATCTACCTTGAAAAATGAAAAGTTTTCAGAGTCAAAAAACCTTTTTTTGAAAATAGTTTTCAACTGCAATCGTCAAGCCATTCATCATTGACTAGAAATTTACCAAATTCAACTAAACGAAAACTATTTTCAGAAAAAGAAAATGAGACCCCTAAATCCAAGGTGTTTATTATTTCTGATGTCACTACAAAGCCAAATAGCAAGCATGCAAATAATGTTTCCACTGGGATATGTTATGCATGTACTATGAATATCACGGGTCTAAAATCAGGGAAAAAATGCCACTTTTGTACAAGAACCTATCATCTTGCTTGTGTTAAAAAACCTCAACAATCAGAAAATGATGATAAGTTTGTGTGCAATAGCTGTAAAGTTAAAAATAGTTTTTCCTAACAAGTGTGCAAAGTGATACTTTCCCATATCTACCAAAAGCAGTAGTAAGCTTTGAGTGTAGGAAAAACATTTTGTGCAAGTGTTAGGAACAATATTTTTTCTAAAAGTGGATGTTAAGTAGGTAGGTACTAGGTATATTAATTTTTCATTTTCAAAAACGTTTCTGTTTGATTTTGTTAAAATAACATTTTGCTAATAAATTATTTAGGATTTTCTACAATAATGTACAAAAGCGTGCGCAAAGTAACTTTGTGTATGCAAATAAATGTGCAAAGTACTTTATGCTCGCTTGTAGAAAAATATCTTATTTTGTCGGGCTAAGCTCTATATTTTTCAGATGGCCAATTACTGGTATATAAGTAGGCCAACGACTGTGACTTTGTGGCCAATAACTGAATTTTTGTATGCTTTCAAAAATTTGTATTTTGATATTATTTAGAGGAATTAAGTTACAAAATAAAATTTTGTTCCTAATATTTGAATATGTAATTATTTGAGAAAAAATACTGCATTATTCGTGGTGTAGTAATTTTAGAATAAACTGAAAAATACGTCTCTAAAATCCTTAAGTGGCCAATAACTGTACCCGTTACCCTTATTTGATTACTCAAAGAACTTAGCAAGTTTGTATGTAGTATTACTTATTGCGATTACGAACTGTTCAGTACGAACTTACGAGTTATTATTCAATTTTAGAAAGTAGAAAATAATAAGGACTAATAAACTGTTCCTGAAACTATTTTGTCAATGCTTAAGTGAAGTTTATCACGTGGCCATTGAAGTAATTAACTTCACATTAACTGTTTATTTTATCAAAGTCACTTTTCTGTATAATACTATTAGAAAAATGTTTATCGGGAAATAAATAAGCAATAAGTAATAACTACATGATTCAAAAAAATAAACTTCAAGAGCCCGTCGCGACAAAATATTAAAATGTTTTTTAAATTTAGCATAGATGAAACTACTACATTACTAGCCTATTATACAGCCACAATTTCTTTTCTCTTCATTAAACCTCCTGCCTCCGTCAAGGCATTTTGTTACACTGCAACAAATCTCTTTTAGATTACTTCAAAGTATATAGAAAAATATTATATTAATAAATAAAGAGGAAATGGAATTTTCACAATGTTCCTTTAGGAGCGAGACATTTTTGTTGGCAATTCGTTCACTTCATAGAGTTTTAAAGATAAACGTCTGGTTTTTCAACACGTACCTACCTACATTAAATGAGTTTGATTGCAACTTGAATTATTCCGCTCATATTGGTAATTGCATTGGACAATATAATAATATTAATAACAATAAATTTTGAAGTAAATATGTAGTTGGTGTACATGTTCATGTCTTAAATAAGCTTGTTCATTTCACACAAAGACATTTATTTGTCATATCTATATAATGCCATATTAAATATTTATCAATCAAATAATAAAGTCAATTTCACTCTCAGTTTCCTCATTAAATTTCAAACAATCTAAACAAAAGTCTAAAACTTACTGTTAAACTAAGGTAATAAACAAGATATATGTTGCGATAAATAAATCTTTCGCTTTTTACAAACTCATTTTAATACCACATTTAATCAACTTTTTAAGTTGTGATATATATTACGATTATGAACAGATTCTGTCTTAATTCAATGAGGCATCAAAGCGTTTGCGGTCTCATAATACAAAACTTCAAAACTATCCTCCTGCATTTTAATTCAAATTACATATTTTTGTGACCAAAGAATTTAATTTAACTTTCAAAACCACCACAATACGATAGAAATCTCATTTGTTCCAATTAACTAAATTAAGTATAGAGTAATATTAATTTAATAAATGTAGCCAAACTTTTAATCTTGATTTGTATTGGATTGTAATGTCAAGGAATATTTTGAATAAGTCAATATATTTTAATATACTTACTAAATAAAAGCAAGTATTCAAGTTGTTTCATTTAGATAAATTACTGATAAAACTGTGATACATAAGCATTCACAAAAACAAAACCCATTAGTATTTTCATAGCAAATATTTAATGAAGGCTTTGTGAACAAGAACAACCGCTATTGATCTGGCCCGTACCCTAAAAACCCTTCCAGTATTTTGTAAACTATGCAAAATATCCTTTGATGCAATTTTGTATTATGTTATCATACAGAACGAGTCCCAGTATGTTCCGATTAATTTAAACAGAAACACTCTATCCCAATATTTTTCTTCTTTTATTCACATATACACTTATTCGAAAATATTGCACATGATACCTGTAATAAAAAATTCAAAATTCTAAAAATATATTTAAAGCCATAAACACAAAAGGAATGTCTCATGTAATTTTTCAATCGCGAAATTCTGTTCAGTGGTAAGGTATTTTTAGACATAAAAGTTTTTTGAAACAATATCTTTGTGCGTATTACTAAAATAAAAATGCCTACGTCAATCCTTGACTGGCATTTTCATGAATATTTTATTGCTACACTTTCATCTTTGTTCTTTACTGCTAAGAGATAAATGTGAGAGCCCCTCAAAACAGAGTCTGGTATTCAAATACTAATAAAAATTAAAAGTTCGATTAAACAATTCAGGTTTCTATAACTCTAACAAATTATTTTATATAAAAATACAAGATTATAATTCCAATATTACCTAGAAAATTTTAATATTGTTAGGGAATTTATGTTATAAAACAGAAGGTAAGCACGTTTATAATGTAGTTTAACATCTAAAGCTAATACTTGAAATGGCAAGACGGCACCTTTGCAAATAAAAAGTTTTTTTCCATTACAAAAACCTTTTAAAGTGTATTCATTAAAAACAAATTATTAAATTACTAAACTCCATTCAAGATAGAATTCCATTATATACATAATAAAAACGAAGGAAGATAGAAAATTATATTTTAAACAATAAATTGAATTAGATAATTATTAATTAAATGCCTTAAAATAATTTAACATTAACGCTGTATCTTTTTAATAAATGGGAAAACTGTATGATGCAATTTCTAGATACTGTAACATGCCGCTTGGGAAAAACAAAATACTGTTGGGCAAGTTTCAATTAGGTTCGATAGAGTTATTCCTACTGCATCTCACCCATAAATCCCCCAAGTACAATTCAATTTATTTGCAGTTTTTTTTATTTATAGATTGTACCAAAATTATATAAAAATATGTTCATTAATATAGAACACAAATTAAAAAAAAAAAAAACAAAAAATTTTACAAAATTCATTTTTAGAAATAAGATGAAATGCATAAACATAACAAATAATTCAAACACTATACATAAGAACCGAGAGCGGAATGTTGAGATCCCTAATATATAGCGATTTAATGAAACTTATCTTTATACTAAGTTAGGTGCTTGAGAAATTGTAGATCTTCAATCTAGAGTTTTCAATTTCGGAAAAAGTCAATGCTTCTATTTAAGAAAATGCAATTTCAGTACAAGTTTTAAGTGTCCCAATATTATTAACCGATGGTAAATAAATTTTAATTAAATCAAGGTGTAAGTCGAGATAATGCGCCCTTAAAATGTGACATTTTTTTAAACCTGTTCGAAAATATTGATTTTGTCTTTTGAGAATTTCCCTCATAAAATTTGAGCCAATGTCGAATTTCTATTTTTTGTATTCTATTTGTAATCTACATTCGGGAAATACTCTAGCAAAATATGTTTCGTGATCCTAATGTATACCAGATAATTTTGATAAATGTTCCACGTGTGCCTAATTCAACAATAATTGCCCGAAGGCACGTGCCCGATCATAATTCATTATTGTTGAATCAGGTACTCATGCAAAATTTACTCAAAATTATCGGTAACATTACGATCACTAACAAAATACTACTGATAATTTAGTTTTGAAAATTTTGAATAAAATACATTTTGTTAATGTTGCCTAAATCACTAAAAGTTCGATAGTTGACTATGAGTGTGAATAAGAAGAATTTCTTAAAAAACTACAAAAATAAAAGATTTGCTATACAATAACAAAAATTGTTTAAATTGATCACCATTTTCTCTTAAGCATAAATTGAAATGTTTCAAGTTAAGTTTTTGTTTAAAAAAAAAAAACACTCAATGTCAAGTTTTACATAAATTCCATAGTCAAATATTGAATTTTCGTTAACTTGTAAAATTAAAAAAAGTTTTAAAATTAAATTATCAATACAATAAATCTTTTTTAATTATTTTAATTTAATGTTTAAACAATCTGTCACAGGGCGCATTGCTCCTACTCACCCCTCACAATTGCTTTAATTAAACTTTACTTACCATCGGTTAATACTCTTGGTACTACAATTTGGTTCTCTTAAGTCCAAGCATTAATGAAATCTATTTTTGTAAATTTAAAACTCCACTTTAAAGGCTTATAACTTCTCAACAATGCAACTGTTCCTTCATCGGTTCTTATGCAAAACACTGTGCATAACAAATATATTCGAAAACTTTGCGTGGCAGGAAGTGTAGGTACTGAACACCCTACTAAATTATGAGAAATATGTGTCTCTGCCTACTACCAAAGGCATACTCTTTCTTCGTAATGATAAGTATAACATAAGGCTACACGGTTATTTTGATTTCATGGGTTTTAATTATATCGGTATTTGTCATAGGACTGCATCCAATACTCAAAGAAAAAGTCAATGAGGTATTAATTTTTTATATTTTCAAATAAAATCCTGTAGCTCAATAATCAATTTGATCTAAGTGATTTGGGTTAAATCTTAATATTTTGAGTTCAGGGTTCTAGAGTTAAAATATTTCCAATTATTTATGATACACCCTGTATATGATGCGAACTGATTTATAATATGTATTTATAATTTAGTATGACGTAATTACACAAATAGTACAGGACGATTTTTCGATAATAATAGCGGTAAATGTAAAAACCTCTACAGTCTAAAAAACAACTGGTGGAAAAGTTTGACATGGTTTATTCACTACTGCACCCAACGCTTCTGCTATATTCTTTTATACATTAGATTGTTACGACTATCAAAGAAATAAAACCTCGAAAATAACAAATTTATTAACGTATGTTACGTTACATCCAATTCAAATTTCTTTACCTATACAGGGTACCATGACGATTATGGGGAAGTAGTCCGAATGTTGCCACTTCTGGTTGTACCGGAAGAGTTACTTCAACTTTGTTTTTTCAAAGAACACCCTGTATATTTTCATATTTTGAAATTCTACGTTCAATTTTAAGTTGAGTTTCCCTATATCTATCATTAAAAGTTTATAATTTATTCATGTTTTTGAAAAAATTTGACACAAGAACCACATTCTTCAAACCAATCTGACACAACGCCGTTCGAGAACTCAAACAAATTAGATACGTGACTCATTGAATAAAAGATTCCGTGAATATACAATAGTACAGTGATACTTCTCTGCTATTCAGAGTGTTCAAAATTCGTGTTGATTTTTCAAATAAAAAAAAACATCAATCGAAAGGACAGAAAATTTTAGGTAAAATTTATGCTACATGTTCTACAGGGTGTTTCAAAATTCAGTACAAATATTTTAATGGCGAATTTTTGAGATGAAAATAAGAATTTCTTTTTCTATAAACATGTGTCCTAAAATACACCCTCTTCGAGCTACAACCTACTTAATTTTTAAAAAAACTCTTTTTTTATATTCTGACTGCAATTATTTATTCAATTTCTTTAAAACTTGCAATCAACTGCTGATTTGAACATTCTACTGTTTCTTATCTTTAAAATGACATAACAATAAATTTAAAGGGCGGAGGAAGAGCGTAGGCACATAAATTTTAAAAAATGAGTATTTCATCTGTTTCGGCATTCAAAAATCTAAGATCAAAACATTTTTTTTTATACAACTAACTTTTTCCGAGATAATCGTTGTTAGGGGAACAAGGGTTACTAAGCAAATTTTTTTATGTCTTTATAACAAGTGCTGCAAATGTCAGCTACAACAAAGCCCTCCATTCTGTTCCGCATATAAGATAGCTGTAGCTCAAAAAGGGTGTATTTTAGGACACATGTTTATAGAAAAAAATCTTATTTTCATCTCAAAAATACCCCATTATAATATTTATACTGAATTTTAAAACACCCTGTATACTTATATTCGATCGTTTTCGTAATCTTTGCAATAGAAGTGGGAACACTGGCAAAAATTAGAAACAAAAAACAGTGTTACCTTAGAAATAAACACTTATCATTAAAGTTTAGTATTGCAAACCAGGAACTACAAAACAAAACATGGTTGATCTGGTTCTTAAGGAATTAAATTCTCTAGATGAGGATGAAATAAGAAAAGCTACTGAGCACGAACTTTTGAGAAAAATTAACAAATGCTTGATTAACATGTTTTGAAGTGTATTTCAACTAATTCGCAAATTACATCATCTCTAACTGAAAGAGTAATTCATAATTTGACTCAACAATGCTGACAAACTACAACTAGCTTTATTACAAATATTCTTCCTAAATTTTTCTACAAAAATGGATTTCATCAGGGAATTGTAGTAAAGTATTGTTTTGCTAAGATTATATCACATTATCGCCATTTTTTTTCAGTTCACATTCTATTGCAAATATTATGTAAAAAATCGAAGTTAGGAGAGGTATAGGACACGTAACATAAATTTGACCTAAAATTGTCTTTTCTTTCGAACGATGTAATGAAAAATAGAGTAATCTATTTGAGGCTTTTCATTTGAAAAATCATACACGGACGTTGAACACTCTGTATAGTAGAGTAGTATCACTGTTGTAATTTATATCCACGAAATCTTTCCTCTAACGAATCGCGTATCTAATTTGTTTGAGTTCTCGAACTTCGTGTCACACTGGATTGAACAGTGTGGTTCATTAGTACATTTAAAAAAAAAATGAATTAAATAATTCGAAAACGGCTCATGAGGAGGGTATAGGGAATAATACATAAATTCATCTTAAAGTTGAAAATATAGAAATATATAAGGTGTTCTATAAAAAAAAAAAAAGTTCATGGTTACTTCCGCTTCAACCGTAAGAGTCAATAAGGAACCAACATTTTTTTCAGATAGAGCTTATGTCGAAACCTAGTGATGAGAGTTTTCAGAATTGAATTCGTACTACTTCACCATAAACTTCTGATGATACACGCTGTATATCATTATTTCACCTGCAGGCTATATCAATACATGAGCAAATCCACATAGAAAAAACAACAATCCGTGAAAATACAAATTTAAGAAGCAATGACAAGACGTTTTACGGTTGAAGAATTACAAAGGGTTTGCCGGAATATGAGCCAAAGACTTTCTTTGTGTTCAAAATGCATTGGTCAATTTTTTTTTCAACATTTGTAGTGCTCGTATAAAGTTAAGGTATGTACGGCGGTGTAAACTGAAAGATTGCTTATTCTTTCAAACATGTAAAAGCACAAAAAAAAAGTAGACCATAATTACTTCTATACTTTTTACTTTTAATTTGTGTCTAATTAACACAAATAAGTTTGAAATTGTAGGTTAGTACATCACGGATCGCCACAGCTTTTGAAGTTTTTATTAATTAGTATACATGTGCAGTATTGTCCTTCTTGAAGGGTTTGAAATTAACACACGTCTATTTAGAATCACTCTGTACAAAGCAACATGTTAGAATATTCAATATTTAACATACATACGTAGGTAACGGTAAACTTTACCATTATCTTAAATTATTTTCGTCTTTAGTAATCTAAATCTAAATAATAAAAATACTTCGTCATTATCATTCATACATACCAGAATTTGATAACGAATGTTAATAAACTCTCTGAATTCTAATTAATTTTCAAACCTTCAACTTCTCTTTACAATATATTTTTACAAAAATCTTATTCTATTAACATTTAAAATTCAATTGTATGTTTAACCCGAGTTTAACCTTACTTCTAGAAGTTTCAATATCAGACTGAATGAACATTTAAGATACATAAAATATAAACATAGATACAGTGCTTCGAAGTAAACATGATTCCCGAAAATATGTCAACCGAGAAGTAAACCAATTTTAAAAATTGGCAGCGATAAAAGTTTCGTCCAATAGCAACAGCTAAGTATAGTTTGCGTGAGAACGAAATTATTGTCGAAGTTGTCAATCAGTGTGCATTTATCTATTTTTACCTAAAATCTTTATAAATTATTTCGGTACGTATTTATAAATATTTTTGAAGTAATTGCAACATAACCTTCAAAACTAGTAGTATTAAAAATACATTTTGTTAATGCTACTAACATTTGATGATGTTGTAGCTGTTGTTTATCTTCATGGCTACTACTACATAAAAAAAGTATGCATTCCAAAGCCAGAAATATTAGATATGTTAATAAACAGAAATCAGCCATTGCAATCGGACTTACAACAGCAACAACTGGTAAAACAACAGCATTTATAAAACGATTCAAAAAATAAGAGGTTATAAGGAACGATGCAGTCTTAAGTTCTCCATCAAAGAAAAAGTGGAGGTTCAAATACATCACTCTTGACAATTGTGACTTAGAGTACAGGGGTAGCGTTCTTACATTACAACGTAAAGCATGGATTTAAATGTTGTGTGAAAACCGAGTCGACGTCTACTAACACGTTGGCGAGACGTCGGTAAAAAGCTAAGAACGCAACTGTTTGAGAATTAAACGCTCAGCGTGAAATACTCCAGAACGCAAAACGTGCTTGATCAATGCACAGTATTATAAGCTGAGGTACATTCGGGAGAGTCATGAACATCTTTTTTTTTTTCTTTTTTTGAAAATACATGCTTCCGGCAGCCACACACCATATTTGTATTACGCCCATTTTGTTAAAATCGCGTGTGAAAAACGCCGACTCCGTTTGGTCCATTTCTCGACGTATTTAACTACGCATAATAAACACTGGTACTTTCAGCTAATATGAAGTATATACAGTTGATAAAAAACGTTTCAACCATAAAAATTTTTAGTTAATAAAATGAAAGACAAGTTTAATTACACAGGTGGAAGTGCTACGTTATGAAAATATTGTTATAGCAAATTGGTTTTAAATATAAAAACTGCCATAATAAAATAAACTTATTAATGGAACGTGATCTAATTATTGCTGAGTGTTTCGTTATTTATGACAGTTATGACAAAACCTTGCATTAAAAGGTGCATGCATGTGACTTATAGAGATTTGCCAAGAAATTCAAATGTAAAACAAAAACTGGTGATCATGATGATATGAATTACAATAATTTCAATTTTTAAAGTTACTTTTAAAAAAATGTGAGCAAGTATATTAATTTATTAGAATTCATAACCTTGAACTTGTGAAGGTCCAAAATGTAAACTTTCTGAATTGTAATTAAACCGTCGAATTTACAGTATTATCGTGTGAAGCATAATTTATTTAAATTTCCCACCAAAATAATTTTTATTATGAATGCACAAAGTGAGTTTTTTTCCTAGTTTTAAATGGAAAGTACCCTATATACGAGAGTGAAGTTACTGAATTAAAAAGAAACTTAAAAAAAATAGAAACTCTCTTACAAACATTCTAGGGAGTAGAACTGCCCATTCCAAGTCTCTCTTTAGATGATAAAAAGTCTGAAAAATGTTCACTTCTACTTCAGATCCTTGAAAATAAACATTATCAAGTAGCGATTCTCTTTTGTGATTAGATTTAATTTTGGCTTTTTCTCAACCTTGTTGGGAAGGTAATTTTCGAATAATTTCAAGTTAATCATTTTGCTAACTAACATCTACATGTATGCTTGAAATTACTTGACACAATTACTCATACAAAGGCTCAACAAGGTTAAGAAAAACTAAAAATTAAATCATCAGGTAAACCTTCCTCTTAAATCTGTAAATGAACACCACAGGATCGACGGTTCCCTCCCTTTAGTTCAAAAAAGGTTATAGTCCAGTGCATTAAGGAAATTTTTATAGGTGTGACCCACCATTTTTGTATACATTTTTTCTCTTACCCTCTATTCGAAAGGGTTTTCCTCGGTGAGTTTGCGCACCCCTAAAACCAACCGCCATCTTAGGTTTGGTGTTTTTTTTTGGAATTTTCATATCTCCCATTCTAATTATCGCACAGTCATAAACTTGGTGTCTTTGAATTCGTTTTGAGTTATATTTTCAACAATGTTATATAACAAAAAACTGAGCGTTTAACGGAAAAAAGTTACTGCTCTTCAAAATCGACAGAACGACTTAAAAAAAGGTTTTTTTTCCTTTTCGACTCCTATCTTTTTTCCAGTCCTATTTTGTGAGAGAACTTTACTAAAGATCAATTACTTTCAAGCATGTACAAAAAAAATTATCCCGATACGACCATTTCTCGCCCGTCAATCGACGCGCAAAGTTGCTATGTTTCGTGGGATTTCGAAATACGTCGTAATGCGACTTGTCTCCTGTTTATTTATTAAAACAAACAATTGTTATGCATTATACATTGTTTAAATATGCCTATGTGTTCAATAAAAATTTTGTTGGAGTGGATTTTTATTTAAAAATGAACATTTCGATGTGTTTAATAATGACTTTTTCTTTCCAAATGTCCAATTACACTATTGCTATTTGTTACTAATTTATTAGTACAGTAAGAAATATCTATTTTTAAACGCAGAACTGTATTTATATTGAAACTATTAGAGTAACAAATATTTTCTAAATTTTATGTTGGTATCCTTTCGATTTGTATGTCCTCACTTCAATGTGAGTAACAATGTATATTTTTTTGTTTGAACCCTTTAGAATTAACCGTTTCGTACAGTCTGCTATTATTATTTTAAATAACTCATCAGAAACAATTAATATTTCGTCAGGTTTTAACTTTATAAACATATTTTTTTCTGTTTTCTCCGAACTCAATTCCGCATCTTGAGATTATGTTCACGTTTTTTTTTCATGTGGTTTCCTCGATAGACCTATTCCACAGTTTTCACTTTTTCTTTAGTGAATATCTCGCTTTGTCATGATAGTAATAGCCATCATCTTCACTCTTACTTATCACAGGATGGTTTCGCTTGCTTTTCTTTTCAATGAAGCGGTTGATCTGGGTAAAGGTACAATCGTTGGAAGTCCCTGCTACAGTTGGTTGTTCATCCACAGGATACAATGTCCACAACTTTGCGTGGTTTCAATTCTGATCGGTTGTGATTGGCACTAAGTGCATTTTCTCTGCACCGATTCACTTTTGTACTTGATGATATGTTCGAAGGAAATGTTGTCTGGCTGCTCGTTTTTGCAACCTGACCGAAAACCAAAACTGACTTATTGCGTTTACCTCCCACGAGCTCAGCAGCGAGGCAATATTCCCTTCAAACATATCATCAAGTGCAAAAGTGAATGGGTAGACAGATAAATGCACTTGGAACCAATGACAACCGATACCACTTTGTATTCTATGGATGTCGAAAAGCAGGTTTGAAAAGATCTGTTCTGTGCAAGATTTGGTGTGGAGAAACCTGCACGAGCGCGACAGAAGATGTAAAGGACTCGAATGACGAAGTTGATGACGAACTTACAACGATGGTACCTTTACCAAGATCAACCGCTTCATTGAAACGAAAAGCAAGCCAATCACCTGTGATAAGTGAGAATGAAAATGAAGATCGCTATCAATATCATGGGCAGGTGAGAAACACATTAAAGAAAAAGTGAAAACTGTGGAGTAAGTCTATCGAGGACACCATATGAAAAAAAACGCACAGTCAACTCAACCTCAAGGGTGGTGCAGAATTGAGATCGGAAAAAGCAGAAAACAGTTTCTTCATAAAGGTCGAAATATTAATTGTTTCAATACAAACACAGTTCTGCGTTCAAAAAAAGAATTTCTTACTGTATCAATAAATTACTAACAAATAACAATAGTGTAATTCAATAATATTTGGAAAGAATAAAGTCATCATTAAACCCATTGAAATGTTAATTTTTTAAATAAAAATCCACTCCAACAAATTTTTATTGAACAAATAGATATATTTAAACAATGTATTATACACAACAATCGTTTATTTTAATAAATGAACAGGGGACAATTCGTATTACGACGAAATGCAGCGCAGAGCACGAACGCTATTCAGCGTATTTCGAATTCTGCCCGGCACATAACAACTTTGAGCGTCGATTGACGGGCGGGAAATGGTCGTATCGGGATAATTTTTGAAAATGCTAGGAATTACTTTATCTTTAATAAAGTTCTGTCACAAAAAAGCGTCAGGTGGACTAGAAGAAAGATATGAGCCGAAAAGGAAAAAAAAACGTTTTTTAAGTCGTTCTGTAGACTTTTTTTCCGTTAAACGCACCGTTTTTTGTCATATAAGATTGTTGAAAATATAACTCAAAACAAATACAAAAACATTAAGTTATGACTGTGCGATAATTAAAACGCGAGATATGAAAATTTAAAAAAAAAATACCAAACCTAAGATGGCGGAGTAAGGGTTGGTTTAGGGTTACGCAAACTTAGGGTTAAATGTAAAATATTTTTACATATGCGTTTTCGTAAACTAGTTTTCAGAACGTGGGAATTTTCCACCACTAACCATTTTGTCAATTTGTATATTATAATTGAAAAAACATTCAACGCGAAGAGTACTGATTTTCTTAACTATCATTCATGTAATTAACACTTTATTTTTTACAAGAACTATTTTGAGTTCTCCCTTATTCAGTTAATAAAAATGTACGTAATAAGCTAATATTTTTAAAATTCATAACGAGTATACAAAATACACGGATGAATACACCAACACTAGCTCAGGGAAGAAGTATTTTATTCCCCATTTGTGTGTGATCCATTTGAGAATGATTTTTGTAGAATGTTTCTGAACATTAAATAGATATGGTGTTCTAATTCGAATAAACTTTCAACGATCTCCCCATCTCAAAATAGAAATTTATCTTATTTTGCCGAAAGGTTTTGTCTAGTCCAAGAAATAAGTACCCTGCAACAATTGAATGAAAATGAAGATTTTAAAAGAATGATTTTCTGTGAAATCGTTTCTCGATCAATTGTGAGGTTTTGTGAATGTCTTGTAATTGGCTATCATTAAAATCACGAGCTCTAATCAAAACACTAACAATTCCTAGACTCAAATTTTGCGATATGTATTTGTTGGCAAAATCTTACTACTACCTCTGTGACAATCTGGACATATTCTTTATTATATTGGTGTAACAGACTACAATTGTATCGCATCCAGTATCCGTGATTGAAAGCCTTAATCCGGATATTGTCACGTGGTCTGATTGTTTTGGTTGAAAGTTTTAAATATTTGTTAAATCCTCCCGTCTCATTTGACGATTTTCTCGATTACAGAAAAAGTTGCGTATGGACTAAGTTTATGAATAAAATGGAGGAAGAGAAGGAAGTAGCAGAAGAGGTCGAAGAAGAGTTGAAAAGAATTACAGAAAAAATGAAGATGACAACGGAAAAAGAAGATTTAAAAGTACAAAAAAACAATAGGGAAATAAAGTCAGAATGGTAGAGAGCAAAAAAGAAATGAGAAAGAGAAGAAGAAAATTGAAAAAAGGGAAAATAAATATAGAAGATTATAAAAAATAAGAGCAGAATTCAAAAATAGATGTGAAAAGAGAAAAATAGAATATCGAAAACTGATGGAAGAAAAGACGAAGAAAATCAGAAATGAAGGGCAGGCTTGGGAATTCGTAAACCAATAAGAAAAAAAAAATAGGAGAGAAACAGCAATAGATAGAGAAAAAGTGGGAAAACACATTAGAAATGTGCTACAAGGAAAGGAAGTTAAGATCATAATAGAAAACGGGAAAATAAGAGAAAAAAAAACAAAAAGAGAAAAGGGAATAAAAAAAAAAGAACTGGAGGAGGCCTTAAAAAGTAAAGATAGGAAAAGCAGGAGGCACACATGATACGCAGGGGAAGAGTGTAAATACACAGGGAAAGAATAAGAGAGAATAAGAAGAATATTAGAAAAAATATGGCAGGGAGAAGGATTTGTAGAAAAATGGAAGGAAGCAATTATTTGTCCAATATACAAGGGAAGGGATAGACAGAAAGTGAAAAACTACAGGGGAATTAGTTTAACAAACATTGGATATAAGATATACGCAGAAATAATAAGAGGAAGAATGGAAAACGAGATAGAAGAAAAAAGATAATTCCAGATTGGCAGACAGATTTTAGGAAAGGAAGAGACAATTGATAACACACACATATATATATATATATATATATATATATATATATATATATATAGACATATAAACCGGCAGTTGTTGAGCCCGTAGAATATATAAACGGTACGCTCTCGGGCCCGAAGAAACGTTATTGAGCCCGACTTCGGGCTCATCAACGTATCCATGTGTATATTATCATTATACTATTGTATATGCATTGAAACGTGTAAATCCGAAAATTTGGCCGGGCTCATTTAGGATACGTTTATATATCCACTATATACAAAATAGTTCGAACGAATGCGCTGCAGAGGTCTCTTTATATACACGTTCTCGTTCGTTACGGATGGTACGTTGAGTGGCCCAGTATGTGGCAACATTGAACAGGCCTAACAACGTACAAAAACATATAGTCTGCGTAAACATTTTAGTGGGTAATACTATGTATCAGCAAATTTTCCGACTTACACGTTAAGTATTGTTTTGGCAACTAATCACTACTAAGTTTTGCTATATTGATCTCATTAAAGTAAAATTATACGCAATGTAAGTACGTGATATCGTACTTTCAAAAAAACAGCTATTAAATTAACATTAAAATATTGTAATAAAATAGTATATTATTCAATAGAGTGGTAAAGAGGCAATCTCATCCAAATGAGTTATTGTCCTTTACCACGAGTTGAATACTATGCTATCTACGACTATAACATTTTCTGTTGAAAAAATTTTTTAATTTTACGATGTTAAATTTTTAATTTATTTGTCATTTGTTTAAAAGAAAACAAGATAGGTATTATGATCCCTTACGGTTGCTATGAAAATACGATAATCTGTGAGTTATTATAACTCACGCTTGTAACTCACGCATCCTAGTCATTTATACAATTATTTCTCAAAATTCATTGAATAAAGACTATATAATCCAATCGGAGTAGATAAAATTATTTAAAAGCTTTAAATGCATATTATTTTGTTACTATTGGAAACAAAGGTTTTAATTACAACACGTTTTCTTAATTAATCCAATGAACAGTTTTTGATTATGAAGTTTCTAATTTTGCCAAAAAATAAGTTAGTAACATAAGTTAGTTCGTTCGCGCGCTTCTGTAAAGGTTCTAAAGGATCTGGATCAAAGGTTAGATTGATTGATATGATTATTTAAACAACGATTTAATGAAACAAATATTTAATAATATTAACTTTTAGAATACACATTATAAACAAAGGCTTTTACAACAACCCAGTTTCTACCAACAAATATGGCTTTATGTTTATTTAAGAATTCTTCAACTTCAGTCTTCTTGGGAGGTATTTTATTTTAATATGTCCGTTGAAATGTGTTTTATTAAATGTTTCTGTTCCTCCGTCCATCTTTGGCATACATGTACAGGGTGTCCCATTTTCAACACTTGTATATCGTATCTCCGTAATTGTTAGTGCAATCAAAAAAGTAATATAGGGGCAACGTGTTCTTTTGGGTCACACTTAAAATAATAAAATAAAAATTTGAAGATGTTTCCTCGCTTAAAAGATACGAGGGAAAATAAAAAAAATTGTCAATAATTTTT
The DNA here is from genome assembly GCA_030710515.1 of Abscondita cerata. Taxonomy (NCBI): domain Eukaryota; kingdom Metazoa; phylum Arthropoda; class Insecta; order Coleoptera; family Lampyridae; genus Abscondita; species Abscondita cerata. The sequence goes on from JALBCR010004219.1 coordinate 69,035, forward strand.
TTAGTTTTGTTTCTAATAGCTTCTGTTTCATGGTTTATTGCGATTTAAAGTAATGGAGATTAAATAAATCGCCTAGGAAACCAATAACTTTATGTTCCATTTTAAAAATGAGGTTAGGTCTGATTACTTTTTTTACCTGAACTCGTATCCTCATTTTTGAACCGGTATATTATTCAAACACTATAAAGAAACGTGAATTAATTGTTAATCAGAACTTTAATTGTTAAATCGGTTACAGAAAACAAAAACCTGGAAATCAGCTATTTTTAATTATCAGCTTACTCATACCTAAAAATGGTAAATTATACACAAAAATTATTTTATACTGAATTGGGTAATTACATTTAAAATTAATATTTCTATTCGATGAATTGGGTTTACTAAACCAGTCTGTAATAATGGTTTCTTTTAATTAGTATAAGATTTAAATAATTAAGTGAATTGTTTACTTCCTGTTCAAATGTAAGCGATAACCTGCTGTGATAGTAATATATTAGGAGATATTCCATTAGATCAATTAATTAAAGATATTCCTCCCCAGTTGACAATTCCGCCAACGTTTATTAAAAAATATGTTGAGGGTTTATTTTTAATAATTGACAAAAATATATTGACTTACCTTATACTAAATGCAACAACTATCATTAAATTGGGAAAACAAAATTTTAAGTATAATCCAAAAACAGCACATGACAGATACCCTATAAGTGTCGTAAATCGGACATCCTGAACTATGTTTGAAAAGCTTTTTAATGTACCACATTTTTATTTTCACCGTCGCGACGTACGAAAGGTGACCTTCTTGTTTTTTAATCCGATGCGCGTTTTTCGTAATAAATAGAAAATGTTTCTCTGGAAAATATTAACAATAACGTTAATATGACAATTTTTTAAGCGAAAACCGTGCATTGGATTAAAAATCAATCAATCAATGGATCAAATGTGCTAAGATATTGATGGGAGCGTTGTTTTGTCTATAAACCAGATAAAGCTCTAGAACTTAAAAGTATCAATGGTAACAGTTAAATTAAAAGTCTTAATTTAATCAAATTACTTAAAACTCGAATAGTCTTGGCTTGCACTTTATATTGAATTCATATTGGATACTTGAGAGTTTTGAACAAAAATAATTTTGTTTTAGCATTTTTTTAGATCTCTCTCAGCCTTTGATTATGTGGCACATCTCCTAAATAAATTGAAAACATTTTATAATTTTAATGAAGTTAGTATTGCGCTCATCAGATCATACTTAAGCAATAGAAAAAATAAACAGTCAATGTTGTATTTTCTGATAATCGCTTCTTGCGTAATGGAGTACCTCAAGGTTCAATTTTGGGCCTTTATTATTTCTTATATATGTTAATGATTTACATTTACATTTAAAATGAATCGTCCATTATTCAATACGCAGATGACACGGCGATATTAATTAAAATTCTTACATTGCTCTACTAAAATCTTATACTAATATAAAGACAATAAAACTTTTATTTACACTTCGACCACATAATTTTCAGAATAAGAACTCTAAAAAAATTTTAGAAATAAATCTTGATCTTAAACTACAATTCACAGACCGTATAAGTCAATTGACCAGAAAATTTAACAGTGACATATATATTTTAATGCGTTTAGAAGACAGTGTTTCATCAAAATGTCTCAAAATGACATACTTCGGATTAATTCATACTCATTTAAATTACTATAGTATCATTTAAGCAAATTGTTATAGATCAAACTGAATATTCTCGTTGCAACGTAAAGCTCTATGTGTTTTAGGAACAATCGCTTTTAGATAAGGTTGTAAGCCAATTTTTATTAAATTAATAATTATGACACTGCCGTTACTGTTTATTTTTAATTGCATCACTTATGCTAAAAAAAATATGTAAAAGTTTTACATACAAATCAGATGTTCATAATTATTACACGAGAAATTGTGATAAAATAGAAAAATAATTGTATAGATTTATTAAGTGTAAACATTAAACTACCATCACATATACGTGATTTAACTAATAAACAACTCAAACAGGAAATACAAAATTATTTACTAACAAAGGCTTTTTAGTCACTATCGGAATTTCTTAATTGTAGAAAAGAAGAAATGATAAGTTAATTATGTATCATAATTGTTTGACGGATGTAAATACATCTTGTGTAGAAACAAATACAAATGGTAAATACCGTTTAACTTATATAAAAGTACCTTTGATGAGCCCGAAGGGACTGGCAACGTTGTGGGGCTCATGAAAGAACTCTAAATATATTTTCTGTATATAATCGGGCTCCACAGCGTTCTGTATTTAAACGCGGGGTACTGGGCTCAACAGCGGCCTGTTAACGTATCGGGCTCAACAAGAATACTGTCTATAACTATATATATATATATATACAATATGTCCCCCTAAGTTGGAATCATATGAAAAACTTTTTATTATTAATTTTAGGAAAAAAAAGTTATTCTCTATAAAAAGTTGTGCATGTTCTAAAATCTAAAATACAGTCATCAAATATCAAATTTTTTTCAGTCGTATACAAGGTTTGTCAAAAAATATGAATTTTACTGAAGAGTAAAGTACCTTTAAATTTAACAATATTGGAAAATGTTATTAAAAAAAGTTAAGCAGAATTAAAAACTACGTTTAAATATGCAATTGCAAGTATTTACATTGATAACATTATTATATTTATTGAACATTTTTGAAAAATAAAAGTCAACACCCTGTAGAAATAAAATGACTCACAGCATTGTAAAAGTATATTATAATATTTTAGTCAAATTATCATAAATAATAATAAATAATCACAAGAGATAAATGTTCATTCAAAATAGAAATATTAATAAAAAACAAAATAAACTTAATTTTAATGTAAATGGATGTAATTGCATATTTGAACGTAGTTTTTATTTCTGATCAACTTTTTTGATAACATTTTCCGATATTGTAAAAATTTAAAGGTACTTTACTCTTGAGTAAAATTCATATTTTTTGACAAACCTCGTATACGACTGAAAAAATTGATATTTGATGACTGTATTTTAGATTTTAGAACATGCAGAACTTTTTATGAAGAATAACTTTTTTTCTAAAATTAATAATAAAAAGTTTTCATATGATTCCAACTTAGGGGACATACTGTGTATATATATATATATATATATAATAAAACAATTAATAAATAAAGAGATAGAGAAGGAGGGAAGGTATATGCAGTATTCGTGGATATAAAAGCTGCATTTGATAGAGTAGATAGAAAGATATTGTGAAATGATGAGGAAGAGTGAAATAAAAGAAGAGATAATAGAAGCAGTGGAAGAGATTTATAAAGAAACAAAAAATACAGTCAAGGTAAAAGGGAAATTAGGGAAAGAGTTTTGGACGGAAATAGGGTTAAACCAGGGTTGTCCGTTGAGTCCAATGCTATTCTCTATATTGGTTGGAGGAATAAAAATAAAAAAAAATGTGATAACGCTTGCATATGCGGACGATATAGTAATTCTTACTAGTAAAGAAGAAGAGATGAAGAAAGCATTAAAGACGTTGAGAAGATATTTAGAGAAGAAAAAATTAGAGGTAAACGTAGAAAAATGTAAGAAGAAAAAAGGAAGAGAGAAAAAAGAGAGATGATGGTGGGGAGAAGAAGAAATAGAAAGAATCGACAAATACAAATACTTAGGATACATGATGAGGTATGACAATAAAGACAGTGATCATGTAAGAGAATTAAGGAAAAAAGGAAGTAAAAGATAATGAAATTTTATATGAATGTTGGAAGGAAGTAAAATTGCGAAGAACAAAACATGGACAAGAGAGAGAAGAGCATATTACAGAAAAAAGAGTTACGCGACAGAAGAGATAAGAAGATTGAGGGATAAAGGAAGGAAGATGGAAGAAGAGATAACACAAAAGGACAAGGAAATTCAAAAACAGGAAAGAGAAATGAAGATAAATGAATCAAAGTATAATGTAAAATATAAAAACATAATGGTGGAAGAGATACCAAAATATATAACAGGAAGATTGGATATAAAAAGAAAAAACGTATGGTAGCCAGATATAGATTAGGAAATGAAGAAAGAGAAAATAAATATTGGAGAAAAGATGAAGAAAGAATGTGTAGAATGTGTGGGGAAAATTGGAAGAATGTAGAGCACATGGTAGAAGAGTGTAGAGAATTAAGGAGAGAGAAAGTGAGAAGAGAAGTTCTGCCAGGAGAAAATGGAGAAGGCATAAAGTGGATGAAAGACGTAGAAAACAAAAGAAGATGAATGGAAGAAAAGAAAAGAAACATAATAAAAAACATGTAACAGAGAGGTGTGCTTTAAAGACAGAAAAAGAAAATAAGCTATTATTTTGCATAATTTGTTGTGTTAATTAATTTTTTTTAGTATTTAGTAAGATGTATATAAACCGAATCTATTTGTTAATTTCAAAGACAAATAAACTGATATTATTGATTGACTAAGTTTCGTTCATAAAGACTCTGATTTGAACTCCTCCAACTATGGCGGGATGTTCCTAGTATTCTCGAACGTTTAAATAAGGTTTTTCTTGTAAACGATTTTATCCTGGAATCAACGTAGGTGTCTTTAATTAGCTTTTCCCACTTTTCGATCGGCTGCGGGTTTAACGGTAGACTATTCAAATCTAGCTTTTGCAAGTGTCTCGGTTACGTTTGTTACATTACAATAGTGTTTTAGTCTTCTTACGTACGTAAATCCCTTGTCAAAGTAGTTCAAATACACTTTGAGCCTTTGTCTGAAGGGTTTTTAACCATATAATTTATGCCCCCCACTACGCCACTAATTTACTAATGCCTAAAATCAGATAAAGGAACTATATTATTTTCATTAAATCTCAAAAAAAAAAAAAAAATGAAACGGAACAGGCGTCACATCTCGCGTGTTGGAGGCACCACCATCTCACCTTCAACAAATTTGGAAAAATATTACCTCAAACTAAAGATACCATCAACTCTATTTTCCTCTCCAATGAACTTTAGCAAACCTTGGGACTTAGTACTGCACATTATCAATATAAACCAGGCCGTCGCATATCGTGAAAAAAATTCAACATTTAACCTCGGAGATGCTCTTCCAGGGATAATGTTTGTTTCAGTCGCCTGAACTCTAATTATCCATCGCTGAAGATGTTATTAAGTATGAATATGTAGGAAGATGAAATCAAATTAAAATTTTTAATAAACAGATTTTAGAAATTATTCTTATGTAATTAACGACCATAACTAGTTTTGAAGATTTTATGTTTAAATATGCTGCTTAAGATTATTTAACTCTTCAATCAAATTCACAAACTTGATAATATTTAATAGGTTTAGATAATTAGTGTAAATGTCATTACTGAATCCAACTTTCATTTTAAATATTAATTAAAATAACGTCACACAAACCATCACGTTATAGTACAACTACTAAATAAATGTTCAAGATCCCAGTATATACATATTTATAAACAAATTACCACATAAATAATAATTTACTGTCGGAATTATTAAGTTAACAAAATGAAAAAGGTGGATAGGAACTCAACTACGGAATAAGGCAAAATTTAAGGCCTAAATATGTGTCACCTATTTAGATAATGTATAAATTTTCATTATCAAAATTAATAAATGCCTTACGGGTAATTATTTGATTTATAACAATATAAAAACTTTTATGTAACCGAGACATAAAAATTAGAATTAGAGAAAAAATGAAAACGCAAGAATTACTTCAATTTGAATCATCAAGAGCGAATGCACTCGGAAATTAAATTACAGCTTCAATTGTATAAGCAATTTATGGAAATGATATCATACGAAAATTTATTACTCTTTTTAGGGATCAAGAAACCAAGTTAATTAATAAAACTCATTCTATATAAATATTCATTAATGTTTACAAGCTAATATTAATATTAATTTTTAATAGTTTTTGAGTACTTAGTTTTACACAAATCTGTTATAAATGAAATCTGAAAAATTATTTTACCATCTCACTGTAACGTAATTAGGTGCACTTCCTTTTCTTATCAAGGCTTCCAGCAGATGGTTAATGTAAAGAGCACAGATGTCGGACCATTCAAGTGGTTAAATTACACGAAACGCGCAATTCGTGCAACTTTTGAATTTGATTTCATGAATGAAATAACGTCAACAATAACGTTAATCTCATTTTACAAAAAGAAACGTATTTCTTTGTGCAGATTACAATATAAAAGGATTTCTGTGTTTCATAGATTTCTGAAAATTATTCGATTAACCATGTGTTTCGTTAAAGCGAAAAAAAAAACTGTGCTAAAAATAACTTTTATGTCTTCTCATTAGCAATTATAAAAGCCGGTCCAATAAGCAACGGTTTAGTAGATAATTAATTGTTATATTAATAAATAGAGAACACTGTCTCAGACACTTACATTAAACGAAATTATGAACATATTGTTTGTTTGTCGCATGTGTGGTCAAGTGATTTCGACTTAGTCTTTAATTAACTAATTAATAATCATTTACTAATAGTATATTATGATACGAGTTTTGTAAGAAGCATTTTGACGCAAGCATGAGTAAGTCGACAAAATGCCTAATCATATACATAGTATTTTTTATAAATTATGGCTCTTTGAAAAATAAATAAAATATATTTTTAAAATGAAAATTCATGTCGATATTTTTTAATTTTGAGGTTGGTAATACAAATTGACAGGTTATAAATTTTGAATGTAAATGTATGACGGTATTTAAAATCCCACCAGAAATTAACGAAATTGCGTTCAAATGCCTAATATCGAAGGCATTTCTTATAATTGTGCGTTGCCATTGTTCTTACAACTCGAATACGAGCATCCCACCCTTAAAAGGCTGTTTTCCCCGAGATTTTGGCTCCCATGTAGTTTCTACTAATTACTTCAAATCGTATGAAATAAGATGGGGAGTTATGCGACGGTTTCCAAAACGAACATTTTAACACCACATTTTTTTCACTTATTCCGACAAATTAGAGTTAGTACGTTATAATGAAGCAAAAAGAATTTTATGTCCGATCGTCCGTCCGTATGTAAACAAGATATCAAGAAAATTACCCGTTCGATTTTTATGAAACTTTGTACATGGAGCTTATTTATAATTCCGCAGGTCTGATTTGATTTTGGGAATAATGTATGTAACCAAAAGGGCCGTTAACCTACTCAGATTTTCGAATTTGTATGAAATATTTAGAAAAATATTCATTTTACCCATTTTTGTTTCAAATAAAAATTGTTTGTAATTTAATTATACACAAGTTTTGTTTAAATTATAAGTAATTACTGAGATATAACAATCACGTGACACTAATTATTGTAACAATATCTAGACTAATATCAATTGTCGAGGGGTTGACCAACTGAAAAAATGTATACACATTTGCCAAATACTTTTACATTCGTGATATTTGCGAAAAATTGCCATATTTGTGAGAAAATTGTGACACTTGTGAGAAAATTGTGACATTTGCGAGAAAATTGTGACATTTTCAAAAAAATTAAAACATTTCTGGGTAAACTAGTCTGTATAGATTCGGGTCGTCCAAGCAACGACGCACTAGTTCACCAACGGGCCGCGAAAGTATAAACCAATTTGTCATTTCTGGGTAAACTTTGTAGGTACTTACTAAAATGTAATACTATTATTATTAGTGAGTGTAGTGTAAGGTCGTAGATGTTACGACTTGTATACAAAGAAATGGTTACTAAAATAATGAAAAAAAATTAATATTGTACAACATGTAAGTACATATTTAAGATTCTTATTATTTTACTTTAAAATTCGTTTTAATTCTTTATATTTCAACGTAATGTAAATTCGGTTCATTCGACTAATGTTGAAAGCGCCTGTTCAATTATATTCGATCAAAAAATACATACTCGGCATGAACGTTCTGTATATCTTCTGCCATGGACCAAAAAAATCTAGTAGTGATGCTTGCAAGAATTAACATTTTTCTGCATTTTTTTTGTACACTCCGAACTAATCTTCGTATTATGAGTTTTTATCTACCAAAATTATTTTTTACAAAATTTTCAGGTTCATTAAGAATTTTTAAAAAATTTTGGCACAACAATTTTTAAGTGATCTCCTATTTCATTAAAAAATAAATGCAGACGATTTGTTCTGAATTTTGTATCGTTCTCACTTAGTTGTTCAATCGGACCACTCAAAGTAATGATTAATAATGAAATTCCACTAACTATGCATCCACACTAATTATTAAGGACCTCAAAGAGGTTAAATCGGATTTGCGTTTGCGTGTTAGTATTATTCAAATCTTAGTTAACAAAATCTTCGAATAAAAGGCACTTCCCACTAATCCGAATACCTACTACTAATAAACTAACACGTTGTTGTCAGTTAAATAAAAATTTGTCATTTTTAAATTTTTTTCCTGAATATAAAAATACCGAACGATTATAAAGTTTTTAGATAAGGTGTGACTTTGATAGCTTCAGCTAATAAACGTCAATTGATTGTTAGTGTTCATCAAAATTTTTTTGAAAAAAATGATGTTTTTGGCAGAACATCAAATGGTTATTAGTAGAGAGTTTTTGGATATCGTAAAAACAAATACGATAAACGTGAATCCCTTCTGCGCATGCGCGAGTTTATTGCAATTAATTAATAATATTGTAAATATAGTGTTGGTGAATAGCTGAATTTATCCCGTTTCCTTGAACTAAATGACGCGCGTTCTAGACTCTCTCTTTTTTGCACCAATGCTTGAACCAAGATTATAACTAATAACTAACTCTCATAACTTTGTTTGTATAATTTATATTCTTGGGGACTATGTTAAAATTAGTGGTACGTGATTTTCATACCTCAGTAATTACTTATCAGATCAAAAATAGTTTAAACAAAAGCTGTGGGTAATGAAATGAAATTACAACTTTTATTTGAAGAAAAAATGTGTAATATGAATATTTATGAGAATATTTCAAGAATGGAAAAATGTATATAGGTTACTACCCACTTTAGCCCGACAGATTGTGTCCAAAATCTAATTAGATCTGTGCTATTATAAATAAGGCCCATGTAAAGTTATAATATAACATACTAATAATAACTGGTCGAAAGAAATGAAGAAAATGGGTGTTAAAATTTTCGATTTGAAAACCATCGCATAAGTCCCCATCTTTTTTAGAAGATGTGGAGTAAAAAACAGAAAAAAAAACATTTTCGAATAACTAACAGCGCGACTAAAACTATTTCAAGCTGACGTTACCAGTGATCATTAACTAATTAATAATTATAAATTTTACGTTTGTATAATTTATCTTCAAGTATTAATTACCATTATTCATATTATCAAAAAAAAATATGACATTTACTACGAAATTGTAACATTTGCGACAAAATTGCGAAATTTGCAGAAAATTTCGACAATTGCGAAAAAATTGCGACATTGGCGAAAGTGGTCAACCCCTCGTCAATTATACAAAAAAAGTTGAAGGAGAAAAGTTGTTGGAAATTCCATTGTCTATAGCTTTTGTTTGAGCAATTTTTTCCTAAAACGCAATTGCATTTTCGTTTTGTGAGAGTGAGAATTTTCAACTCGTCTTAAGGAACTTAGGTGCGTGACGTTTTGTCCGACGTACTCTCGTAGGTAGGGTTCGTATACTATAATGGCTTAGCAGTTAGATTTATTTAACTATTGCTGGACGATATTGAAATCTTTACTTCCATTTTACAAATTGCTTTGCAGTGCAGCATTTCTGACTTTTCTTAATAGATATGAATTTATAAATAAAATGTCAGGAAAATCGTCGTACAGATTTTATGAAACTTTGCGTATGAGTTTTATATATAAATAGTGCAGGTCTGATTAGATTTTGGGCATAATCTATAAAGCCGAAAGCGATATTAACCTAGTTTTTTCAGTGTTTTTTTTACAACATCCATACTTTCCATTAGTTCTTTGTCGTTTATTAGTATCCATTTCTGATTTCATAAACCCACGAAGTTTTACTCAAGTTGGCCCATTTTGAATATAAGATATATAGTTATTACATTCAGCAATAGTAACCATACGTAAGCAATATCTTAAATAACTAATAAGTAATACTTCTTGCTAATATGATAACAACAGAAAAACACCAAAAACTTTTTTTGTTTTTGGTGTTGTTCTGTTGTTAAATAGACGCTGCAGTTAGTGTTCCTTTCCTTTGCTATTATGATATTTCCATCTGAATAAAACAATTCAAAAAACAATTGAGTTATTGTTGTCCTATATAACAAATATTTTGCAATTTGATAAACTTAAATTCACTATCGTAAATGTTTGTTGTTCGTGTTGATTCAATTTCTACATAAAATAACCATTATTTACAGTACCACTAGAACATCGTCTTAAAAGTTTTGGAATGACTTAAATACATATACATTTGTATTTACAGGTAATTATTACGGAGTTTATACTATGTATATTATCTATAGAGTAAGTACTTTGTATATTATCGTTTTTGCAATCAAGAATCTTATATTTTATATTTTCTGACTACTAACTGACAACGTAAAATAAAAAAAACATCAAAAGTTAGATAAGTACAAACTAAACAAACACTTTTAATTGATACGGAATTCTAGATGTAGTGCATGTTGTCTTCTAATGGACATACAATAACAACTAATAATTTTAAATCAAATATCGTCCAAAACCATTATGATTTTGTTTTTTTAAAATGGTAATTGTGCGAATATTAAATAATTCCAGTGCGAAAATGAATGAAAATATAAAAAAATCTATTATGTACTCTATAAATTAAATATGTACAATATACCTACTTAGTATAGTTAACTATATCATTGATAGAATACAAATTTATTAATTATCAGTAAAGAAAGATTATCAATAATTCAATGTCAACGGGTAAGGGAACAAAGTAACAAGAATAGAATAATTAATGCTGCGCAGCATGTTGTTGAATTAGAGAAATTACGAGAGATAGTTCTAAGGACATCTTTAAATCAACATATGGGCTAAATAGACATGAGCAAATGGACATTTTCATTTGGCAGAAGGTATTAGATATTTAAAAATGATATAATAATCCATCTCATTTTCTTACTCGCATATAATTTTTCGATTGATTTCCGTTTTGTGGTAGAAACAATAGTCAATTCAAAAATTATTATGTTAAATATGGCTTATATATATATATATATATATATATATATATACAGGGTGCCCATAATCTATCTCATAACATGGGTAACTTTCTTAATATGCAAAATAGGTAATCGGTTAAATTAGGAAAGTTGGGCAGAATTACAAGCAAAATGTTAAACTTTTTTCAAATTTGACATATGTCTTCAACTTTTGAAATTTTGTGAAAAAACTGAAAACAGTCGATTTTTTAATGTTGTCCTGTTCCACTACTACTTACTTTAGAACTGAACTAAAAATGACATCTTATACATATTTTTACGTAGAATTCGATAAAATTACTCAAAATGTCATAACCCTCTTGATTTTCGAGATATAACACAAACTTACATTTTTTAAATGACAATCATAGTTGGCTGTGATCTTATTAAATAGCTTTTTTTCATTGATATAAGGTTCGATATACTTTACTCTTGTATTTCTATTTAAATGCCCAAAATTGTGTTGTTGATACCATTAAGGAACAAAATGATTTACAAGTTAGTTAAACTTGAAACAAAATTTATATTGACAATATAATACCACAAGTAGGTACTATTAATGGTTTGTAATTATGTTCTATTTCAATAATGTACAAAAGACATAAAAGTTCATATTAAATGTTCTAAATGGCCCCCGTTAACCAATATGCACATTTGACATCTTCTAACCATCTCTCTATGCACTTTTCCAAACTGCGAGGACGAATTCTTCTAATAATCAACCTAATTCTATCTTTTAATTCTTCTACATTATTGGGTTTTTCTTTGTACACCCACAAGAAAAAATCGAGAGGTGTGATATCAGGTGTTCTTGCCGGCCAATTAATAGGACCTGAATTACCGATCCAGCTCGGAAAACGTTCGGAAAGATATTCAGAAACAGCTCTAAAATTATGAGCAGGAGCACCATCATGTTGGAAATGAGTAAGATTTTGTACCACATTTAATGGCAGTTCATCTAACATGTCTTCCAAGTCATTTTGAAGAAATTCTAAATATCGCCTTCCATTTAAATGGTAATTGTAAAAGAACGGACCAATTATTCTGCTACCGAGGATGCCACACCACACATTTATTGAAAAATATGTTGATCTCGTTTCTCAACAGTAACATGAGGGTTTTTCTCAGACCAATAGTTATTATTATGTCTATTAAATACACCGTTATTGATAAATTTTGCCTCGTAAATAAAATTCTGCGCGAGAAATATCGATCGTTGTCAGTTTCTCTTAAAAACCATCGAGCGTAATTTAATCTTCTCTCTGAGTCGGCTGGATACAAGGTGTTGCCGATATGAAATTTATACGGCTTGAATCGATTTTGTTTTAAAATTAAACGAGCTTTTTCTGTAGAAGTACCACACTCACTTGCAATTTCACGGGTAGATGTTTTTGGTTTATAATTTACATATGCCAAAACTCTTTCTTCGTCTTCTTGATTAAACTTTTGCTTAGCTTTTGGTTTCATAAATGATCCGTATAGTTTTAAATTATTTTCCAGTTTGGAAAAAGTCTTTTATCTGGTTGTCTTCTTTCCATATATCTTTGCAAATACATTTCACTGGCTTCATTACTATTTCTGTTGCTAGCATAATAACAAAAAGCATGTCGTTTCTCTCTTCATGTGAATACATTGTTTATTTTGAGAATTTTATGTTTTTAAAATAAATCACCGTGAATAATACAACTTACTTATGTAAATCAAATTATTTAGTTGACGACACAGGCTTTTGTTTCAACAGGTTTTGTTTGAAGCATTTGTTTCCATAGCCTGCCTGTGTATTATTTTGCAGCTTAATTGTATCAATAAACTACTTTTAGCATTTACAAAAAAAATGTAAGAGTAAAGTATATCGAACCTTATATCAATGAAATCGCAAAAACAAAAAGCTATTTAATAAGATCACAGCCAACTATGATTGTCATTTAAAAAAATGTAAGTTTGTGTTATATCTCGAAAATCAAGAGGGTTATGACATTTTGAGTAATTTTATCGAATTCTACGTAAAAATATGTATAAGATGTCATTTTAGTTCAGTTCTAAAGTAAGTAGTAGTGGAACAGGACAACATTAAAAAAATCGACTGTTTTCAGTTTTTTCACAAAATTTCAAAAAGTTGAAGACATATGTCAAATTTGAAAAAAGTTTAACATTTTGCTTGTAATTCTGCCCAACTTTCCTAATTTAACCGATTACCTATTTTGCATATTAAGAAAGTTACCCATGTTATGAGATAGATTATGGGCACCCTGTATATCCAGTTTATAAACATTTCCACGATGCAAAAATAAAATAAAAAACTATTCAATTTGATTTAATACCAAAAACACTTAACCGGTTGACGGATTTATAATCAAATCTAACGAAGAATGCGTTACACTAGCTATTAACCAATCTATAAAGGTCCCCACAAACGTTCAGTCGGCCGGACTGTCAGTCCACGGCCGGCCAGCCGTTATCGTTCATCAATACACACGTTCCCTTTGAAGGTGCCTACACATGATCAGTTTTTCGTACGATAACGGGCGGACTGGACTGACAGTCCACGCCCGGCCGGCCAACTGAAAGTGTGTGGCACCTTATCACAGACAAAACTGATAGGACGAATCAGATAGGTGTGATATTCACAGTAAACCAAACTGGTGTATGTTATCATATATAATTCAAAAATACACAAAAAGATCCTTCCGTTGTTGAAGAAGAAGAGGTGAAGTCAACACGCTTTCATTACGGTGCCCACACACGTTCAGTCGGCCAACAATAGACACGTTCCCTTTGAAGGTGCCTACAAACGATCAGTTTTTCGTACGATAACGGCCGGCCTGGACTGACAGTCCACGGCCTGCCGGCCGACTGAATGTGTATGGGCACATTTACAAAGTAAACTAGAAACGTCATATACATGATGATTTATAATAGGGGTACAAAATTTTGAAATCGTGTTCGGGAAGTCATTTTAAGAAAAAAATGTTGTATGAAGATAGGTGGTATTTTGTTTATTAATGAACTACATCAGATTTAAATTTCATTTGAAATAATCATTAAACTACAACTTTAAAATCTATTATCCTGGAAATAAACAACATAATTTGTGAAACAATTAAGTTGTCAAAATGAGTGGAGTTTAGTATAGCCAAATATGCAGATATGGTTTATCTGTATGGGTATTGTAATGGTAACGGCCTTCAGGCGTCTAGAGAATATCGTCGAAGATTTCCTAATAGACGTTAACCGTTTGCCAGATTTTTCCGTCGTATTTTCCAACGACTCAAAGAAACTGGTTCCTTTGTTGTCCCATGTAATGATCGAGGTAATCTCTCTAGAGAAGATATTGTCAATAGCGAAGAAAATGTAATTGATGCAGTGTTGGGCAACCCCTCACTAAGCACTAGACGCATCGCAGCGCATTTTAGTCTATCTCAAAACTTTGTATGGCGAACACTACATCGTGAACAATTACACCCCTATCACATTCAACGTGTCCAAGCATTACGCCCGGAAGATTACGGCCGGCGTGTAGAGTTTTATACTTGGTTGTTACAAAAAATTGCCGAAGATCCAATACTTTTAACTAGAATAGTAAGGACAGATGAGGCCCAATTTACTAGAGAGGGTATTAATAGCACTCATAACTACCATCTATGGGATCTCCAAAATCCACATGCTGTTAGACAATCGCGAATTCAACACCGTTTTCGTGTAAATACTTGGGCTGGTATCTTTAACGGAGAACTACTTGAATTAGAAGTTTTACCCCACACTCTAAATGCAGAACACTATTTAACTTTTCTTCATGAAACGCTTTTCGAGAAGATTGAACATAACCCTCTTCTTGTTTGGCAAGAAATGTGGTTTCAACACGATGGCGCTCCACCTCACTACGGTAGACAAATACGTGAATGGTTGAATGAACATTATCCTGAACGATGGATTGGTCGGAGAGGTTTTATTGCCAAGATCTCCCGACCTAAACCCTTTGGATTTTTTAAGGCCATTTGAAGCAACTGGTTTATAGTGTCAAAATTAATACACGTGAACAGTTACTTGACCAAATAACAAATAGGTTTAACGAAATTCGGCAAGATGGTGCAACAATAGCGCGGGTTTACGACTCAATGGTGCGCAGGTGTCATGCTTGCATTCGAGCTCAAGGGGGGCATTTTGAACAACTGTTATAGATACTATTTTTCTTTAT
Source organism: Abscondita cerata (assembly GCA_030710515.1). Taxonomy (NCBI): domain Eukaryota; kingdom Metazoa; phylum Arthropoda; class Insecta; order Coleoptera; family Lampyridae; genus Abscondita; species Abscondita cerata. The sequence continues at coordinate 84,414 of JALBCR010004219.1, forward strand.
AATCATTTATTTACTTGTTATCCATTTTCAAAGTTGTACTTTCTAATGAAATTTAAATCTGATGTAATTCAAAACAAAATAGGACCTATCTCCATACAACATGTTTTTTCTTAAAATGGCTTCCCGAACACGATTTCAAAATTTTGTACACCTATTACAAATTACCCTGTATAACAACTGAGATACCAATTGATCAGTTGAACAAAGGTTATATTTTCTGATCATTTGTCAACACCGGTAGTCAGTCTGAAGTTGAGAAAGAAAATATAGTACCACTAGCAAATCTGTGCGTGCACGTCATCAATTACATTTTCTGGTTATATCGAAGTACAAACTTTAAAAAACTCAAAAATTACAAACCAATCAAATGAATTTTTTTAAAAAAAAAAAACAGTTTTAGATTCAACTTCAGTTAAATATTTTATTGTCACAACAGTATATAAAAAACGTAAATTCTCTGCACACCCAATTAATTATAGATTTATTAAAATTGATGTTGGCAATTACAAAAACAAAGTGATAGAAGAACTTTTAGATCTTCAGCCTTCTGTGACTTGTATTTTTTGGTCCCAACAAATATTTCACTGATTAAGTAGTCGATATCCATGCTTACCGCACTTGATATAAAAGCAGAGAAAATATACAGACAATTAGCCCCGCTCTTATCCTTGCTCGGCTGCCAAGCATGTGTCAACTCGTAGCTCCAATAAAACACCTGCATTAAAGTAATGCAATCGTTTTCCTTGCTTCGCTAGTGTCGCCGCTCTTATTGTTTATCGCAGCTCCAACATAAACACGCCCTTAACAAAGTAGCGTGGCAAACCTGTCACCGATATTAATAACTTTGATAAAACTGCTATACAAAATACCATGACGTGGTTACGGATGGTGAGTTCTTAGAAGAAATATATACAGGGTGTCCCAGAGATCACTCCCCAGGCTTGTACTTCCGTTATTTTTATGTTTTTATTATTATTTTTAAATGTTTGTAAATTAGATTAAATTCTCTATAAGATAAGTAAATACAATTTTCAAATTCTGCACTTGTATAATGGTAGCGACATTCAACTTTTTTTTTTAAATAGCATAATATACTTTTTTTTAATATTTTGGATAGTACCTTTTATTCTCTTTACAACCATATAAAAAATGTCCTATATAAGAATTTTGTTACAAAAATACGATTAATAGTTGAAGGTAGGTTTGCTATGGAAATTACTGATTTTGTCATTTTTATCTAGAAGCCTATAAAAATAATGCGTAATGTTAGTTGTCAAACTAATTTTCCTAATTTTCATAATCACATAAATAATACTAATCACATTAGCATCATGTCGCACATTTCGGAATTGGTATAATTCATATTTATTATGATAAACGGAACACTAAAAAATTAGGAAATCAATTTGACAACTAACTTTACGCATTGTTTTCATAGGCTCCTAGATAAAAATGACAAAAATTAGTTACTTCAATACAAACTCGGTCTCAACTATTAATCGTATTTTCTAAAAAAAATTCTTATGTAAGACCCATATTTTTATATTGTTGTAAAGAGAAATAAAGGTACTATCAAATATTAAAAAAATATATATTATGCTATTTGAAAAAAAGTTGAATATCGCTACCATTATACGAGTGCAGAATTTGAAAATTATATTTACTTATCTTATAGAGAATTTAATCTAATTTATAAAAATTAAAAAATAATAATATAAACATAAAAAATAACCGAAATACAAGCCTGGGAATGATCTCTGGGACACCCCGTATATAGAAGAGTTCTCTTCCCGCAGTAACTTGCAAAAATTCAAGTTGTGAGAAACTTGAGGTAAAAATCGGTACTTTTAGAAATTATTACATTTAGGTTAAGGATCAATCCGTGCTGGTTTGTTAAAGAGTCGTCCATGACAGAAGACCTGAATTCAAAATATTCCACTTTCTTACATTAAGGCCTCTAAGGATAGACGTCATAGAGTTCGTAAAATTCGTACTTCGGTTCAAAACTTTTGACATAGATATAATCATTACATTGGCAACTAAAGACGAGCTCGTTTTTTTAATAAGTCAGATTTAGCTATATAATTTGTCCTACGCATCAATTTTTTGAAAAGTTTACCATCTTTTAATAAAACGGTATTTTATCGCCACAAACTATGTGCAATTTATGCCAAACGGTACACTAAAATGAAAAAATAAATGCGTGGGAGAAATTGTTTTGATTGCTGAATCAAATAAGATAGCGGACTTTGCTGCAACTTATTTACTATTTCTTCAATTAATGTCAAAAGTCGAAAGTAAAAAAAATTGAACCATTTATTTCGACGATTTTTCTGTGTATAGACAACCCAACAGTCGCATTTACCTAAAGGCAAATTTCAGGTAGTCAAACCCTTAGCATTGTTAACGGATTACGGGTGTTTTCGCATTTTACTTAAAGTATAACAATGCCTAATCTTATAAGCAGTCAAGACTGTTTTGGATAAATTAGTAAGCATTGAAAATCTTATTTTGATACTGATATCTTTGTGACACTACAAAAGTACGATTAATTATATATAGATACTTATGATAGGTACCTAAATTTGAATGAAATGTTCTATTCGCAAACTTCAAGCTTGTTACTCAATAATCAAATCATTCACTTGTTTAATAATAATACAGTTTATTTTTAAAAATTTATAACATTTGATGTATAATTTATTCACAAATAATTACTTTCGGGTTTAAAAAGTAGTTCTAGTTAGCTCGAAAATACTTTTAATTCATACTGCATTGTAGAGCCTACGTTTCTAAACGCAATTTTAGTCTAAGGAACGGATCACCAATAAAACGAACCGAAAATAAACCTAGTGTTATGATGAGAGGTAAATCAGATATTATGGAACAACGGCTAAATAGTAAAAAAACTTAATCAGAGAATCATAATATTAACAGATATTAATAAAATAATAAAAGAACAAGTGCTGCGAAACTGGAAGGCAGACACAGTATACCAATACATAAATCAACGAGTATACATAATTGAGAAAATTATAGAAAAATAACCATTTTTAGCGCAGTATCCAAAATTTATGAACGTTTTTAGATAACAAAATCCAAAATAGAATTAGAAATAGACGAATCAAAGTGTTTCAGGAAAGGAAAGAAAGTCGATGTCTACATATTATGATTATAAAACAAAATTACTATTGAGATAAAAAGAGGACTCAAATTCATCTGACATTTATGGTTGTAGAAATAGCTTTCGATAACGTGACAAGGCAAGTTATATAATTACGTAAAAATATGTATCAAGTGCGCACACATATCAGTAGCTAGGTTAGATCAAAAATCACAAAATCCAAACAATTTTAGCGTAACCCAACATCATACTAGATACGTCACGAAATGAATATAAGATAAATCAAAAACTAAATAATAAAGCATTAGCACTAATCAATAATTTTAAATACTTTGGTGTAACAGTACATAAAAAACCAAAAATAAAATAAATTAACAAATAGAAGGTATTGTAGATACTTTAGAAAGTTCATTTGGAATAAAGAAATTTCAACAAAAACGAAACTGACGGCGTACAGAACAGTAATCAAAGTTTTTATCATTTAGATGTGAAAATGAAAGTGTGAGAAAACTATGAAAAACTCATCGAGCGACCAAGAAGCAAAATGCAAAATATCTAAGTGAATAATTCAGATTACAAATGCTGAAATAAGACAAGAATTATAGAAATACGTCTATATAACGGAGTATATACAGATGTTACAATTGTACGATGGTTCAGACATTTAAGTAACATTAGGAAACAGCAAAAACATCTATAAAATCATCATAAAATCAAAAAACAAAAAAAGATGTGAGATGGAAAAATAGAGGAAAACCTATATAAGAGAAATAATAAAACATGAACGGAATAGATAAACGTCAGAACACAAACAATTGTACAAAATATACCTGATACAAAAAGTTAATAAAATATGAAATTATGTTATATAAATTGTTCTTATATTTTGTTGTCGACACCTTCTTGAGTCGATGATTTCTGGAAGCAATGACTTTAAATAGAATTCCATCAACTTGCTTTTCATTTTTGCTCCCAGAATTGGTCGTCTCTAAAATTAATAGTAATTGTACTCATTCATATAGTGCCTACCTTACCTTGAAATTTTTCCACATGTAATCCACCTCTTGTGAATATTACGAAATAACAAAATTGTCTTTTAGTTATATGTAGGGCTCCCTGAATTTGGTAATGGTAATTATGGTTTTTTTTAACTTTATTTCATTATTTTCATTTATGCAATAATCAATTTTCCGTTGCAGCACAGCCTCAAATGGTGTCAATTCTCCACTTTTATTTGAAGATTTTACCTCAATAATGGCATAGTCTTCAATTAAACCATCGGGAGAACAGGCTAAATATGGTATATCTTCATCGATTACTAGTCCACTTCTTATCACGGTTTTTCCCGTTTGTTGTTCGAATAACATAATAGCCCTATGTTCCATTTCTAAGCCGAACCTAGTAGAATCATTGCCTATAAAAGTAGAATATAACAATGACGAGACAGTCTTAGCGGTAGATGTAGTCTTCTTTAATTTACAAATTTTTCCAAAGGAAGAAGCAGTAACTCTTTTTTTCTTTCCAGTATCCACATTTCACTATTAGATTGAGAAATTGTATTATTAAAAATACTTTCTTTATTAGCAATTTTTAGGTCATTTAGAAATAGTTTCGATTTTTCTTCATATACGTCGTCTGCCATGTCAGCGGTATTAGATACTTCAAGACCGTAATCTTTATCTGCCGTGGCAAAACTTTCTTTTGGCCTGTTTTCCTGTTAAAACGTAATTTAAGATAATTATAAGTAAAACTATTCTCATGAAAGATGTATACATCTATCATACTTTTTTATCTTTAGCCGAAGGTTTTTTATATAGTAAAATTTACATATGTTGTTAACTTTTGTTATGCTAAGAGTATTGAATAAATTTAATTTTGAAATAATCAATGACTATAACATTTTTTGGTTTTACTTTCTTGTTCAAAACAAATATTAAAATTAACAGAGTTATGGTGCCAGACAATATTTAACTTTTTCAATTACAATAACTTAACTTTGAATGCAAGGCCGTAGACAAATAAAAACTCACTGTATACTTACTTGATTTAGAGACTACAGACAACTTTTGTCTATTATTACTGAATTTTGAAGATAGTGCCCGGGTTCATTAAACAAATGTACATGTACAGTACATAAAAAGTCTCCACGTGTATTATACGAAATCGCTGCAGCTTTACATCTCATTTCGTAGGATCCTTTCAATGAAAAGTTTAATCGTTTTCCACCCACAAATTTTGCAACGATTGAGTTGTAAGTTTCGGCAGCATTCGTATCAATATCATGCAAGAGACTCACTGCATTATTTGCAAGTCGTAAGTTTATATTGCGTATAATATCGAATAAGCCACTACTTTTTAACTCTGGTACCATGTTTTCCTAGAAATAATAATGTAATAACGTTTCTGCATATATTGAAAACAAAATAATACTTCTGCGTTTTCTGTTTTGGTACAAAAGTAGATTTCACAAGAGGAATGATCCCCAAATATGTGATTTGGTCCATTTATTATGTCCTTTTTAGCAAATTAGCTTTGTTGGAAAATGAGTCACTACTTTTTTCTGTGCGCGATTGCTTTAGTCACTGCATTTCTAAATCTTCCCAATGTGTCGCTATTGGTAACCCGTTTTCTAAGCGCTATAGGTAATGTCGAGTCCTTGGCTAACTCGTGCAGTTTATTTAAATAATTTCGGAGCAAATGATTTCGACATTCAATTTTTCAATTATAAATGTTGGACCATAAGGAGCCAATTCAGTTAGTTTTCGGTAGACACTACTGTCGCCGTCTCCAATCAGCCTGCCATAAACTACATTGTGCATATCTATTGATTTTCGAAAACCGTCACCAATAATTGCAGCTTCCATGGAAGTGGAACTCTGTTTCAATTCGAATAACAGTCATGCTCTGATGGATTTTAGATCTTGAGCAGACGTAACAATATTTATTTTTTACGCCAACATATAAAATTTTCTTCGTTCTTGCACCAATTATGCAAGCCTAAAATTTAAACAAGAAAAGTATAAGAACTGACGCTTCCACTGACGGAGTCATTTTTAATTTTAGTAATCTACCCTGAAATGTTTGTTTGCTTCAAGTTTCTAGCCCTAATGATCCCCTTACGATATGTGGCAAAACGTTGGCAACTACGGTTACCATTTCGACACGTTCCAATCGCGAAAAAGTTTTTTGTTTCAACAAAAAAGTAGGTGTTCATTATAATATTTTATAATTTTCAATAATTTTGAAAATGCGTGTCGTACTTGAGGATATTTTTGTTTCCTACAATAAACAGTGACTAATTAACTAAGTCAACCAATTACGGTATATCGTTTTAGAAATTTCCTATATTCAACACATAACTTATACAACATCTCTAAGAAGTCATTGCAAAATGTCAAATACTCACAACTCCAGATAATGCGTTGTAATTGGTCCTGTATGAACGTTTACTCCATGCACCATCAACAATAACTGCTATAATTGGTATTCCGTCTTTTGTGGGATCTCAGATTCTACTGCCAATTGTCTTTCTTCTTCTCCAGCTTTTTCATCAATTGTTGAGTATTTTCTTCCACTGACAATGACAATTTGAATGGTATTTGGAATATGTTTTATTAGACATGTTGGGAATATCAAGGGATGCCAAAAATTCGGACATTTGACTATAGCCTATTCCGATTGCGATTCCACCAGCAACTCCAGCCAGATTTACATTTTGTTCAGCCGATTCTGTACGCACTGTTTCTATTTTTACACATGTTACACTCAAATGTAAATGTGCTACTCAAACCTTCAATTTTCGGATATGAGATTTAAATCAAAATATGAGCAACCAAACCCTATAACGAAATTAGTCTATTCCTGTAGAACTAAATGAAATGGATAATTTTACCTTCGTGCCGGACTGCTTTCAAACTGTTTAAAAGTAACTAATATTTACAATTCTTCTTCCACTAATTTGTAATGGTTTAGCATGAAACGCACTATTTTCACAATCAAGATCACTGTTGGAGCTTTCATTGATTATATAATCATCGGTATCCTGTGTATTATTTTGAAGACGTTCATTTTCCTCATAATCGCTATTATCTATGTTTAGTATATCACAATCACTAGAACTACTTAAAATTACATTTTCATCAGAGTCACTATTTATTACTAAATTAATATTCGCATCTGTTGGCGTCATATTATGATTGTTTTCCTCCGAATCACAAGCTGCAACATAATTTTTTGTTCCAGTTTCTAAAACACTTTTCCACCTCCTATAAAAAGTGATTACAATATTGAATTTAATACTATTTCAATAATGTAGGTTACTTACTTGAGAGCAATTTGTCGTAGATGCACTCTTTTATTTTTACGCGGTCTCGATAGTCTTAGTTTTGCTTTTGTCATTTTAAATGCTTTAACAATAACGAACAAAAACACAATCACGTACACTACGAAAGTAGTAGATACAAAATTCAGTATTATATGAACTATAAACAGTAACGATAGTGATAGTAGAGTCGAATTTTATCACCTTTATAAACTGACTCTTTACAGTGAAGTAACTACTTTTGGCTAGTGTCTCTAAAAATTTGTTAATTTACACCATTGTGTTAGTTATTTTTTGTAAACATGTCAATTTCAAACCTAAATGTGAATATTTTACCTAGAGATTATCTTTCGTAAAGCTCACCGCGTTCAGCAGGTAAATTTCATACGCTTTGAAGCATTGTTCCTTTTCATCATTTACGAAAATACATACCAGCTAGGATAATAATAAACAAATACTAAATGATCTTATTTTCTTATACTTCTGTGATAGTAGGTATCATCATAGCAGCCTTACGTCTTATTTGCATTTAAATTAGTTAATCTTGTGTTTGCGTAATTAAATGTTTGAAAAGCGCTAATCAAAAATTGATTTAAAAATGTGTATGTTTTAATGAATTAAAGTCATTTCTACAATATCGTCAAACAAAAATCGTGTATAAGTAACAAGATGTTAAATAGCATAGGAAAAAATTGTTTTATACTAAAATTATGACATTTTAAATGCCTAAAAGGATAATTCTCTTATACCTTTGAGGTCGAAATACGACAATAGAACAGTTGGGTATAATCCGATTATAGTGTTCTTTAGGTGTGTAAAGAATCTTGACGTCATCGGCATGTAAATTGTACTTTGGGTAGTCTATTTATGCAGGCGCATTTACGAAAACGAACATCTCTCCTTAGGGGCCTTAACAGAAACTTCTGAATAAATGCAAATTTAAAGGCAAAAACCCAGACAAAAACAAAAATTTAATAAAGGGTTCGTCAGTGAAACGGGAAAATTTAAAAGTTTTATTATTCATTTGACTTTTGGGTAAGGTTGCTGAAAAGCTTCCGAAGATGACCGACCGCACCCATGCTGCCAATTTAATGATAAATTGTCATTTAACGCCATTTAGTAAACATGGAACAATGGTCAGGTGCTCATCGTGCTTTCGGTGTTAGATCGCAAAAATGGTGACTCCACGACAACCGTGAGAAGGTTATTTCGCAAACGGTTTAATATTCCGTGTCATGGGCGGGTACCGTCTATTCATGCAATTAAGTTGTAGGTAGCAAAGTTTGAAGAAACTGGATCTACATTAAATTTAAAACATAAAGGAGCAGAAAAAGGGTTAGAACGCTAGAAAACATTGATAGGGTTAGAACTACCATAAAAGAATAGTCGATATTGGAGCGCTGAAAACCCACTTCAGTTATAAAGTGTTATTTTTAAAAAATAAAATGGTGAACAGAAAACTGTAAAAACATTTAGGTTAAAATAAAAACTTATAAAATTATAAAATGTTTTTTGTGAACGCGCGCAAACGTATAGTATAGTTTAAAATCATGGCTTAACTTCAAAATCGAACGATTTTGTTTAAAGAAAAATATATTTAGAATTTTTTTAATTGTGTTTTTTCGTTTTTTACCGATTTACATAAAAATTATGACAAGAAACATTATTTTTATTCGCATACTATGACCGTACATTAGGTGGGTGGAAATCCATTGCTAACTTCAACTGGGTGATTCTGATAGGGTAAAGTACAATCGGGTTGCAACTGGAATACCGCTGGGTTTTTAATGAAATAGATTTAATATCCGACACGAAGAACCAATGTTACAAAAGTCACGCAATCAATAAAAAAATTACTACTATACTAATATCATAGTTTTATCTGACTCCAAATCGGTCCTGAAGTCGTTAATCAACTTTTTTTAAAACAATTATATAATAAAATAATTTGTGATCAAAACCAAATTCTCCAAATGGGCGGCAAAATTGTCTACATTTGGGTCAAAACTCACGAGGGACCAAAGGATAATAAGTAGTTGATAAAATGGACATCTCTTGCAATATCTGATAATTATTTACCCTATACAGATCTTTATCGTAATTTCAAATCTCGTACTGTTGGTGAATTGCAAGAAAAATGGAAAAATTGCACCGTTAGTTATAAGATGAACTATGTATTACTAAATCCCTACTCTTTTTAATATATTTTATTTTAACCGATTTACACATATAGTCTATTCCAAGCTATTTGTCCGGTGCAACATTAACCCCTTTTTATTTGTGGGTGCACACCGTGATTCAAACTATTGTGAAATGTACAGCCTTCAGTTCATTAGCTTTAGGGGAAACAAGGTACGTACATTTTCACAATAGTTTTAACCACGGTGTACACCCAAAAGTAAAGAGGGGTTAATCTTGCACCGGATAAATAGTTTGGAATGGACTATATCCAGATTTTTTGCTGTAGACTCCGATTACACTAGACAGCCAAACGTGCGATTGTGACAACACATCAATAGGAGATAATTTTGATTTTTTAAATGCCATAAATATGACAATGCATTTACAGTGACGACGACTAGTTCAATACCTTATTAATGTTCATTCTTGAAAGGCGACAATTTATGAAGGTATTTTTGCCAGATATTAAATATGTGAAGGTGAAGTGACACACGAAATAAAAAAACCATTGACTGGTATAGGGAAAATTGCTGAAGACGATGTCTTCACAGTTTGGCAAATCCCCAAACATGTTTAGGTGAAGCAAAGAAAATGTGTCGTTACCAAATCCTATTAAATTCCCTATTAAGCAGGTAGAACATTTCCAATGTTATTTACTTTTTTCTAAGAGATCAAAATGATAGGTGATGCAAAATCGTACGTCTTTCGTCAATAATGAGTTTTTGTTTTAGACGAAAGAATTCTAGTCCTCAAACGTCATTGAAAACTTTATCAAAAATTTAGTTTGTTAAATAATAGTACAGGAGTCAAGAATTTTAAGAATCGACCAAAGTTTTAAATTTCAAATGGTGTATACCGCTTGATTCAGTCTGCTTGGACCATATGGATTGAAGCTCTTGAGAAATAGAAGATTCGATGTTTTTTTTAACTAACCATAGGTGTGTAAGATTTGGCAGAAGAACACCTTGGTAAATAAAAGTGCTTAGATTTAAGTGTCATTTCTTAATTAACATATTGATCTGTAATCTTAAGCAGAGCAAATGTTAGACACTTTGACCTCACCTTGACCTATAAACAAAGTATCAATACCGATCTCGACATGGTAAACGTGAAGCACTTACGGAAAAACCTTTAAAGGTCAAATGAGATCTCAAATTGGTCTGTAATATTTGTTATGCTCGATTATGATATATACGTACAACGGATCAATAGTTTAATTAAAAAAAGAAACGTATCTGCAGCGATCCTGACATGGTAAACGTAAATCTACATTCTAGACTCGCATTTTAATTTAAGGTGTTTCTAAACAAGTGCTAGACTCTTACATTTGCTCTGTCAAAAGCAGATTAATTGATTAAAAATAAGTAATCATTGCGATTCCGACATGGTAACGTGAAGCAATTAAAGAATATATTTATAGAACACTTACACGTGAACAGTAAACTCTTTTTTTTTTTTTACAGTTTTTTTCTGCTGTTCCGATGATAGCAGACCAATGGGTAAGTTTTGACAAAACGTTCTACAACAATTCCGAAAAAAGCAATCCGAGATCTTAAACTTACCCCGACTTAAAACTAAATATGTGATATATACTCTACAAAGTGTTTTCTAGAATTTCCAATTTGTCGCAAAACAACATCTTTACCAAAAAATGAAAAAATGTGTGTTCGCGCCATGTGGTTTTCTTTATTGTTTATTTACTATTTAAAAATAAACTAGAAATATGCACATCCCAATTTTTTGCAAATCACCTTAGAATTTACTGTAGAATACGTTGCATTAAAAAAATAAAAATTTTATTGACATGTTTGTTAAAACTTGAAAAAACTACCCGGGAGAAGTTAGCCATAACTTTCCAGCCATAGATTTAGAAAACTTTAACACCGGACCAAATCTACTCAATTCATAATTTTGCGCATGTTTTTCAAGTTTTCTCACAAAATATTGTATACACATAAATCCTACATTAGTTTTCGTCTAGAAATAAATAATGAAACACGTAGTGCTTTCCATTTTTAAATTATTTGTTAATTTACATAGCGCACCTACGTCGAAGTTACATTTTCTTGCAGTTTTTTTAAGTTTTTGTAAAGAAGTCCACCTTTTATCACAATAATTTTAATACACATCGATTCAGCATGAGTTTTTACATCCATAAATGCAGAAACTAAAATGTAGTCCCCAGATTTTTAAAGTTATTTGTTAATTTACATAACGCGCTACGTCAGTTACATGTTCTTGCAGTTTTTTAAGTTTTTGTATAAAGTCATATTTTTTTATTAAGATTAACTTTGACAAGATTCCAAACATAATTAGTTATTATAGTATTGACGAATATGCATTCTTTGTGAATGTACCTGTTGCAAACGACGCACAAAATGTCTTCATTTACATTTCCACAGTATAAACAATTGTTAGAAATATCATCAGAATTTTGAATAATTTTGTTTTTCATATGTTCTCTGTAGTTGAACGGGTTAAATGATTGTTGGAGTTTTAGTTTGTTTATTAGCACATCGGAATAATAACATATATAAACCCCACAATTATAATTATCTTTTTGGCAAGGATATTGTAAATTAGTCACCAATTAAATTATTTGAGTTAATGAAATTTCCGATAAGAAATGGGAGATTATTCTAAAATAACGGTTGCGTCTTCTACAATTTGTAACACTCGGATTTAAAAAACAGATAACTTGATTTGGTACATCAACGTATAACATCATCCAGTGCATACTTTCGAACAACGAGAAAATAAACTTCGTTTCATTATCAAATAATTTTCTATTACCTCTTCCTTTCAAAATTGCATCAACATCATAAGTAGTTATTAATTTTACATCTGTATGGTTAGTAATTATTTGAAGATAATAATTGATCACAAAATTATCTAACCACATATCATTAGTTTTACTATTTATATTTAAGGTATCATAGCTTGAGAAATAGAGCACTTCCCCTTGAAATTTAGAAACGACGTAATCTCGACTAAGCTTTTTTACTTGTATATTCATGGAATTTGTATTTGTGTTTATACATGCTTTTTTTGATTCATCTGTGTTTAATCGATGGCGTGAATTCTGAATCTTAGTGAGGATTTTTTAAAAATAGTAATGTTTTACTTTTGTCTTTTTCGCCATTGTTCGGTATCTACTGCGTGTTTTGTTTTTGATACACAACCTTTCCTTTTTATTAAATATTTATGTACTCTATAAATACCAATATTCGAACTGCTCTTATAAATCTAGAGCACTTTTGGTGCAGCTTATTTTGTAAAATATTTGTTTTGACTAACCCAAACCAATTCTCCACATTAACATTACTGCATCTCGGTGTTCCTCCTATATTCGTCCACCATGGTACACATGGAACGTAATGTTTTAAAAAATAATCAAAAAAATGTTTATTATAAAACACATTAATTGTGTCTGTTTTTGATTTGTTAATTTCAATATTTTGAATTATTATTAAGACATGATTATAAAATTTATTATTTTCTAAAAATCGTTACTTCGGTACTGTCCTCAAAGTCTCTGTGAAGAATATTTACATAAAAATTGCTTTTCCTTATTTCTATTACTTCCCTAGTTTCTATTGTTACTGTTAATACGTACAAGTTTTCAAAAACATCAAAAATTTCACGACTTTTGTAAATCAAACAAGATGCAAAATGTCTTTTAGAATATTTCTCACCTTTTATTTTCAAAATGTCTATTGATGTCCCTAGTAAACAATTTCATTAAATGAGCACAACACAACTTTATTACTGTAATATCATTAAAATCTATTTGCAGTTTGTTGAAAAGTTTATTAAAAAACATGCTACTTATTGTTGCAACGACATTAAGTTCCATGCTTCACAAATAGCATTAATTAAAACTAAACTAAAGTCTACAACTACAAAGCTAAAAATAGGCCATTTCATAAAATTTTTAATAATGAAATATTTAAATTCAGTTAACCAGGTGCAAATTGTACCTGTATCATGCCTAGCACTAACCATTTCTAAAATGGGGATAATTCTTTGTAAATCTGAATTTATTACTCCACAATAATACAAAATTCTTTTGATTGTACATCCGGCTTCCTGACAACCGAACCAGTAGCGTCGATATGGATAACAGGTTTTAAAATTTAAAACTAATTTATTTTTATATTTTTTACAAATTGAAGTTGTTCTTTGCTGAACACTAGTACATTTAATGGATATGATACTTTATGTATGTAATGAGAGTTATCTTTGAAATCATCAATAGCCCTATCGTACATAGCAGAAACATCAGTTTTAACTTTTTTATAAACCGAATCTGATTTTACCCTGTTCAAATTTTTACTTTTTTAAAAATGTGTGTAAGAAAGTTTTATAATATCATCGGTGCGAACTTTTAATGCTGTCGATTGAAGTAACCTAGAACCTAAAATGTTACGTTCCACACCTCTAACTTGACCCGTTAATTGATCATCATGACTGTAGTTAATATTGCTACTATAAACGTCTATTAAGAATTAATTTTGTAAATAACATTTTAAAAGAAATAGTTTACAGTTAGTATAAGCACTAATATTCGTATACGACAAAGTTGCGTTTTAAATAATTAACAGATTTAATATTAAAAATACAAACATTATTAACATGTTTCCTAAATTATTCTTTTATAACAAATGAATATGTAATTGAAATATTTTGTTAATCAGTTTAGAATTTATTGTAGAATAAATTCATTTAAAAATTTTTGAAAAACACTGCTGCTAGTGTTCGCAATATTTTATTGCTATTTAACTACAAATTAAAGAAGAGAACTGAGAAAATATATCATAAGCTATGAAAACATTGAAAAGAGCTGTCTCACTTGTAATGCAACTTAATGTAGTAGGGCTGAAATCTATTGCTGAAAGCGAGGCTGAAAGTTATTGCTAATTTCTCACGGGTGATTATTTTGCAAACTGTATAATCTGAATGTGTCTCTGAAGGAAAAAAAAAAATTAAGAGTAGGAAAAATACAGTTAAATAAAAAAAAGCAATTGGATAAAATTGCGGCGGTTTAGCTTGTTACCGAAATACCGTTAATGTCTATTTCAAGGGAACACTTTTCGAAACCACTAAAGGTTTTGGATACTTTTAAAGTAATGAAAATTGCCTGGATCCAAAATAAAATTACACTAGAATTCTTCTTCGAGGAGGAAGAGAGTTTCTGATACCTAATGAACCAATTTTAAGCATAAAAGCTCGTAAAGTTTTCATCCTTCAAATTGTAGTTATGAATGTCCTATTTTCAGAAGAGCAAAAAAAAAAAAAAAAGCAAGAGAACGTTTTTTGAAACTTACTAAATGGTTTTCGAATTTTTTTTTACATTGTTAAATTTTATCGATGTAAAAATTTTTTCTGCCCTGGCCACCTGTCCCTGTTACAAAAAAAAATTTAGCCGTAATCATAACACTAAAATTCGTAGTTTAAAAAATTCTCTAAAATAAAATTAGGTAATTCAAAAAATTTTTTAACTTCAACAGTCATTTTGTGACACATTTATATACAGGGTGGTAATTAAGTACTTGTACAAACTTTAAAGGGTCAATCTTTGACTAATTTTAAGATAAAAAGTTCGTATGAACATGGGTCCGCAATGGCTTAGTTTCTGAGAAACAGGTCCTCCAAAAAAAATATTTTATTTGGTTTTTTGCTTATATTTTTGTTAAGTAATATGGCAATTGGACAAAATTCGGGATACTGGGTATATTAATGACGAGAAACTCAAAAGATTTTCCGAGGGGTTAACCGCTGCTAGCAGTTGGTGTACACTTAAGTAGCAATAATAGCATTAAACATGGAATTACTAGCAATACAAGGATTATTAAGCATTATACATAATTACCTACAAAGCAATAGCTAGCATTATTCAAACAGTCACAGGCATTGCTGACGCAGTAATAGGTACAAAAAGCTGTCGAACTAAGTCGCATTTACTGGTGGTGTTGTGTGTGGTTGAGAGCTCCGTGGCAATTTTTCAGTAAAAAAGGAGAAAAAGATAGATTTCAGGTATTTTAATTTTAGCTAAGTAAGTTCAATCCGAATATTCTAGATGATGGACAAGCGACACATGAGTGTTTGGTACAAAAACAAGTAAATTTACCATAATACATGAAAACTCTTTTAATCTATAATGGATTTGACAATTTAAAATCTCTTTCGTTAATGAATGATAACGACATTTATAATCTCGAAATATTTGCTAAAAATGAAATGTCCGATTTGCTTCATGCTAATGATTTTAAATGCATTTTATGGAGTATACAAGAACAATCCCGACAAATTTAAAATTCCTGATAGCCATAAAAAACTTTTAAAATATATAACGGATGAGAGTACTAAAACATTATTGATTAGTTCTAAAAGAGGCATATCAATAGCTCCAATGACAGTCAAACAAAAAAGTAAGGAAAATTGCTCGGAAAATTGGTAATAATCGCGAAGATGAAGATGCAACATTAAAAAACGATGATACACCGCACATAAAATTGTTGCAAAAAAATATGTAGCTACTTTAATACAAAATTTAAAAACCGATGGCAATCCTGTAAGCGAATCACATTTCATACTTTTAGAACAAGCGTTAAATGATTTTGAAAATTGAACGGTGAGGATGAATGTCGAAAAAGACGGGTTGAGATTATATGTCCTATATGTAGTAGTATATGTAAAATAAGCAGTGCGAAAATTAAGTCGGGAAAAAAATGGAACCTTTCAACTTTCAATAACATTTTCGAAGTCATACCACAATTAGTAAACAAGGAGACAACTATTTTGCACTTCTTTAAAAATGGAAATACTACCCAAGGTGAAGAATCAATGGTAATGATGCCGGGGATGTAGCTTCTACCTCATATTCAAGTAATGTTTGTACCCCAAGCCAATCTAGTAGCGGTATTTTGTTTATTACTTGAACGTTTCTTTTAATATTGTACACCTCCTATTTCTAGTTCCAAGTACGTTAGAACTGAACGATCTTCCCGAGGGTTTTCCCAGTGTTGACTCTCCTTTTGATCAAGCAGATAATTTTTTTGTGCAGGGTGAAATTGCTAATGAGGCACCAGTTTCACAATAACATATTTGCCTCCTTTAAGCAAATGGAAAGAAGAGAAATATTCCAGACTTGAAAGCAGAAAACGCAGTTTGGAAGTTTTACGGATCAATCAACTACCGATTACATCTTTCTTGACAATGGTGCGTGAAGAAATAGAAAATAATACTGTGGCCAAAAAATATATTTGAAAGTACTAGCAAAAAGCGAGACAAAAATCGAGAGGAATATTATGGGATTACTTGAAGAATTACAAATTATAGCACAAAACAATCAACACCAAAAGAAACATGGCCATCAGTTTAGTGACTCACTTTTCAGCTTGTATCTTTTTTTAATTGATGGAAGACTTTTAATGAGACATTGTACTCCAATTTAAATAAAAGTATACCTTCCATTACAACTCTAATGAGAACCCTTGATTTATTTATTTATGCGTATGGTACATGATGATACTTGTCAAGTACAAGAAGAGACTATTTACATTGACAAATTAAAAAATACCTTTTAAAACGAAATTTGCCATTCAACTTTTGGATAAGCGAACATCAAACTGCCATAGTTAAAATAATAGATTATAATTAAAAAATAATCAGATGGTTGGTTTTGTTCCCAAATTGAATGATACACGCGTTTCCCAAAAATAATCAATTTGAATTTACTTCGATCACCAATGTTCAAGAAACGTTTGGTAATAACGACATGTCTGCCAATGCATATGTATTTATGGCACAACCAATATTTGGAAATGCCTCTGCTTTTGTGTGGTGGTATGTGGCAGAGTCAAAATCATCGGTTTACCATTATTGCACATTTTGTAGATGTATTACAATATCGAAGCCTCTATTTGTGTTCAAAACACCATTCACATTGGTACTAAGTTAAAGACTACATTTTTAAAGAAAAATATAAATTTACCGTTAGGAGACTTTCATATTTCTCCAGACCACATCAGAACCCTAAAAGAAACCAACCATTTATTAACAAAAAGCGATTTAGATTGTGAGTGGATTTAACTTTTTTTACCGTTATTTAATTTTGTTTTTTAGGTAGAGATAAAAGGAATTTTGAATCAATTGACAAATTATCATCAAATCATAGAACCAACATAAAAACACCAAAACTGATGCAGTTTTTGGTGTTTTCTGTTGGTTAAATGGACGCTGCAGTTGGTGTTCCTTTCCTTTGATCAAATCATAGAATTATTAAAATGCATAGATGTTGCTGTTGCAACAAGACAATTTCTTCTCTTAACCCGATATATTCTAGATGCCTATTTGAATAAATCTTTGACATCTATTGAACTGAATATCCATAGCTTACTTTTAACTAACAAGTTTCGCCAACAAAATAAGACGGAATTATTTTTACCATGGCTCTTCTCTAGTCAACCGTGTGAAAAAATTCGACATGCACGATCACTTACTAGTACCCAGTCAAAGATATTTTACATAGGCTCCACAGAATACAAGTTATAAAATGATGTTACCACAGATTCAGGTATGCTATACGGCGTGTAACTGAGATATCATTGTTGATTATATTATATCACAGGTGATCAGTATCATTTTCCGAGAGAAGAGAATGAGCCACTCTAATAGCACTATTACGTCTGAGTTACCCTCTCCTTCTGAAATTAGGAAAATACTCGACAACGCAAAAAAACGACGCAGCAAATGCAGCCAAACAGTTGGGACTTCATTTTGAAGATTTACAGTAATGATGATGTTGATTCTACGGAAATTGTAAATGAAGATTTACAATTTGATAAAGAACATGAAAATGACTTTGTAGTTTTCAGTGGTATGAATAGTTTAGATTTAAAAGACTATTCTGGAAAAAATACAATTAATAAACCCCAATATATTAAAGTGACTTTAAATAACTCCAAAAAATGAGTTGTTCGAAAATCAGCTGTATGTGGTTGTATAGCAATAAACGAGGACGACTTTCAAACGATCGTCTCCAGAGGGTTCACGGGATGACATCAAAAACTGCAAAAAGAGTGGAACTAGACTGGACTCGAATTAAAACTTCCATTACAAAAGCAAAATCGGAGTCAAAACCTAAGACGAATATAGAGATGAAGTATTGTCTGACTCCAGCTCAGTGTCAAATGATGAATATTCTTTAAAGACTGACACTGAAGCTCTTTTGAGCAATTAAATGAACAGGTAAAGGATTACACTGGCATTACCAGCAGTTTTACTATTTTGTTATATTTACTGCCTAAATCGGCAGCAGATGTACACAATTTTGATCAGTGGATGACCCCTCCGATTTTTCTATAATGTTAGAGGGCGACCTATTCTCTATTCAATTTTACATACAAAAGGTAATCTTAGTATTTGTCGCTAAAAGCAGCCGTTTTAGATAAAAACGGGTTTGAAGTTGATTTAGAAACCAAAAACAGGATGTTGGTTGATGCACAACAGAGCTCCGCAACACTTTGGTGTGGTTAAGCGTCAATTTCTGGGCGAGAATTACCCTAAGCTTTGTATCGGAAGAGCAGAACAATAAGCCTGGTCTCCTAGATTACCAAATTTAAATCCGTTGGATTATTTTCTGTCGGGTCACTTGACGTCGCTAGTTTACAAAACTCCAATCCAAAATGAACAAGATCTAAGAAATAAGATAGGTATTTGAATCGTGTACCATTAACCAGACGCCAAGTATATTCGAAAGAGTTCGAGTCAAAGTGAAGACGAATTAATGCATGCGTTGAAGTAGGCGCCGGTAATTTTCAGCAATTATTGTAAATGTTATTAAACAGTTTAGTCTTGTAAATGATTTAAGTTTGTTACCTGATAATACAATCAATAAAAGATACATTTTTTGCCTATTTTTAAAAACTCGGAAATGATCTAATTAAAAAATCACAACGCAGGTTTAACTTAAAACTCGTTTTTATTCAAAACGGCCGCTTTTAGCGACAAATACTAAGAGAACTTTTTGTATGTAAAACTGAATGGAGAACAGGTTTGTATAGTCAAAAATGACATACAATGCAAAACAAAAAAAGTTATGGTTAATTAAAATCAGTAACAGCACTGTATGTGGCGCCCTCTAACATTAAATAGAAAACTAAGTTAATATTTGAGTTTCTCGTCATCAAGTTTCGTTCAATTGCCATGTTACTTAACAAAAATATAAACAAAAAACCAAATAAAATTGTTTTTTGAACGCCCTGTATCTCAAAAACCAAGCCGTTGCGAACCTACGTTCATATGAACTTTTTATCTTAAAATTACTCAAAGATTCACCCTTTAAAGTTTGTACAAGTACTTAATTAACACCCTGCATGACATCGGATTTAGAGACACCCTGTATAATATATGTATTCTTATGTGTTATAATATTGTGGATAAAGATGAGTAGTAATTAAGGCGCTGAGAATATCTATTTATGTTACCAGTGACGAAATGTGTGATTACCGTATTACATACAATATTTTTCTATTCTTGAAAAAATAAATTTCAATTGAAATTAAACCTATTTCGAGTTTAAATCTAATCAGGTGTGACCGATGTTACCATCGTTGTTGCTACTTTCAAAACGAAAGTCAAAACAAAGTGACTAGTGAAAAGTTTCGTAACTAGTAACGAAAAGCGTTTCGCAACTATTTAGAAAAGTAGACCATTTTGACACCTACTTTGATTATGAAAAATGTCATTTTATATGTGGAAATTAGAAGATTATTTTAGTAGGAATGCATAAAATATAATAGCATATAATATATTCTATGATATTAGTGATTAATAAATGTGTCAAGAAAATAATTAAAAGTATTTGTTCTTGGGTTATGACTACTTTTGTTAATTATTTTAATTTGTAACTTGTTACACATTTTGAGATGAATTTTTATTTAAACTGAACTGCAAAACAGCAATTTTTATTAGATTACGTTTTACTCTCGAAATTTTTTCCTTTAAGATCTAATGGTTTGTCAGGCTTTTATTGAGTAAAGAAAGTGATACTTTTAGGATAAATATTTTAAACGCGAATGAATATCAGACAATTTCTGCAAAAGACACCGGATTTTTCTCAGCGTTTTTCGAATCTTACTTATAATTAATTTGAAGATTTTCTTTAGATAACTTCCGACAATAATTTTTGGCTAATGTCAATAAACTCTAGTTTAGATTAATAATTGTTTTGGGAAGGGGAGATTAAGGGAAAGTTGTTAAACGCAAATTACGATCAGTAAATGATGGTGTTTTATCTACGAAAAATATCAAAGTTGTGATTATGATTTTATGTCGATTTTATGTAGGTATCATTTGTAAAATGTAGGTTACAACCGTTCAAACACGAGGATGGAGTAAGGGCAAGGGCAGGGATTGGTGGGCGGAGTGATGAACCATTGATGACATGTACCTCAAAAGTATTTCGGACAGCAAAACCATTAATCGAGAAAATATTAAAAAGCCTAAAATTGAAGTTTCGTTGTTGAAAATGGCGTTGAAGTTTTGCCGGGGGGAATCAATAAAGCTCCAAATCGGGTACATCACACAAACCAGCGACCGAAGTCGCGACACGACAGAGTGTGCTGTGAACCGCTCGATGCGCGGATGTCACTTCACTTACCTGGGGGAGGTTGGCGGCGATCTGTCTCTGAAGTGAATCCCGCTCTTTCTCTACGTCGGCCAATTTCAATTCGGTATCGGAAAGACGTTCTTGAGTTTCACGTAAACTATCCATCAATTTGTCTCTTTCGTCTAACATGGACACCATGAGTTGTTCGAAGTTTGCATCTTCGCCAGAGAATTGCGAACTTCTCTGGCTAATGCTATCCTCCGATATAGTAGGCATTACATCGCACATCATATTCCACATGTTTACTAAATTTACTATCACTCACTATTCGAATACTCACATACAAGCTGAATCAATTTCTAACCCTCTAACTTAGTGCATTAATTAACTAAATCGCTCTATATAACATTCACACGTGTGTAACGACCGATATAAGCACATTTTAAAGTTCATATTATTTACATTTAATGACATTATAGTTCGTTACAACTAGTGACACACCTACAAATTCAACCCGCACAATCCTCTCGCAATAATTTCTATCTAACCAGCCATTTTGAAGCTGATGTCAAATTGTATACAATTTTCGGTCGGTATTACAGAAAATTATTCTCTCAAACAGTAAACTTCATTTATTTATCAATATTTGAAAATTTGTGAATAAATGTTATCATAATTCAATAATTCACGAATCTACTCATGTTTAAAATTATCTGTCATATACATATACTCTCTTTTATTTAAATAAACAAATTTTCCATTCAAATATTGAATTAATGGAATCATAGGCGTACCTACCTTCACCATTCATACTAACCGTAATCAATCTGTTACAGAAGAGCATTTTCATTTCGATAATAAACATCCTGTATTTATTTATCAATCGCTTTATCGAAAAAATATAATAGGTATTGCTTGATGCATTTGCACTGTTAGAAATTTTGTGCGTTAAGTTCAAGAAATTAGTTAATTAATTTCCCAGTTGACAGTCAACGTGAGATTATTAATCAAATGATGAAGTCTATTAATATGGATTAATTAATTTTTAATTGTTCATTGGCTTCATCATTGAACTCTCAACTCATTTTGATTAAGCCTTGAAAATGCCTTTACATGGGGGCGAAAAGTCTGCAATTTTCAATCGTTTAAGTTGTTTTTGTGTTTCCCATCTTCTCTAAGAAAGGTTACTAATAGTAGGTACATATACGTAATTTAAGTATACAAAAATTGAACGTATGCAATTAAAAAAATTGCAAGATTATGACGTATACTTCAACATAAAGCTTTAAAATTTAATGTTATATAATTATAAGAAAAAATAAACTAAAGTAAACGCATTCTGCTTTATTTTTATCAAAGTTATAATACTTCGGTAATAATATGAAATTGTTTTTGTAGAAAATAATGTAAATATGTTCCTAATTGTTTGATGTCAACATTTTTCTGCAAAATTATTATTCCTTATTTTATCCAAATAACAAAAATGTTGCTTAACATGGATTTAATTCTCAACCATTTCGGATGTATGTGTGGTTTTGGTCTAATTTACAAAACAGTCTATAATTAATCATATTACTACACATTGATTGAACAATTTAGGAATATCGCAACGCATATGAATAAAATGTTATTAAAAAATTGGTCCGACATGTAGATAGCTCTACCATCGATTTAACTCTGTTCATTTTATTATTTGTACATACAACTGTCGTATACACACATAGAGCTCTATTCTGTAACTAGTCGTTAACGATCGAACGACTTCGCTCTGAACGATAGTCGTTACCGACTGTTTTAACGGCCGACATCTTAAACAGAATATTCCCACAGAAATCAAAACATAAACTCTGATTCAACTACGGCACGATATCAACGATAGTTACGACATTAGAACCATCTACATGTTGGCGCAATTTTTGGTAACATTTCATTCATATGCGTACCGTATCTTCTCAAATTTTCCAATGCACACTACTACTTTGGGCTCATTGGATGATGCAGAAAATGAACAACTTTACCGCACAAGGTGCAAGTCAGGCAAATGTAGTGCATATTTCTTTGCTGATTCTCTGACATTCACGTTATAAAAACCTTACAAACTTACTATATTGGAATACTCCTAATTTGTAAATTGATTTAAAAAAATAAGTAATGGATCAGAACAATTAATAATCGGTCATACTAAATTTATTAAAACCTCGTCACCTTACCAACGGTTAGAAGCAACTTTAACCAAAAAGATTGGAGAATTAGACACGTTAATAGAAAGTTTTTTGGCTTATTTTGTACTAAGGAATCACTGTACAAAGTTTTTTGACAACTTCCTCATCAGACGCCATGTATACCACATGCAAGGGGATACATTTGAAAACTGGAACACTAGGTTCCAACTAGACAAAACTGTAAATTTTTTTTAAGTTAAATTATCAATACCAAGGAAGCTAATTTGACCGAAATCTTCTACATCAATAGTTCAAATAAAAGTTATACACAAATAAAATTTCCAACAAATATATTCCCATAACTTTTTTGTATGATTGATATTTTTTGAGAAAACAAATTATTTTCATGTGATTGTCATATCGTCAATAATTACTTATAAATAGTTTAAGCAAAAGTTGTCTATAATTAAATTTCAAATAACTTCTATTTAGAAAAAAATTAAATAAAACACATTTTTTTGTAAAATATTACAAGAATTCGAAAATCGACGGAACACAAATTATGCCCAAAACTTAATGAGATCTGCGTTTTTATAAATATAACATCTATTTACCATATCATAAAAATCGTACCAGTGGTTTTCCTGATATTGTTTTTTACATTACGTACAGGCGATTGCCTGTCCTACAGTCAAAATTTTGTTTTTTTTTTTCATTATAACGTACTAATCATCTAATTCTGTTGGAAAAGTAAAAGTAAAAAAGTATGAGTTAATATTTTTCAATGTGAAACCGTTGCATAAAGTTTCCTTTTTTTTTTATAAGATGTGGGGAAAACATACTTTAAATAATGTTCTGACAGAACATGTCTTAAAATACTCATACAGTTAACAAGCGTGTTTTTATTTTCAATATTTGCCTACGTGAATACATTTTTAAACTTTACATCAAATTTAATAAGGTGTAGTTCTAGTCAAGTAAAATCGGATTAAATTTTAAATACATTTGTGTAGCTATTTGTTTTATTCTTTCTTTCTGTGAATTGTCACCTATAAACAAAAAAATCTAAACTTTTTATATTAATTCACATAATCCCGAAATCGCATGATGCTTGGTACAACAAATGTGCTTAGAGGTAATTGTTACAAAATTATAAGCATTGATAAAATTTGTTGCAAGTATGCACTAGTACGTGAGTTGATCAAAAATTGTACAATTTATCAGCTGCAAACATGTAAAGACAAATTCCTGTTGGACAGAGAAAGTTTTGGGAAAAACAAATGTCATTTAAAATATCGAATGTATTTGTTTGTAGGTATATACCTACAGAGTTATTCACCCAAGTCGTTCAGTAAAAGTTTATTGGGATGTAATTTAGATACTCCTTTAAAAACTTGAAATCAATTTAGTTTCAGGTGTACTTTTTTTCTAAAATATATTCCCTGTCGGTTCCGGTTTAACCGAAAGTTGTCGTCAACTTGCTTATTTTAAATGGAACGTCCCATATATCATTTCATTTTAAGATTCGAACTAAAATTCTAAACGCATTTTATACCTAGGTGCATCTAACCGTTTTTGAGATTTTTGACTTTGATTAAAAAAACGTGCCTCTTGCGTAACTAGTTTTGGAATTGTATATTTCTTTGGTTTTTGGAGTTTGATTCTCACATTCGGCAAAATCTTGAAAAAGAGTACTAATTTTACATTTTTGTAATTTTTAATCATTATTTTTATACAGGGTATACAATACAATTTAATAAATTTAAAGTTTTACTTTCCTAGTAACAGATGTCGACATACAATATATACACATTATCTACCATGCTTGACAGCAAAACAATAATGGTTGTTCCATGGCTAACTACGCGGAGGTAAAAGTATAGCTGCATAAATTCGATCGTTTCAAGAAGACCTAATTATCTCAAAAATGGTCAGAAATAGGTATAGGTACCCTTAATACAGTTTGACACAGAATTAAGTCCTGGACTTGATAACACTTAAAGTTACAAGGTGTCCCATTTAAAAAAAATGAGTTTACCGACATTGAATATGCGAATGATTTCACGGAATGTTGAATAGGGTATTAGAGTAGAGAACAAACGTTACAAAAATGTAAACGTATGACTTTTTTTTAACATTTTGTCAAATATAAGGATCAAATTTTCAAAAACTAGAAAAATATGCTACTCCAAAACTGGTTACGCACGAAGCACGTTATTTTATTCAAAGTCAAAAATCTCAAAAACGCTTAGATGTAGGTATAGGACATTATATATAAAATCCGTTTAGAATTTCACGCCAAATCTAAAAATGAAATAATAAATAGGACATTATATTTAAAATAAGCAAGTTGACAAAGTGACAGGATTCGTTTAATTTGCTGGCTTGGCTAACGACTTGCCGGCAAACTTTTAAGCTCAACAATTATATTGTTTAACTCTAGTAAAATAATCTACTATTACCTAAAATAATCATATTTACAATAAAACTACCTAATTATGATTTTCAAATCTCACACATATAAAAAAAGTTTACAATACAAAGTATTTGATATTCATTATTTCGTTTGATAAACAATTCAAACAAAATAAAATTTGCAAAACATTTATTAATTTGTAGCGTAGAAATAGAAATTTTACTTAGAGAAAGATAGTAATAGGGTGGATTGGGTGTCTGTAGCAGTAAAGGGTATAGCAGTTACGCGCCAACACCATTTCCATAAGAAATGCACTGCGCATAGATGTTTCATAATTTAAATCTGTGAAGGTATCACACTCATTAATGCCATTTGCAAACGTGATCGCACGGTTTTTTACGTATTTTACGTTACAAAATTTTTTTAAATTTTTTTGGCTAGGTGGATAAAATAGCTGAGATTCTAACGAACAACTTTCCCTTTTAACATTTTTTTATCCGACCTAACCTTAAAATGATAGAAGCCAAAAACTGAAGATTTTGACATTAATTAACAAATTGCGAATTGTTCCCATACAGTGTCGATGTCAAGTCAACTTTTTGATATGTTATTCTAACGGCCTAAACTTAATTTACGTGAAAAAAATTACCAGTATACACGAGTTCCACTCACTTTTCTCTTTTGACTGGAGTATTATTACAAATTGATACTTTGAATTTGTTCATTTGTAGTATAATTATTACCAATACTCCACATTTATATTTAAAAATGTATTTATGGAAATTGCAGGAAAAAAAAACTCGCACGCCTATGGTGTGGTAGCGTGCTGCCGTCTGTTCTGTTAGTTAAGAAACACCTATAATAACATTATTATGGGTGGCAGTAGTATTTTATTATTTTTATTCAATTTTCTATTTAGCATGTTTCATCGATTTTGATTTGCAACATCGGATTGCAGTTGTTTAAAATGCCTAAACACAAAGAAGCAAATAAAAAACAACATGCTAAAAATATTAGAGGTTAGTTTTTTCGACTATTTGTTACCTATGTAGATTAATTTCCTTTAGGTACCTATGACATTAAACGATTTTACCAATGCTGATGTATGTAAAAATCGTCTTCAAAAATCAACTTGTAATAGAACGCATTGAAAACGTATGAGTTGATTTTGATAAAGACTTTGTTGCTGTGAATAAAGAAGTAGTAGAGATGGTGATCTAACACTTTGTTCCTATCAATGATGTGGGTAACACTTATCCTTTAGATGTGTGGTTTTTAATATTGGAATTTATTCATCTAGAACTAGG
This sequence comes from Abscondita cerata, assembly GCA_030710515.1. Taxonomy (NCBI): domain Eukaryota; kingdom Metazoa; phylum Arthropoda; class Insecta; order Coleoptera; family Lampyridae; genus Abscondita; species Abscondita cerata. Next base: position 111,539 of record JALBCR010004219.1, read on the forward strand.
TTTGCAGGTATCTACAAGTCTTCATTTGCAGATTTTATCAGAGTGTGATCCAATTACTTTAATTAAGCAGCAGTGTATTTGAATGTCATTTAAGCCAATGATAGACTTCAAAAGCTGTTCATATCACTTTAAATTTAAAAATAATTTAACTTCTAGTTTTCGTCATTCAAAACGACCTGAATTGGATCAACAACAAAGATCCGATTTAATTGAAATGCTGGGGATGTTACTGCAAATTCAGATGAAAACTGTTGAATTTTTACGAGTTACTGGCTTAAATTTTATTGAGGTTCCATGTGTTAAATTGTTGACCCTAAAATCAGCCAATTTAAAGTTACCGTACATATCTGGAAAGTACATTTACGCATATAAGGGGTTAATGATAATTCATTTATATAATGTGGAAATTTGTGAGTATTATAAATTGGTGGCATCTTAGGTACCCTTACAACTACAACATTGAACAATTACTGTTTTCCACCTCTTTGATGAAAGAACTTTCTTCAAACTGTGCATTAGTATTAATAATTCTAAAACGTTAAATAGTTTTAATATCACGTGTAATTATTTTATTATAGCGGTCCTATTTGACTGTACCTGTTTATCTCACTTGTTACTTTTTTCCAAATTACATATACAGGATGTCACAAAATAAGTGTAAAACATTTTGGGGGTGATTCCTCATCAAAAAAGAGGTTGGATCTTGTATATAAAGGAACTTTATTGGGAGCATCCCTTGTTAAGATACAGCCCTTTAAAGAGGGTACATAAACTTTGCTCTACAATTTTTTTCACAAACACTAAAAAAGATTTTACGAACTACAGAGATACATCGGCATAAAACAAAAATGCGAAACTAATTTATCTAGTAGGCCGCTATTAGTGATAGTGACAATTAAATTGGTAACACGCTGTCAGTTTGTAAATTTTTGAAATTGAATTAATAATTGTGTGTTGTTTTTTTTCTAACTTTTTTAGTGTTTGTGAAAAAAATTGTAAAACAAATTTTGTGCACCCCCTTTAAGGGACTGTATCTTAACAAGGGATTCTCCAATGAAGTTTTTTTTATATGAAAGACCCTATCTCTTTTTCGATGAGGAATCACCCCCTGAAATGTTTTACACTTATATTGTTACACCCTGTATAAAAGTATGTTCTTCTGAAATCTTTTAAGGCTAGGTTTTGAATTTTTATATTTTGAAGGTATCATTAGTTTCCTTAAATTTTGTAATGAACGAATTCTGTTAAAAATAAAAGATAGTATTCACCTACATTACATTCAGTATTGTAGTTTTGTGTAATAAAATTGATGTAACAATGTTTATTGCCAAACTCATGAACAAACAAATTATTTTATGTTCACATTTGAGTTTTAAGACTTCATTAAATTTTTGTAAAATGTACTTTATAAGCTGCATCATTTGTCATGATTTTGAATGTAATGTAGGTTCTAACATTAGGAAAACAAAAGCATGGAAACTATATCCTTTTTTCCGATTACTTAATAATATTTTTACTGTAGTAGCAGAAATGCAGTGAACAAATGATAACAACGTCAATAAAATGTGCTGATGTGAGTGATGATGTTTATAAATTCTTGAAAAGGTGTAGAGGGGTAGATCAATGGCCAATCAAAACAATAAAAAAAAAACTTTGTTCTAATCAAACAATTATTAAGGTAGATTTTAATCATGTTAAAAATAATAACAAATTTCTTTGTATAACAGCCATTAGGACACTCAAAACTATCTATACAATCTTCTGTCACAGATACCTTCTTCTGTCAAGCCGACGCACTCCTCATGGTACCACTTACCGCATTTAGAACACTGCCTCATATCAGCAATCTTGTGCTTTTCACAACCATCACAGTACCAATTCGCCTGGTTCTGTTTAGTACCACTTTTACTTTAAGAATTCAGGTAGTCTTTTATTTTTTGTCATTGATGAGGTAACGTTTGCGCCATCTAGGAATGTTAGCTACCTGCGAGTGTCACATAGAACGATATCGATAACTTTAAATTGTATTTTTGTAGTATAGGCCTTATTAGCCGCCAGGTCTTATTACCACCTTACATTTTTTGTTTGTAAATCTTTTATAAAAAGTTCCCTATTATAAAGTCTTGGGACTTTTTTTTTTGAATAAAACTCAAGGTTTGTTATAGTATATTATTTATTTGTTATTATTTATTTATTTAAATAAATAAATAGTATATTATGATACGAGTTTTATAAGAAGATTTTGTTGCAACACGGGTTTTGGACACTATGAGCGCAGTGTGTACAAAGAATTTAAAGTAGGTAATGTTTGTTTAGAAACGAGAAAAAGACGAGTAAAATAGCATTTCAATAAAATAGTTTATTTTGTTGAATTGTGTTTTTTAAGGTTTCAGCATTAAATGAAAAAATATTCTTGGGGTGATGAATATACAGGGTGGGGCACTACCAATGAATTATTGTGTAGCATTAAAATTAAAACTTAAGGCATACATACCTACATCAAAATTACTTTAGACCACGTTTTAAAAATATTTTGGACTGTACAGGGTGCTCCAGAAACTCGTGCCATGTCATATTTCGGTTATTTTAAATGGATCACCCTTTATTTTGTTCTTTAATATGTCCATATACCTACTTACTTCCGTTTCTGAGATAAATCAAAAAATACAAATGAAAACAAGCAACTTTGTCTTACACCACCTTACTAAGAGCTTTTAACATCCTTTTTGCAATATTTACTATTATGTTATGATGTGCAGGGTGTTTTCAATACTACCGCATAATATTAAGGACTTAAAACTTAACTTACTTAACTTAAATGGGACACATTACATTTCAGAACGTGTGGGAAGCTGGAACGTTGTTGAACGGATTCAGACAAAATGCACATCGATTTTGTCATAAGCTCAGCAGTATGGAGCAACAACTGTTATACTAGCAAATTTTAAAATATTTTGAAAACTATTGCCAAATCAAAGGCTTAAAAAAATGGCGTTAAGAAATTACACAAAGGTTTTTAGGTTTTGAAATATTTTGAAGAAATTGTATTTTTGATTTTACATATCATTTTGTAATCTAAGGATTTTGCAGCAAATGTAGGTAACCGTTTCTGCGATGTCAAAGTATGATGGTAAATAAATGGTTCTATCATCGTTGTACCCAAAACACCAGTCCACATATTGAAACTAAAGTGGTGATGATGTCTTAAAGATTTAATTAAATATAAATTGGTTAAGATCAATAATGAACATTTCGACTATTGTAAAAATGTTATCAATTGTAATCATACTTTCATCAGACCATACTATTCAACAGAAAATTCATTTTCTCCTCGTATTTTCTTATATACCCTTCAAAATAAACGACGTCTTCTTAATTTCCCACAAACTTGCTAAAAGTCTTTTTATTTGGCTTTTTCCTTTCGGGGACTTCCGCAAATACATACATAAATGAACAATTATGGTGGGATCAAATTAAACATGTCACCATACCGAACTTTTCTTCTTTAGTAAACATGAATACCTACTAAATAGAAAAAAAATACTTTCAAAAATGCAACGTAATTGTCAATCGAAATACACCATTATCACGAAGACAAAAGCATGCTCTGGAAAACAAATGAGTGTGAAAAAATCTTATTTGTATTGACAGTAACGTTAAAGTTTTGACATTAGTTGTTGTTGCTAACGATTTTAACGATTGAGATGTGACAGTTTTGTGATCTAAAATCCTTTTCAGATAATGCGCACCAAACTTCCGTTCATTATCATACCTAATTCATCAATTCGTCCCATGCGAGTTGATAATTGTTCTCGGTGATTTTAAATTGTTGACGCTTAAAATCTTGAAAATGAATTTTAAAAATGGTAATGAAATAATTGACTTACCAATTGATAAAAGGAATTTAAAAAAATATTAATGAATAAAATTAAAGATTGTTAATTTGTATTAATATTTACAATTGAAAAATAAAATTACTAATCAAAGTTAAAATGTTTCTTTTTTATAACTTAAAAGTTGAAAAATGTACTTGCTAAAATGTATATGCTCTTCTTGAAATGTATCGCACAAATAAAAACATCTTCCAAATCTCAGCCAGTAAATAAAATATCCAAATCTTGATGATAAACCGGGTAAATCACCTTAAATTCGATTTTGTTGAAATTCCATTAGAATTCCATATCATTTTGATTGATGTTTGTCTGTCCAAATTTTAATCAAATTCACAAAAAAATCATCAAAACATATCATTGAAGAAATATTTACATGCGCTATCGTATATTTATACAGGGTAGCTTTTATGTATGGAACCAAGGCTCTGTAGCCAAAACGGTTAAAGGCATCATTCTGGAAATTTTAGGGATCAAATTTGAAGCTATTTCACATAATTTGACATAATCAAAAAATTTTTTTTCTCGATAATTTTTTGACACGGCCGCCATCTTGAATTTTTTAAATATCAAGATGGGTCATGTGATATATCATTTGAAGGCTTATTTTATTTACTTTGTAACTGAGTTTGAATATTTGAGTTGGACATATTATGGTTTAGTGCAAGCTGATATGCTGATGAACTACATCCATTAATACTGCCAGTGAATTATCCTCTGTAGCCACTGTTGTTGGTCGGCCACTTCTGCGACGGTTCTTAACACTCCCAGTGATATTATACCGTCGTAAAGTCTTGGTCACAGTAGATCTCACTATAGGATTCCTATCAGGGTTTTCAGCATTAAAGAGTTGGCAAACTTTTTTATGCGTGCGTTTTCTATCGCCGTAACCAACCATCATAAGAATTTGTAATCTTTCTGATTCAGTTAGCTGATTCATTTTACGAGACGGTTCTAATTATTGAATAATAATGAACTAGTAATGAGAATAACTGATGTTTTGACGTTATAACGTTACCTAAATTAAAAAGGCGATAATACAAATAATTGCAGAAATAATTATTAGAATAATTTTTTAGGTATTTCCTCCAAATACAACTTCAATGTTTCTAGTCAGTTGCAAAGTAAATAAAATAAGCTTTCAAATGATATATCACATGACCCATCATGGTATTTAAAAATTCAAGATGGCGGCCGTGTCAAAAAATTATCGAACAAAAAAATTTTTTGATTGTGTCAAATTATGTGAAATAGCTTCAGATTTGATCCCTAAAATTTCCAGAATAATGCCTTCAACCGTTTTGGCTACAGAGCCTTGGTTCCATACATAAAAGCTACCCTGTATAATTAAAAAGCATGTATATAAAAAGCAGAACCCGTATTGAACATAAAATGATTGTTAATATTTTTATAGCAGAAAACGTTGATGATGTTTCACTTTGATGAATGAATATTAATATTAAAAATCTATAACAACCATTTTTTTTAAATAATTATGAACAATGCCCTTAAAATTATAACAATTAACGAAATACATAAAATGCAATAAACAATCTTTAATCAAAAATCTATTTAACAATTTTGTTCACGGCGTTAACAGTTGTTGTTTCATTTATTGTTTGATAATTACCACATTTGCTATTTATTATGTTGTTTAACGAAGAAAAGTTCGACATGGTAGCATGTTTCATTTTATCTTACCAAAATTGTTCAGTTGCATAGGATATGTATGTATTTGCAGAAGTACCCCGAAAGGAGACAGACCTTTCAGCAAATTAGTGGGAAATCTGAAAGCATCTGGTGCTTTTAAAAAGCCTGTAGCTTCTGGGCAAAAGACCAGTCATGACGGAAAAATAAATAATGTCTTGTTAGCGATTGAGCGAAATATTGAAATACCATGATCGACGGTTCATTTTATTCTTAAAAGGAAAAAATTGCATTCATACATATACAGAATCTGTCAAGGACTTAGACCAGGTGATGTAGATTGACGACGTTCATTTTGCGAGTGGAATACACGAAAATGTCAGGAAGACATAAATGTTCCATATAAAATAATATGGTCTGACGAAGGTGCGATCACGAATAATGATATTTTCAACAGGCGAAGTGTACATACATTATTGGTTAGAAACCAATCAGCATTTAAATAAATTGTCAAGGCACCAACACCGGTTTTTGGAATCTGATATTAAAAAATCAGTACAGTATTTAAAAATGAGAAAAAAATTATATTAAAATCGAAAAATCTAATTTTCAAAAATATCTCAAAAACTAAAAAATTTGTAGGAAATTTTTAAACGCCATTTTCTTAAGCCTTTGATTGTGCAACTTTTCTCTCATTTAACAAATCTGTATCTCTTACCGTTTCCAAGATTGCCATAGTGGCCCTCCTTATCTTGGACAGGAAGTATAATACTCATTGAGATTATTTATTTGTGGAACTAAAAGTGGTCATTTAACATTTCAAATTTCAAGTGTGCGCCTAGGGGGAGTTCGATCCCTGCAGAGGGTTCGATGGTTCCGGTTCCTCTTTATACGTGTATATTCATTTATGAGAAATTGTGTTTTCTCAGCTTGCTTGTTTTACCAGATATTTACATTCAAAGTTTTTTAATAGACACCCTGTATTTGCATGTTTAATTTCTTGATTAATGTACAGGGTGAGCCAATAAGAATGGGCGCCGGCCATATCTCGGAAATGGTTTGTTGTACACAATTAGAAAAAAAAATTATTATAAAGAAAGTGATCATAAAAAGCCCTAGAAATTATTTTGAATTTTCTAAAAGAGCTTCAAGGGGGCGTAACAGTTATGGTTGAGTAGAAAGTTTTCTGCGCTTTTTGTATATTTTTTCAAAATGTTTTTTATAAAGTTCTTAAACATTTTTGAATATTTTATGTGTTTAACTTTTTGTTGTATTTTTAGAAATAAAGTGGCGGGAAAGTACAAACATTTTTTATTTTAAAAACCGATTACTCCGGATACCCGGAAAGAGTTTTTCTTAGATTATCCAATGCACTTTATTTTGTCTTATTTTGATTATTACCTTGCCACTAGAGAGCGTTAAATATGAAAAAATCAAATTTTATCAACCTGCAAGCACTAAAATGACAAAACTTGTAAAACTTTTACCGTTTTGCTATAAATCTCCAAGCGATTGGTGGTGATTCATCCTGTATAACAATACAATTGCTTGTAATTATATTCTTATTTTTGTTTAGTTAAATGTAACACTTTTTTCCCTTTTTTTAGGAGGATGGGGATAAAAAAAGAAACACTTATGCGACGTTTCGGAAACTTTTTATTTTAAATTGCTTGTTTCCTTCATCAGGCTCTGAAGTACACAAAAATTCAATTAGATAAGTTTTAAACAAAAACTTATATTTTAAGTACACTTCTTTAATAAAAATAAGTTATGTCAATATATTACGAACAAACTGTTCATAGTAACACATTTAAAAAAAAACTATTGACATAAAATAAATAATAAAAATTTTTGAATAATGTAACGTATATTATTGTTATTTATCATACATACTTGTTTATACTTAGTATCAATGTACACTCATGAAATTTAAAACTTGGACCCCACAATTTCTGTAAACAAAAGTTTGCACATTGTGAAGCGGGCTTAAGGGTATCATTTACAATTCTAACAGCAGGTAGTCTCAGCAGGGGTTATCTTATAGAAGGACTGTAGAATGAATCATTACACTAAGCACGTTTTAGAAAATAGGTAATTTACGTTGCTTACTTAATTTTTTCTTTAAAGAATATATTTGAAGGTATCGCTAATTAAACACCATAGCTCGATTAATTATCGAATCAAAATTTTGTTTAGGAAATGTTTACAAAAATAAAATTAAATCAAACTCTCTATTCATAATATTTAGTCCTTACAAAATGTATATTTTATGACGTTTAATTTTTTTTCTGTAGTTAATATAAAAAGTGAAAATAAAAACTAAGGCAATTCTTATTGTCAACGTATATATTTAGTTTTTGACAAGAATTTATTACATAATTATAATTAAGATACCAAGTTATAGTTTAAAATTAAATGAAAACTTTTTTTTAAATAAAGGTATTACTATATAAATAAATATAAGAAATCAATAATGGGTGTGACCTCCATTATTATTGATACATTCTTGGAGGCGTCTGCTCATTGACGCTATCAAGGTATCAATATAATTAATATTAATCGTTTCCCATGCGGTATCAATGGCTGCAATTAGTGCATTACGGTTTACTGGTATAAAATTTGGCCCTTGTTGTCTTCGGATAACAGCAAGTATTCGAGCCCAAACATTTTCGATAATGTTAAAATCTGGGCTTTTGCTGGCCAGGGTAACAGCTCAAGTTATTTGCTTGTATCCAGTTGCGCACAACCTGCGAAGTATAGGGTCATCATATCCCGATAGTTAATTATCGAATGTTCCAAGAAAATATGTGTAAATAGTAAATGGAATCTACTAACGTAACGTTAAGTCGTTAATTATAGTTACATAACTCTCCTTTCATAAGATATAGTTCATATTAATATGCTTATTGTAAAGCTTCGTACACACCTGAACAACAAACCGAGGAACAAACAGAACAACGAACCGAACGGCAATCGGAACATTAATTTGGACGGTGCTACGTACGAATTTTAGAACAGATTCGCAAGTCCTGATTGTTCCACGAACGGTTTGCGGCGTTCCCGCAACTTGTCGGTTTTTTCTCCGACATCAAAGAAAATGCGCGCGAATGCGTTTGCAGGTTTGGACGAATCTAAACAAAACGGCGAACAAACTTATGCGGGAGAATTAAATTATTTATTTTTGTCCTCCCTTTTGTGGGTTTGTTGTGTTTTAGGTAATATTATGGAGTTGACAGAAGAAAAATGTTTTAAATTAATCAGTGTTTAAGAATGCAAGAAAAAATGATGTCCCTATTAGCATCATTTGGGCGGGAAATTTCCAAAATAAAAAAAAAAGCGAAGTAAATTATAATTTTTACTCTTCTTTGTGCGTAAAAATTTGGTTGGCACTATCTTCTTGTTTTCCGCAATTTTCTCTTCTCAATAATAAATATATATGAACTGAAAACTACTGAAAATAATTATGGGAACAGCACAAACGTTCCGTTTGTTGTTCGGATTGTGGAAATCATAAAAGATCGTTTGTCGTTCTGTTTGACTTTCGGTTCGTTGTTATGTTTGTTGCTCGGTTTGTTGTTCAGGTGTGTACGAAGCTTTACAACTTAAGCAACAATTTTTGGCGAATAAAGATTAGTTTGTGATGTAATATTAGAAACACAAATTTATATCATATCAAATTTATGACAACTTAAAACCAAGAACGTGTATGTTATTGCTAAGAAATTATTAAGAAAAAGCGCAATTGCAGTGTAAATATTTATAATTAGATATTTTCGAAAGTTTATAAGTCCTCTATTGTAATCTTAATACTTAAAAGAAAATCCTGTCCATTAGCATTATAAGGAAATGGCTTTTACTTTATGAATAAGTTTCAATAACAATAGAATATCCTTGCTTGTTTAATTTACTTCCTTTGAGTCATATTGCTCTAAGGGTTGTTACATTGGTCATTAGAAGTATGTAATAAATAAACAATTACCTACTGTTTGAGAAGGGGTAGTGTGAACCAATAAATAAAGTAAGAAATGTAAATTCCATTTTAGTTTAAAATTTCAAGTGTTGTGAAAATGCCACCTCATCTCGGTGCTGATTTGAAAGCGCGGATTGTTTCGGAATTAGCGGCGGGCCATAGCGTGCGTGAAATTTCACGTATGTTAGATATACCAAAAAGCACCGTAGGGCATTACCGAGTAAAATGGAATCTTGAACACACTTTGGAAACAGCCATCGGAAGTGGTAGACCTAAAGTATCTACACGTGCTCAAGATCTCGAATTGTTTCACAACTGCACAAAAAAGATTAAAGGAGATGGGAATAAAGAAGTATAATGCTGCTGCGAAAGAAGTTCTCAGTGACGAAAATATGAGACGTCGTTTGGAATTTGCAAGGCGATATGTGAACGAACCTTTGGAATTTTGGAATCGAGTGATTTTTAGCGACGAAAAAACGTTCAATAGCCGCAACGATGGACCACTAAAAGTTTTTAGAATGGAAGGAACTCGTTACGAAAATAATCACAGTTAGCGCGCGGGGTCCAGGAGTTTGTTGGGCTATCGATGGACGTCTTGATTCTGCTGCGTATTTAGATATTTTGGAAACTATTATGAAACCTTCAGTCGAAGTGTTTTATCCAAACGAAGATTATATTTTCCACAAGTAAGTATTCTTATTTCCTTGTACTTTCTCCAAAAATAGTTCGGGATCTGTTGAATTAACATTTTCATAATGTATTTTGTTGTTAAAGGACAACGCCCCTATTCATACTTCGCGGGTTGTGCGCAATTGGATACGAGAAAATAACTTGGAGCTGTTACCCTGGCCAGCAAAAGCCCAGATTTTAACATTATCGAAAATGTTTGGGCTCGAATACTTGCTGTTATCCGAAGACAACAAGGGCCAAATTTTATACCAGTAAACCGTAATGCACTAATTGCAGCCATTGATACCGCATGGGAAACGATTAATATTAATTATATTGATACCTTGATAGCGTCAATGAGCAGACGCCTCCAAGAATGTATCAATAATAATGGAGGTCACACCCATTATTGATTTCTTATATTTATTTATATAGTAATACCTTTATTTAAAAAAAAAGTTTTCATTTAATTTTAAACTATAACTTGGTATCTTAATTATAATTATGTAATAAATTCTTTGTCAAAAACTAAATATATACGTTGACAATAAGAATTGCCTTAGTTTTTATTAATTCACATTTCTAAACAAAAATTTTGAAACGATAATTAATCGAGCTATGGTGTTTAATTATAGATACGACCTTTAAATATATTTTTAAAGAAAAAAATTATGTAAGAACGTAAATTAGAAACCGATTGAAATTTAAATAACTTGTTTAGTAACTTGTTTTAAACGAAAATTAAAGGACGATTTTACTATTCACATTAAGGTCAACACCAAGTATATTTCGTAATTTGTTTTAGTTTATTCAAATTATAATTTTAAAAAACATTTATAGTAACGTATATTTTTAATTGTCAAAAATATTTCAAAATTTGATTTTTTTAAACATTTCCTAAACCCAATTTTGTTTAAATAATTAATTTCGGAGCTATGTGTTTAATTCAAATATCCTTCAAATATATTGATTAAAGTGAAAAAATTAAGTACATTTCAACGTAAATTACCTATTTTCTAAAACGTGCTTAGTGTAATGATTCATTCTACAGTCCTTCTATAAGATAACCCCTGCTGAGACTACCTGCTGTTAGAATTGTAAATGATACCCTTAAGCCCGCTTCACAATGTGCAAACTTTTGTTTACAGAAATTGTGGGGTCCAAGTTTTAAATTTCATGAGTGTACAATTTTTGATTCGTTTCTACGTTTGTATTGTGCCGGTTGTGTTATACGTTACATATATACTTACAAGAATTTTCAATTCACCGATATATTTACGATGCCATCTGGTCCAGAAGTGTTGGACAATTTATTGGAGCCGTTGAAACTGGTTTAAACGCGATGTTGACGTTTCGGTAAAATCTACACATGAATAGCAACCATTTGCCTCCCAATCATGAAGTGAGCTGGGGTCAGCGGTGAGAGGTCGTTTGGATCGTGAGAGAGAGGAGTCAGTGAGTTTAAAATAGATTCTATTTGAATAAGTACTGTAAGAAGGTGCTCATAAGTAAGATTAGCATTGTTAGCTATCCGCGTCAAATGATGTTTAACGCTTTTTACCCCTGCTTCACACAGACTGCCAGGTTATGCCACAATGTACGGCGGGTTCTGCTATTTTTGCGTTGTCTGATTTTAGAAACGTGTGAAGTTCCTTTAAAGAGATAGCACCAAGAAAATTAGTGCCGTTGTCCAAATACATTTTTGACAGTTTTCCTTTACGTGCAACGAACCGTTTGAGGGCAGGATAAAAATGTGTCACCAGACAAGTCGATTACTAATTCAATATGTACCGCTTTAGTAATTAAACATACAAAACAATTTGCCTCTAATCTGCCAATATTTTTTTCGCATTGACGAAATTAGCAATGCTCGCGTTCTACAAGTAATCGTGTTATGAAATCAGATCCGTCAAGTATTGGGTGAATTTTCTCAAATTCATAGCAGAAGTTGTGCAAACGCCTACCTACACGTATAAGTCCTTGATTGTCAATAAATGGTGTTAAGCTCAATATTGAACTTTTTGTATTGACTTGTTTGTTCTTTCTTAACTCCTGCACTTCGGAAGAAAATGATTCTAATTGTACGATTCGAATTAAGCAAGTATGAACATTATTGATCTCGTCAACGGCTGTAAGTCTCGATGAAACTTACCTTTTGTTCTGTATGAACCGGAGACAATAGGCAATGACTCTCTCTAATTTCGTCAAATTAGAGAATCGTTGGAAAGGAATACTAAACTTCTCTAACGTTAAAAGGGTTGTTGTACAATTTTTTAATTCTGGCAGGGTCTCTTCGATTGGTGATAAGTTGGGTCAAACAGATTCATCCGTAAATAAAAATTTGGGACAGTTCCACCAAAGTGTACAGTTTTCTATTTACACGAAATTTCTCTGAATAGTAAATCTGACGGATTTTCAGCAGTAGGTAGCCATGTAGCATTTGTGGTAAGACTTTGAATTTCTGTTACTCTGTGAGCAACAAACGTCTTTAGCAAATGGGATGAAGTATTTATCCATCCCAAGATAATGGTTGAATCCGTCCATAAGAAACAAGAACTGATTGGAAAACTCAGAGAGCTTAATACATTATTGACTAAACGTGCAAGAAGTAACGATCCACAAAGTTCTAACCTTGGTGTAGTTAAGGATTTTAGAGGCGCAACTTTTGCCTTTGAGCATAAAAGATGGCAGAAGATTTTGCCGTCTGCATTTACAGAACGAAGATATACAGAAGCTCCGTATGCCAGAGAACTAGCGTCTGAAAACCCATGTAGTTAAACGAACTTATAACTTCGACAAATTGCATGGTGAGGTATCTTTCGGTTGCTCAGATTCTTAAGTGTTGTAACCATTTGTTATGTATGTTCAACGGAATCGACTCGCCCCAATTTAATTTTTGCAGTCATAGTTGTTGTAGAAATAATTTTGAACTATAGTGCAGGGACTAAGGAAGCCTAAGGGGTTAAAGATATGAACAGTTTCGGACAAAATTGACTTTTTTGATGCCGCGCAAGTCAGGGATCACACCAAGCAATCGGTTCCGTATGTTACGGTGTTTAAATTGTATCATTGAACGTCTTCGTTAGCGGTTTTTCTCCATAATACTCGTTGAAGATTTCGTTGAGAAGGGCCGATAAGAAGCTACCCCTTTACACCTTTACAAAAGTAGTGATAGATGGCGCAGTAAATTAACTATAAACTAATAGATGGCGGCACATACATTAAACATTAATATTTGAATCTAAACAGGAGGTCTGTCTTGTTTGGTTTGGTTATTGTTTTTTGGTAAAAATTTGATTCGGCCAGTGTTTGTCTATAAGTTGTTTGCTCTATTGTTCTTTCGGTTTGGAGTTTATTATTCAGGCGAATGACGACGGCCTTGCCCTTATTAATTTGGGTTTTGCACGCTGCAAACATTATGTTTTTAGGAGTTGTGTCTTTTTGGTCTGCCTGGGTGCCAGCTCCCATGTCCCTGGTCAGTATGGTCAAGTGTTAAGTGTGTTAATTTCCTTTGTGATCGAATCAATTGTAATGCTTTGTTTTCAATGTGGGTGATTTTGGTTTCTGACTGTTTTTTGTAGGCTAACGTTCCCAGAAATGTACTCGTAACTGATATTGCCTGTCGGTGTAGAAGATCGTGATGATATCGGAGTTGTCCCAAGTAGACAGGGCTTATATAAATGCAAATTTGCAGCTTAAATTGATAGTGAATTAATTTATGCTAATGTTATCATCTGTCAGTTATTTCATCGTTCCGTTGTAATTATTATCTCTGGTTGTAATTGTGTGTTATTTTTCGTCGTTTATCGTTAATTTTGTTCATTTAATTGACGAGACAATCATTTATAGAAACCCTGTACAATTCGAGACAATTCGTTTAAATACTGACAACCCTAGTTTTCTACGCAGTAGAAACAAGAGTAGGGGTGAAAATACTGGATTTGAGTTTCCCTAACCTAACTTAACCCAATCCATATAGATGTAGAAACGTGTAGAGTCTTGACCTGGTCGACTTGTGTTCAACCTAACCGACAGAGTTCTCAAAGAGTTCGAGATGAAAGTGATGGCCAGAGGTCGTAATTTTGCTGTTACCAATCCACAATTGCCCACGGTTTTGTCACCACACTATACAGGTTTATAGTGATCTTCTGGGATGCCATACATAACACTTACATCACAATACAAAATGTACCATATGAATAAATAAATAACATTCTAATCGAAGGCATCATCTCCAGTATGGAAGCAGCAATCAAACACCTACTGGTCGAATATGTTAAATGTTACAGTTCACAATTATAAACATATGTTATGATACGTATAGATGGCGCCCTATGTTATACACGAAAAAAAAAAAGGAAAATTTGGTTATGTTGTAGCGTGAACCTATGCTTTTTGTGTGCGTGTGCAAGTGGGTCGGAATAAATTAGTACAAAAAAAAATACATGTTGTTTTACAATTAAAACACAAATATCTAAAAGAATATGCAGACAGATATCCCTCCGAGACCAATAGTGAGCGCTCATGGATTATCAGCTAAGTACTTGACATTCTGCTCCAACCACATATAGGAAGAACCAACAGCAATGTTAATGAATCGTCAGATTTTTTTCGAAAAATTCTAGACATTAACATGGAACCCCAAAACATCCATTTAAACTTTGACGTGGTCTCGCTGTTTACCGAAGTGCCATTGAAGGAATGTCTTGATGTCAGATCGCATAGGAAGAATTCTAAAGAAGCACGACGTCAAACCAACCAAGAAGATTCAGTAGACCATTAGATCAACAAAGGACGAAAAAAAAGGTCTCTCTTTTAGCAGCCGGAGTTTCACTTGTTATCATGGCAACGTATACATAGTAACCACCAAGAAATCGATGAGGACTAGGCTTAAAGAACATCGAGCAAACTGTCGTCTAGGACACATCGAAAAGTCAGCGGTTGTCGAACATACGCTTAGAAATGGGGATAACAAGATACTCTTCGAAAGTTTCAGCAGCGGATATCGGTTGTTACTACAAATTGATAAGGGAGGCCATCGAGATTCATAAACATCCAGAAAACATTAACAGAAAGAAGGAAACTTTGAAGATCAAACCAGATCTGGAATCCAATCCTCAAAAACATCCAAACAGAAATTCGGAAATTTCAATCAACGACGGTTTTAGACCCGACTTTAGACAACACTAGTTTATAGGAAATTTAGTTTCTTTTTTAATGACCGTTTGAAATAAACCAAAATTAACATAATAATTTATTAAGCAAGAGATAGTATGTGTCACCACCTCGGGGACAGTTGGTATGTACTCAGTATATACACGTGTCTTATCTAAGGCTCGCATCAGTGTAGGATGGCTTGAACATAAGTCTACAAAAATTGCCGGATTTAGCTACAATATTTTAACGCATCACTTTCCTGCTTATTACGCAAGAGATAGTCGGTGTCACCACTTCATGGACAGTTGTCTTGTACTTAGAAAATGTAAATTTGTAGAAATTTGTAGTATGTAAGATGCAGGTGTGAACCGAATAAAACAGTAGCCAGTGACAATTGCAGAATTACGAATGGCATCTACATACACATATATTTCGTCTTATTTGAAGCTGATCGGTGTAGGGTAGCACAAGTCTACAAAAATCGCCGGATTTAGCTACAGTATTTTTTAACGCATCGTGCGTCTGCTTATTACGCAAGAGATAGTCGATGTCACCACCTCATGGAGAGTTGTCATATGTACTCAGATTCATCGGTTGAGTTGGCAAGAGTTTGAAATATTTGGTTAAAAATGCGCTTAGTTTTTTCGAAATGTTAAAAAGTTTACAGCCGGTATCTTACATATTACAGATTTCTACAAATATTATAAGAGATGGTTTAATTTATAACATGAAAAATTGTTATATTTTAAGACTTTACAAATAAAAAATTATGGAAAGATAAAAGTACTGTTATAAACATGTTCAGTCTTCTTGAAGTATAACAAATAAAATGAACAATTAAGTCAACAGACAAAATTATAGCAGTTATGTTATAAGTAACAGTGTAATTAGGTGAAACTTAGATCAAATAGCTAGTAGAAAGTACAAAATACACATAATACAATTATAAATAAACCTTAAAACATAATGAGATTGTTACTGTAAACTATTAATTAACATTTGCAACCAACAAATTACTTGTTTAATTTTATTAGAAATTATCCAAATATTTCTACTAAATACTACGACATGTTCATACATTGTATATATATAACATTTTCACCTTTGTAACAAAAAAATTGTATACTGATTTTATTTATATAAATTGTTTACACGCCCTAAAAAGCAAATCGGCATTCCTTAAGCCTAGTTTTCACAGATACGAACTTCGCAATTTTTGTCCGTAAAAACATGGCTGTCCGAAATTCGGAAAATATTAAAATTATTTTAAGTCGGTCCGAACTTCGGATGCTTATTTCTCTCTTTTTTATTTTGTTTTCTCTGTTATTACTATCTTAAAATATTGGATGATTACAGTGTATCGCAAGAAACAATCTTCGTAAATCGGTAAAAGAAAAAAGAAAATACAAAAAGAAAGAATGTCGGTACGGGATATTTTTCTGAACAAGATTCACTATTAAAAATCGTATCTGTGAAAACGGTTTTTTACGAAATTCCGACGGGATCGAATCGCCATGTTTTTTCGGATAAAAATTGCGAAATTCGCATTTGTGAAAACTAGGCTTTAAGCGTATTTGAAAATATATTCGAAAAAGTGATTTAAAAAACGTCGCACGCCTATGGTTTCGCACATAAATCGTTTCGTAGCTTGCTGCCATCTGTTAATTAAGAATCTGAATCAGCCAGTCCATCATCATGGCTGACGAAAGTGGTGGTCTCATTATGAATTTTTGTTCAATTTTGTATTTAGGATGTTTAATAGATTTAGATTTGCAACTTTGACAAATATTTGCAGTTTTTTGAAATGTCGAAACACAAAAAAGCAAATAAAAAACAACACGCTAAAGGTATTGGAGGTTAGTTTTTCTTAATTTTTCACATTTGTTCTCTGTGTACATTAATTTTCTGCAGATATCACGTTAAACGATTTTGCCAATGCTGAAGTATGTAAAAATCGACCTAAAAAGTCAACTTGTAATGTAACAACTGTAATGAAACGTATTGAAATCGAGAAAACATGGGATGAAAGAGATGATTTTGACGAAGACTTTGTTGCTGTGAATAAAGAAGTAAGTGGAGATGGTGCTGTGATTATAAGTAAGAAAACTGGTGATAACAAAATAAAAAATTTAACACTTATTCCTACCAACAAAGTGGGCAACACTTACCCTTTAGATGTGTGGTTTTTGATATCGGAATTTATACGTCCAGAAGATATTGCTAGGTTTGCAGGTATCTGCAAGTCTTCATTTGAGGTTGTTTGTACAGCTAAATTTTGGTTTAGTTTGTACAAAAGACATTATAAAAGTGTCCCTAGTTTGCCTGATCATTTACAACCAGAGCGTTTGGTGCGACTGTATGGATTAAGAACTTCAGTGATCCGTGCTTTACATTTTATGTACCAACCGTATATTAATAAATTTGGTACTATTACATTTTTTGAGAAACATTTAGATACTTTAATTAAGCAACAGTGTATTTTAATGTCATTTCACAAACAGAAAAAAGAATGGATTTATTGCTTTAAATTTAAAGAAAATTTAACTTCAAGGCTTTATTCAAGACGATCTGAATCACAACAAGAACAAAGGCCTGATTTAATTGAAATGCTGGAAGATGTTTCTGCAAATCCAGATGAAAACTGTCGTATTTTACAAGTTACTTGTTCATATTTTATTGCAGTACCATTTGTTCAAGGATTAACTTTAAAATCGGCTTCTCTATCTCAAGGGTTCCGACTTCACCGTTTACAGTTAAGGTTTGGATCTGGAATACACACCCACTCTTACAATAGTTTAGGGGGCAGTAATAGTACTGTGGTTATTTTAGATCCTGTGGTCAGTGTGAAAGTTTTAGATTGGTGGCATCCCCATTATCCTTACAACCACAACATTGAGTATTTACTGAACCATGATTGATTATAAATTTTCCACCTCTTTGATCAAAGAACTTTTGCCAACCAATCTATTAGTATTAATTTGTAAAACGAAAAATATTTTTAATACTGCCTGTAATCATTTTATTATAGAGGTCTTATTTGATGGTACTATTTATTTGGAATTACTTTGACATAAGCACTTGTTACTTTTTTTTCACATTATCTATAAAGTAATAAAAATATTTTGGAAATGAATTGTCGTTTAACGCTAAGTTTTGAATTTTTTTATTTTTATATTTTGAGTGTAAATTTGGTTAAATTTGATAATAAACGAATTCTGTTAAAAAGAAAATATAGTATTCACCTATATTATGCAATACTGTAGTTTTTGTAATAAAATTAATGTTACAATGCAAAACTCATGAACATACAAATTTTATGTTCACATACTTATAGGTACTGTTTAAAAAGTCATTAAATGTTTACAAATTATGCTTTATCATTATTCTGTATCATTTGTGATTTCAATTTTTTATGTAATAAAATAAGATTACTATTCTACAATTTTTGTTTCCTTTTGATGTTTTGTGTTAAAATTTTTTTGAAGTGGTATTCATTTCATAAATAAAGATTTACTGCTAATCTTGTGCTTGTTTCAGAAAATCCAAACGGTTGATAAATTTAAACTGGGGAAAATAGTAAAGTTTGCATTACCAAAAGTTGCATGATCGAGGGGTCAATATTATACTCTTGAGAAATCTACAAAATTCATCTTCTTACTTCAAAATATCAAACATTTTGTGATTCTGAGGTTATTTGAAGAGATACAAAAATCCTACTGTATTGGCATTTTCACATTTCGTGTCTGACAAACCCGATATCAATATAATAACTTATCCCTAATAGAGAGACTTTTAGTAGTATTGCAATTGCCTCAGGCTCGAAGACAAAGCGATTATGTGTTTAAAGACCTGACATGCTGGTTTGGTCTTTCTATTCCCAATCTACAAAGAGCTTTTCACACAACTGAAAATGTACTTTTTTTTAGGAGACTCCACTATACACTATGTCCGACATACGGAGGGTCACTATGGGAGTCTTGGAAACGGTAAGAGATACAGGTTTGGTTAAATGGGACAAAAGTTGCGCAATCAAATGCCTAAGAAAATAGCGAAGTTTTTTCTGGTTTTTGAGATTTGCGAAAAAATTGGATTTTTTGATTATACGAACCAATTTTGTCTGACGTTAATATTTGACATAACAAAACCAATAACATTTTGCGACAGCAACTTTTCATGGTCTTTAACGTGGTATTGTCAGTTTTTTTAATTTTTGTCTTTGCGGAACCATCAGCAACTTCTTTTTTCATATGTTTTAAGTATGTTTTGATATTAGCTTCTGATAGCCCTTTTTATTTCGAATTTAATGATGTATAACACTTTATGGTTTGATTCCGTTTTAGTCTGTTTTTCGGCCTTCATCAAAAAAATTCCTATTACGTACCTTTATAGTTTTTTAATTTTTAAAAATAAACCATTAGCTATATCAGAAATAGATCATCTCCCCCGGAATGTATAACGCTCAGATGATTCTATATTTGCATATGAACTTCCCGAAGTGGCCGATAGATGACGATACGTGTTACATTGTTATAATATTTTAGTTTCCTGTTATTTTCACACCTAACACTCAATTTAAAATTAAAGATTAATTCAAACAAACTGAACAATATAACTAAATAGTATATAAAAAATCTATTTTTAAATTAGTGCGTTGTTCCGTCGTGTGGTAACATTATTTCGCGATATTCAATCAATGACGAAATCGGAAAGCCAACGCATAACGCCATCTACCGGTGACTGAAGGAAACACTAACACGTATATAGAATCTACTTCTTGTATCTACGGGACGTTCTACATTCCGGTGGAGATGATGTATTTCTGGCTATATCAATTAAAAACGCATGTAATTTAAATGTTTACTAATGGTCTAATGGCTCAACTAATGCACTAATTTAAGGTAGTCCGGAACAGCTATGGAATCATTTGTACGTACTGAAACATGCCACATATCAAACTTTTCTTTGCCAGGAAACGTAATTAATAGAAAAACACGTTCAAAAAAGCAATTATCAATCCAAATACATCATTATCACCAAGACAATAATGCAAATGCTCTGGAAAACAAATGAATGTGATAATAGCGTATTTTCATTGACAGTAACGTTAAAGTTTTGACATTAGTTTGATGTTTACCTTATTGTGTAATACTTATTACCTTTTGTATTAATTATGTTTTCTAACGAAGAAAAGTTCGACATGGTGGCATGTTTCATTTTATCCCACCAAAATTGTTCAGTTACGGAGTAGATGTGTTTGCATAAATACCCCGAAAGGAGACGGCCAAATAAGAGAGCTTTTAGCAAATTAGTGGGAAATTTGAAAGCATATGGTGCTTTTAAAAAAACTTGTAGCTTCTCGGCAACAGACCAGTGTTGACGAAAAAATAAATAATGTTTTGTTAGCTGTCTCTGAAGATTTTAGCACATTAGTCTGGCGGATTCAACAAAATATTGGTATACCAAAATCAACAGCACATTGTATTTTACAAAAACAAAAATTACATCCGTACGAGTACGGGAATTGTCAAGGACTTAGACCAGGTGATTTAGAACGACGTCGCTCATTTTGTGAATAGTACATAATAAAATGCCAGAAGAATATGAATTTTCCTTATCGAATAATATGGTCTGATGAAAGTATGGTTACCAATAATGGCATTTTCAATAGGCGAAATGTTCATTATTGGTCTGAAACCAATCCACGTGTAAATAAAACTTCAAGGCATCAACACCGTTTTAGTTTCAATATGTGGGCTTGTATTTTCGGCACAACAATTGTAGGACCATCATAATTTGACATCAGAGCGTTACCTACATTTGCTGCAGAATAATTTAGAGGATGTTCTTGATAACATGCACCTTGCAGTTGGCAACTGTTGAATATAGCAAGATGGTGCACCTGCACATTATTTCAGAGCCGTTCGGGAATACCTTTCAAGAAGATGTGATAAGTACGCATTCAGAAACACCCTGGCCAGCACGTTCACCCGATATAACCTCGCTTGATTTTTTCGTATGGGGGTACGCTAAGAACTATGTATATCTGCAGAATTTCGCTACAGAACAAGAAATAAGGAGGTTAGTTCTGAAAGAATTTGCCAGTATTATTACAAAACAACTGACTAGGGTGTTAGAATCGACAGTGAGAAGGTGCTATTTGTGCTTGGAAAACAATGGAAATGTTTTTGAGCATATGCTTTAAACTTAGTCATCTTGTTGTTTTTTAACTTAAATTTTCTGTTTTTATTTTTTTTAAATTGCTGTTTAGTTTAATTTTAATTATTCTTTGTTTATTTCATTAAATTATTTGAGCTATTAGAGTATTAGTAAACATTTAAATTACATGCATTTTTAATCGATGTAGCTAATTGTTTTTTTTTAATTAAAAAACTGTGTAAAGGTCCGTAATAGGAATTTTCTTGATAAGGCCGAAAAACAGACTAAAACGCAATCAAACCATGAAGTGTTATACATAATTGATTTCGAAATAAGAAGAACTTTTAGAATCTAATATCAAAAAAAGAAGTTGATGATGGTTCCGCAAGGACGAAACGTCGGATAAAACACTGACAATACCACACGTTAAAGACCATGATACGTTGCTGTGAGAAGTGTCATTCGTTTTGTTCTAGGTCAAATATTAACGTCAGAAAAAATAGTTCGTATAATAAAAAAATCCAGATTTTTTACAAATCTCAAAAACTAAAAAAAAATGTCGGAGATTTCTAAACGCCATTTTCTTAGGCATTTGATTGCGCAACTTTTGTCCCATTTAACCAAATATGTATCTTTTACCGTTTCCAAGACCCCCATAGTAGCCCTCCTTATTTCGGACCCAGTGTTTAAAACGTCTAATTTGGATAGAGCAGTCAGTATACGAAATGCAATTATTGCTTTACATGAATTCATTCTCTTAACGTTACCATCATGAAAAGAATTTGTTTCATAACAGAAGATTATGTTTTCTAAGTTTCAGTTTTACACTTTTTTTACTAACTATAGAAGACGGTCAATAACGGTGTACTTAAAGTGTACAAGTGTTTTGTGATCATCACCCATAAACGACAAAAACAATACAAACGGCGAAGTTCAAATTCATTGCAAAGGAAGCATTTGATTTTTGAATGAGAACATTTAGTAGCATTTGAATAAGGAAAGTACGGCTGTAATGGCACACGTTTTTTAACCTCTAATAACTTTTTTAAATCTTAAACCTATTACAAATATAAATGTAACTGCATGTTTAGTGAAGAGTTTCCAATACGTTAACATAGACGTCATTTCTCGTAGTTTATTAAAATTGTATATATCAAGGTGTTTTATTGTATTTTTTAAATCACAGGTACATACAAAGTAATGTATTTGTTTAAGTATATAAAAAGAATTAACAAATGCATAATTGACATATGAACATTTTAACTTTTCTTCAACAACAACAGTCAGTGTGGCACCAGAGCTTGCATTTTCGACATGGGATCCAAGGTTCTTTTGACTTTGATAAGGAAAATGATGACTTACAAATGGAACCAGTGTCATGCTCCTTCCCGTCATTGTTCTCAGTGTCTTCGTCTTCTTCTAATTTTAGTATTGTTTTTGCAAAACAAGATGTTTTTCGGTATTCCAATAGGCTCATCTTTTCTATCTGCAAGTTTTGTTTTTGTTGCTTCAATGTAGAATCTTGTATTTAACACACCTGTTTGACCGCCCTTTTTTCGTTTTTGACGAGTAGTCATTTGGAGTATAGAACAAAGCTCCGTTATAAAAGCTAAATAATTAAAATCGTTGGTTACGTCTTCTTGATTCTTCTTTTCAATCAACACGTTGCCGAACATAGGTCTCTCTCATTCGTGTCCACTCATTTTTATTTTGAGCCGCTTGTATCCAATTACTGGTTATTCTTGTAATATTGTCTGTCCATAGTGTGAGCGGTCTGCTTCTGCTTCTTTCATCAGCTCTTGGTCTCGACTCAAGCAGTCCCTTCGTTCATCTCCCGACTGTCGTCCGGGCTATAGTTCCATTTAAGTTTGGTTACTTGTGTGATAACATCTGTCGCGCCTGTTCTTCGTCTCAAGTCTCAGGAAACGCCAAGCATAGATCTTTCGATCTTCCTCTGAGTTATTCTGAGCTTTTTAGCTGTTGCGATGGTTAAGGTCAACGTTTCTGCCCCGTATGTTATCATAACCGGTAACACACAATAGTAAAAAAGTTACTTTTGAAGATTTTAAAGTCTTCCATACGGTGCCCAGTTGTTGTTCATTCTTCTGTTTAGTTCACATGTTTGATTATAAGTCTGACGATTTGTAAATACGTTTGTATATAATACATATTTGTTTGTTAGTTTTACCTTCTTATGTCAATTTTTTAGTTCTCATTAGGCACTAAGTTAGTCATAAATTTGATTTTAATACTGCTTATTTTTTAGTCTAACTCTATTGCATACGTCTTGAAGTTCTTTTAACATTGTTGAAATATCTGGTAGGTTATCTGACAAATTATGTCATCCGCAAAGCGCAAGTTTGTTAGATCCTGTCTATCTATACTTAGTCCTTTTCCTTCCCAGTCTCGTTTTTTTGAACACACAACAATGTATTAAATTGTTTGCCTAACTCCTATGCCATATTATGTATTTGTTTGGTGTTCTCGTGTAATTATACCGTCATGACTGCATTTTTGTATATGTTATACGATATATTAATCTTGTGTAACGGTGGTCGACTCGGCATTCTTGCAGTGCTCCTATAACTGCCTCTACCTCAACTGTATCGGATGCCTTTTCGAAATCTACAAAGACTAGAGCTAGTAGTCTATTGTATTCAATGGAATTTTCAATTAATGTTTTGACGGTTTGTATAGATTGTCGTTGGTTCCAAATCTCAAACGGAAACCTGCCTGTTCTGGGGTTTGGTAGAAATCTAACTTTTTCTCAAGTTTCGTAATTATAATTCTTGTAAATAGTTTGTATAGCTTACTTAGAAGACTTATGGGTCGATAGTAGTTAGCTATACAACCCTTTTTATGCAGCAATATCACTATCGCATTGTTCAATTTCTCTGATATTCGATTCTGATTCTTGATTTACTATGCCCTTCCTAAGTTACCATATTTGGTTCTAAATCTGAGGCTGGATCTGTCTCTGTTTCCATTTGACTTCAATATAGCCGTTAACAGAACACTTTCAGTATTTCTTCTCTGTTTGTGATGACAACTCTTTTTTTTGTTGTGGCTTTAATTATTACCGATTATATCTCTCTTACCGTTTTTAAGTTTTCATCGTAACATCTTCATTCTTTTGTTTGATTGATTTCTCTTGAGTTATTTTTAAGGGATTTTCGTATAGATTTTGATACTTGTTTATTTAAAGCATATGCAACATTTGCCTATGGTCATTTTGTTTAAAGTTTGAGCTCGAGCTAATGATGTAGCCTCAGGTTGTTTTAAATTTATTGATTAGTGTCTTTTAAAAAAAAAAGTATGCAGCAACTTCCATCTTGCTAAACATTTTTTCTTATTGAACCTGTTCTTTAATTCTAGTTCAAATGCTAGTTTTCTCATATCGAAGCATGTTAGTCAAAAAATTTAGATTCTAAAGTGGCAATATCATTTACTAGTTCCATTTCCACTTCGTCTGAAAAAACTTTAATGCTCCGGCCTAAAAATCCTTTTTTGGCCCCACGAGGAACTTTATTTTGTATATTTACTCTTCTTTTTAGTGTGATTTTGGGGACACTAAATGTTTTGGAGAGCACTAGCCATCCCCTTGACAGCTTTGATGGCTTGTCTGCTGGACGTTGCTATTATTTATTGCCGTGGTTTTCATTCGTTAAGGTTTTAGATTATAATTACACTATTTATTAACGCATCAACAAAACTTAAGAAGAACTGCAGGTTATAAAAAAGAAAGTAACGCTGACTCTTACTTCTACAAAAGCGCGCGCATAGAAAAACTATTGCATCTGAACTACCAGCTAAAGTATAACCCACTATTAGAAATTATTAGTTATTATAATATTTAAATCTCTAATAGTTGCATTTGATTATTCATTAACACAGCTGCACAGCAACTAAAAAGCTGTAATTTGGTATAGTTCACGCGTATTAGGTACTTGACTGACTATACCATACAAATGCATGATTGGTTACATAACCAGTAGGAAATACCACAGGTGTGGCAATAGCCGGTGTGCCATCACAGTCATACTTCCTTTACAATGAAAACTATATCTTATCTTTTGTCTTGTATTTTACCACATTTACCTGAACTACTCAACAAGGTAAAGAATAAGAAGAATTTGATGTCGAACAGAATCCGAACGTGGATATCCTGATTAGTGGTAATGTGCGTGAAAAACTAGTAACTGAGAAAGTTTAAATTTATAATGTTAATATATGAAGTGATTTAGGAGCCAAAGAGAAAAGTCCACAAAAATTATTACCAGAAGTAGGAAAATGGTGACAAAAATGATTGGAGTGTTCTAAAAGAATTGTAAAATATGAAAACTCTTTGCTTTAGAAAAAAATTCTACAATTGATTACATGTGTACTTAATTTAATTCCGTTTTTCAGAAAAAAATAATTGTGCCTTCTCATTTATACGCCAAGAGGACAATAAAATAACGCTTAATGGAACTCTCAGCAGATGCGGTAATGAACCTTCATATGTGAATGAAAAATTGAGGAGAGTGAAACTGTTTCTATTGTTGAATTTTCATCAAACCGAAAATAAGGCTTCTGTTCACACAATTGCCATTGATTAGAAAATAATTGAATGGATCGCACTCATTTTTTGACAGTGAAATAGTTATTTTCCTATCGAGTGTCGAAATTAGGTGACACCAAAAATAAAAAGATAATGTTTTCACGATAGTTGATGAGTTTTACGGTATCTATCGCAAATATGCTACTCTTCGACCACCAAATACGTCTGAACGTCGCTTTTTTTTAATTATCAGCAAGCCAAATGCACTAAACAGCACGTTGGAATCAACAAGATAGGTAGTATCCCAAAATTGATTGCTACCTACCTTGGTTTAGAGGAACCTGCATCTTATACGAGTCACTGTATGAGGCGATCATCTTCTACCATTTTTGTGGATGCTGGTGCTACGATTGAAGATCTGAAACGCCACGGTAGATGGGATTCTTTATCAGTGGCGGAAGGTTACATAGCAGAGTCTATTGGGCACAAAATGAAAGTTGCTAAAACAATCACTTCGGCCGTTAAAAATTCGTCAAAAACTTCGTCAGAAACCTCGTCAGAAACTAATCCAATTACTGATAACTTGAACAATGAAGCAGAATCATCCATCATGACAACTTCTTCAACAATTGTCAAATCATCAAATTTGGCAAAAATGTTTGAAAATTCAAATAAAAAAGTAATATATTTCAATAACTGTACATTTAATAATGTAACTTTCTAGTTCTATTAATAAAGATTTCATTCAAATAATAATTGTGCACAATTATTTAAATCCTAATAATCCGAATTTTTGTATAAACTATAAAACTAGAAAATTGACGATCGGCATAGGACTTCATCCATTGGCCGAATCCATATCATGCACCGTAAATGATATGAATTATATCCACACTGGTCAGTGATATTTTGAAGTTTCAATCTCAGGTTTCTACTTTGATATGTGTCACTTTCGTGACAAGCCGTCTAAAATAGTTTGAACAACATAACTGAAACTAATTATTAATTTCCAATTTCATCGGAGACAAATTCCTCTATAATCTGGATACCTTAAACCGTTGCTATGGTCATGTTGTTTATTATTTTAAATTGTTTCTTATTCTCGCTGTGAATTTCTGAATTTCTAAAAAGTGTGTTATCTCCTCTAAACTGTAAACGATAAAATATTGATAGTGATCTGTAAACTCTAAAATATGGATAATGATGAAGATAGTATTTTGGAAGCAGCAAATGAAACCAACCTCAAGTTGCTGCTCCCTAAATCCCGGGAACGCTATGAGGAAGCTTATAGCAAGTTTATGGAGTGGCGAAAGCAAAACAGGGTAAATTCTTCGTTTTCGCAAAATGTCCTGCTTGCGTATTTTGGAGAGCTGTCGAAAAAAATTGTCCCAAGCACATTATGGACGCAATTTTCTATGATAAGAAGCACGCTTATTGTTTACCAGAATACTAATATTAGTCAATTTCCTAAATTGAAAGCCTTTCTGAAAAGAATGTCGCAAGAATACAAACCAAAAAAATCGAGAACTTTAACTGCTGAAGAAGTTAATAAATTCATAAAAGAAGCGCCAGACGGCAAATATCTGTTACAGAAAGAGTAAGTACATCCCTATAAACAAAAACCTTTCACCAATTGAAGTTTCAATTTTAGGTAATTTTGGTGTTCAGAATTAGTGGAGCCATGCGAAGGAACGAATTGGTCCAATTAAAAATTGACGATTTAACTGATGTCGGTTCCGCCGTAATTGTAAAATTAGGTGACACCAAAAATAAAAAGGATCGTGTTTTCCTACCTTGGTTTAGTTTAGAGGAACCCGCATCTTACACGAGCCACTGTATGATGCGATCATCTTCCACAATTTTTGTGGATGCTGGTGCTACGATTGAAGATCTGAAACGCCACGGTGGATGGGATTTTTCATCAGTGGCGGAAGGTTACATAGCAGAGTCTATTGGGCACAAAATGAAAGTTGCTAAAACAATCACTTCGGCCGTTAAAATTGTCAGAAACTTTGTCAGAAACTTCGTCAGAAACCTCGTCAGAAACTAATCCAATTACTGATAACTTGAACAATGAAGCAGAATCATCCATCATGACAACTTCTTCAACAATTGTCAAATCATCAAATTTGGCAAAAATGTTTGAAAATTCAAATAAAAAGTAATACATTTTAATAACTGCACATTTAATAATGTAACTTTTAGTTCTATTAATAAAGATTTCATTCAAATAATAATTGTGTACAATTATTTAAATCCTAATAATCGAATTTGTGTATAAACTATAAAACTAGAAAATTGACGATCGGAATAGGACTTCATCCATTGGCCGAATTCATATCATGCACCGTGAATGATATGAATTATTTCCACACTGGTTAGTGATATTTTGAAGTTTCGATCTCAGGTTGCTACTTTGATATGTGTCACTTTTGTGACAAGCGGTCTAAAAAGGATATTTTATTGCACCCCTATTTATCGTACATTCTTCATTTTTCGCATGGATTCTCTAAATTGCAAAATGTTACTAAAATGACTCGGTTTAGCTATATTTTGGATTAAGTGATATGACACGGTTTGCATTAATTGGAAACATATTCAAAGGAATTGATGAATATGCCTGTATTATTACGGGTTCAACAATGATATTATAGAGATTTTACGCCACTTATCGCCGATTGCATCAACACAACTTAAACTTAAGTAATACTTAAAATTTAGATTTAATTGTTAAACCATAGCAACGATTGTTTTTAAACATAGCTTAAGTTTAAGTCGTGTTGGTGCAACCGCCCATTAATTTAGTAACGCTAAACATTATCCCTTATACAGCGGCGACGCAGTAACATAAAATTAACGGGAAACAATGATAGAAAGATTTCACCTTTATACTGAGCTGTGCAGTAATATAAGATTAACGGAAAACATAACTGATAACGTATTCTCTATTGACGTTACCCCTATTACCTATGCGTTACCCTAATAAGTGATTATGTTTATGTCGCCGTAATAAGGGAATACGATTGTGTGATTTTGACACGGTTAATGTTTTCTGCTAGTCTTAGGTCTCTGCGCAGCCGCAGTATAAGGAATAACGTTTAGCGTTACTAATTTAAGTGGCGTAATAAACAAGGAATAACGTGCAATTAACTTAAAATAAATAGTAAACTCTGAGAATAGGGAGACAAACTTTAAGAGCTGATTTACTACTCGAAAGTATAAAAAAAAGTTCTTGTAAACATGGGTTCACAAAAGCCTTCTAAAGGAGCTACGGTCTTGAATGTTGCTCCCAAGAAATTGTTTTTATTTAATATCTCAGGAACCCTTCGAGATAAAGCAATTTCGCGTACAATTTACTATCAGAAGGATGCTATTTTATTTTTTTATGCTTTGATTTTATTGATAATTTGACACCAAAATATGATTTATTACCTAAAATTACATAAAAAGATACTTTTCATAAAATGTTGTAGGACCAATCATTTAAGATGATGCCGCTTTAAATGAAACACGGTGAAGAGCTAAAATTAAGCAATGAAACTTCCATTCAAAACAAAACTTATTTAATTAGTTTAAATAGTCAAAAATGACGTTTATGTAAAAACAAAAGTGATGACAGATATCATAACACATTAACAATTATTGTATGGAAGTTTCATTGCTTAAATTCAGCTCTTCACCATGCAGTGTTTCATTTAAAGCAGCATATCTCTTATGTAATTTTAGATAATAAATAATATTTCGGTGTCAAATTGTCAAAAAAGCAAAGGATAAAAAAACATGATAAATAAATTAACCCCTCCCCACCGGTTTCGCACGCCTATGGTTGAAATTAATTTTGACCAATACTGTAAAATAGTAGCCCTTACTAATAATAAATCGTACGCAAAATCGCATCGCTCCATCTCGAAGGGTTCCTGAGATATTAAATAAAAACCATTTCGTGGGGGGAATATTCAAAGGATTGTAGATCCTTTAGAAGGTTTTTGCAGAACAATATTTGCAGGAACTTTTTTTTATATTTTTGAAAGCAGAATCAGTCCATGAAGTTTGTCCCCCCCCCCCTATTTTGTGAACATCCTGTATAGTGTCAAGTAGGAACTTACACAAAATAATTATAGGACCGATATGGTTGTTGCATATGGCAGGTGACAGTCATAGGTAAAACAATAACGTGACAGTTTCTGGAATATCAATAAATCGTCTAGACGTCATTGGAAAATTTCTTCTGTTCAATCACTAACAATACTGATTCAAAGTAATCACCAATCTCTTACTCTACAACAAAGCAATAAACAATCTAGAGTGACAACTTGAATAATCATCGAAGTTCATTTGTTTCCATATCTTACCAGATTTTTTTTAGGAGTTTTTGGTGCAAATATAAAATATGGAAGGTGATCAGCACCTTACCCCATGGTCAACAAGAAAAACATGTTCCTGAGAATCACCACTTTGGTTTCCGGAATTAAACGTCAAAACGTACGTCAATTTTCTTTA
Organism: Abscondita cerata; assembly: GCA_030710515.1. Taxonomy (NCBI): domain Eukaryota; kingdom Metazoa; phylum Arthropoda; class Insecta; order Coleoptera; family Lampyridae; genus Abscondita; species Abscondita cerata. The sequence continues at coordinate 142,068 of JALBCR010004219.1, forward strand.
AAGTTTTTTTTCGTGTGTGTTTTTTAGGGTTTTTGGTGCAAATATAAAATATAGAAGGTGATCAGTACCTTACAGTACTCCATGGTCAACAAGAAAAACATGTTGTTCCTGAGAATCACCACTTTGGTTTCCGGATCTGGTCATCAAGACCCTCCGGATAATTAGGAAAAAAATGTACAAGACAATTTCACAAAACACAATCATATTACACACTTAATTAATATTATTACATGTAAATACTAGGGTGGGTAAGGGTTGGCATGTTTAGGTTTTAGTGGTTTTCCTAAACCTTGAAGTAAATGCTTTGCCAAGACGAACCAATCCACAATTGCACACGGTTTCGTCACCACACTGTACAGGTTTATACTGATCTTCTGGGGCACCATACATAACACTTACATCACAATACAATATTTAAAATGTAGCATACGATTAAATAAATAAATAAACCAGATAATAAATAATAACCGGCTTGTCTAGATCGCTTATTTCAAACATATCATGTTACATATCATTGAAAGCAGAAAAAGAGAATTTACGAAAAATCCAATATGGCGCTTACCCATACAACACTACAAAGTTTGGAACACACTGTACAGTATAATGACTAAATTTGCTAACTAAAGTGATTAATTAATTACTCTTACCAGTTATCATTCGTAATAACTAGTACAATTTGGTTAAAGTAATAAATATTTTCAAATGTTAATCAATTTGACTAAAGATTATAAATAACAGCTAACTTAGTCAAAGTAATTATTCTGACTCATTATTTTGGTTGGGTAGATGGGAAAAAACGTGACTGTGCTCTTACTCCTTTTCTCTTTTTCTATTTACTATGTGTAAACAATCGGCACGTTGTGGTGGATGATTCAAATTTGAGTGCATGTAAAATGTGACTGCTGAACTCGAATCTATGTAAATCTTATCAGAAAAAAATAGTTTACCGAGGAAATGACTGATTGTCAAGACAATCCTAGGATAGAAATTAAATTCAAGGTTTCACATAGATTTGATTGACTTGCAGTATATCATCATCACTATCTGACCAAGTTTGTACAGCTGAAACCATTGAAATCAAAAAAAAAAATGAAAAATAGCTTAACCTTTGTTCGATATATTTACCATTTTTGGAGCAACCCAATTCGAACAGAAATTGGCATCAAATTATATTTGTAATAACGAGCCTGAAATTAATATGGATATAATGTCAGAAGAAGCAGTTTTAGTCTCAAAAAAAGTAAGGGCATCCATATGGGAAGCTTGCCCAAAAACGCTCTGCAAAACAGACAGATAAGATACTTGCTTTGCCATCATTAAAATATTGTGTTGATAATGTAAAATACCAGAAGTTGATCGGGCTAAAGCCGACGTAACTGAATGTATCACAAAGCCTTCTTTGCAAACATAAGTGATAACAAATTTTTCCTTGTATAAAAATATTAAAATCTTTTACAAGGATATCATAGAACCATCTTATAGAGTAAATAAAATTAAATGGTAAAAACTAAGAATTAATTACACTGAATTAACCAGTTACAGTGAAACACCTCAACACTTTTGATAAAATTCAGTATCTCAAAAAACTTTTGAAGTAGGTATAGCAGTTTGTTATTAAAATTTATGTAGAATTAAGACAGCAATTCAAAAGTCAAACATATATGGGGTGTTCCATTTAAAATAACGAAGTTGACGTGTAACCGGAAGTTGCAGAAAGTCATATTTTCATTTGGTAGATCAATACCGGAAACCCCTACTAACTAATTCTCAAATTTTTATTCTGACAGGTTTTGTCATAACGTCTAATGTTGTATCGAGAAATAATAATGACTGCGAATAAAGTAATAAATAAAGCTTCATTAATCACTCTGAACAAAATAATTCGTATGGTCCTAGCGGATGATGATGAAATGATGGATGTATTTGCTTATGCTTTCAATTTTAGAGTCTGTATATTAAGTAGTGGCACCATGGATCAACCTTTGCAGTTGTGCCCTACTGCTTAATTAATATTTTTGAACGCGGTATCAAAATTATTCATTATTTTGCGAAATGGCTGAGCCTTCGAGAGTAAAAAGGGCAAGAAAAGTTGCGATTAAAAACCCCAAAGCTCTTATTGATACTGAATTGAAGGCCTATTTTGAAATATCAGACGACATCAGAAGAAGAAGAAGAAGAAGAGACCTTAAACAAAATGGTTACCCGAAACGAGTGGTAGAAACAGCTCTACAACTCTCTAAGAACCAACCAGTTTCCATGACCGAAGAGAAACCCAAAACACTACTAGCATTCCATATGTCAAAGGATTATCTGAAAAATAAAACGGATAGGAAGAAATTAGACATTAACACGGTATTCAGATCATCAAGAACTATTGGGTAGCATGATCTCCAAAACTAGACCAGACAACAGTCGTGACCTCGAAGAATTGCATCTACGAAGTCCCATGTGAATGCATCCAGTCATACGTAGGAGAAACTAAAAGACCGTTAGATATCAGGTTGAAGGAACATAAACCCATACGCAGAGAGGAGAGACTTTGGAAATCCGGCATTGCCCAACACTCCGGGAAAAATCACAAAATGAAATGGTCGGAGGCGAGAATTATACACCGAGAAGAGCACTGGTACAAGAGAAAATTTAAAGAAGCAGCGTTTATCGAAAACAACAAGAATGTCTTTAGTCAACCCAGCGTAGAGATTAACAATGTGTGGAAACCCTTAATTAGACGCCTGACTAATCTTAGTTTACAGTAACGTCCCCTTCATTAACTTTGTACACTTGATCGTTTTACTAACTTTGTATTAGTATATAAGTTACAGTAGTCTTTAAGTTTGTTAGTATTCACCTGAAGAAGATTGCATATATTGCAATTGAAACGTTGTGTTTATTCAATTAAACTAAAATATAGACAATGGAAGTCCAGAATAGTGTTATTATTTCACGCATTTATTATATTTTTTGTATCTCCTAATATCAGTACAGCTTATCACACACCATGTAAGTGCTTAGCTTCCGACCAAAAATTTTTCTTCAGAAGCCAGTCAAACACCATATGCCGTTTTAGCTGTTATAGTACTAAAGTTACGTCAAAAACTAGTTTTCTAATGTCTTAGTGTTAAGCGGAATAAATTTTCATACAGGTTCAGGACCTCAAAATAAAACGAAAAGTTTCTATGAATGTATGTCCAGAAACGTCCCTGATATTAACTTTTATTAATCGTTTATTTCTTAAATTGTTAATTTATTTTCATCATTACTTCGATAATGTACATTATGTCAGTTGTTGACTCCGCATATATTTTGAAGATTTTTCATTTTTTCATCATAAAAATACTTACATAAATTCCTATTATAATTCGGAATTCTTCAATTCAAACACTTCGAGTAAGTATAATTTGATTAAAACATTTAATTTTTTAAACTGCAATTTTTATATTGGCTAAACCTACTTTCAAAAAAGGTTACTTCGGAATGTGGAAGGGTCTTCTTAAACAAGTAAAATATCATTTCATGCTTGTTTCACGTATGCGAAATTTCGAACGCATAATGTGAAGGGAGACTTATGTTACTTTATGATAGTTTGAAATATACAAAATATTATTTTTATTAACAGTCCGAAATAGGTTCCTATCAGCGTTTATTTATATGATCCATAAACATGGTTCATATGAATTATAAATTTAGTTGACAGATGTCCAAGTTAAGTTAATCTATTAGATAAAACTCTAAATCCGTACCTAGTTAATAATTTGTGTGTAAAAGTGCCCTTTTTAAATTTACAGTTTTTTATCGCACAGTACCAGATTCATAATTCAAAAATATATAGAAACCGAGCAAATGGAATCGTTCTGCCCGAATGATCCAGAGGAAAGTTTAGAAACTACCTTTTAGGGAATATGATTTCCTTCTTAAAATCAATAAAACACCGAGTGCAACATATCCGAATTTAGATAACAACAGATTATGACAGATTAACAAAATAATAAAATGGTAATTACCTACTTAACAAGGAAAACATATGTTGACGGAAATTACAGGCAAACATTAATTTTTATTGATAATATAAGGCTTATTAAAGCTGTAAGCCAAATTGCAGTTTAGATGTAATATAATGATACCTTTATTGCATTTACGATTTGATTTAAATGAATGCAAATCAAATGGGTCTCAACCATTTATTTTCTTGGATTGAATGTATTTTAGTTGCTTCACTCGTCTCGTAGTTTTAGATTTAGTTCAGTTCTTCATGTTTTTTTACGAATAAAAACATTTACATTACAACACTGTTTAATTTACGTAACATTAATGATTAATTTGAATAACTTTTTAGCCTCTTTACAAATACATTACAATTACTTCATTTGAAAGTACTTGTAACATTTTGTGTATAAACAAGTGATTGATCAGACGACTTAGCTTCGCGGCAAATACGTTAATTCAATTACTGAGGATTAAAACATGGTAATACCTCGATATTTTAAATATTCGCATAGATTTTTATTAAATTTATGTGTTAATTAAGTACTTGTACAAACTTTAAATTGACTAATTTTAAGATAAAAACTTCATATGAACATGCGGCTCCGCAACTATTTCATTTGGTTTTTTGCTTATATTTTTGTTAAGTAACATGACAATTGGACGAAATTCGCGGAAATCCGCGGAAATCGCGAAAAACCGCAAAATTTACCACTTTTTAGCCGTTTTTCGTTGTACAGTGGTTGAGCATGTTTCGGAGGAGGTCAAAATGTATGTAGCGAAGGTAGTCAAAAGATGTACACTCATGAAATTTAAAACTTGGACACCACAATTTCGGTAAACAAAAGTTTGCACATTGTGAAGCGGGCTTAAGGGTATCATTTACAATTCTAACAGCAGGTAGTCTCAGCAGGGGTTATCTTATAGAAGGACTGTAGAATGAATCATTACACTAAGCACGTTTTAGAAAATAGGTAATTTACGTTGCTTACTTAATTTTTTCTTTAAAGAATATATTTGAAGGTATCGCTAATTAAACACCATAGCTCGATTAATTATCGAATCAAAATTTTGTTTAGGAAATGTTTACAAAATAAAATTAGAAATAATTTTGATTTAAAAACGTCTACAAGCAATAACTTTTAAATTAAATCAAAAACTAAACATGGTTATTTGGGTTGACTGATTATTACTTATTTTTAAATAAATCTAACCTACTAATTATTGTAAGTTATTAAAAAAAATCATTAAACTCTCTATTCATAATATTTAGTCCTTACAAAATGTATATTTTATGACGTTTCATTTTTTCTGTAGTTAATATAAAAGTGAAAATAAAAACTAAGGCAATTCTTATTGTCAACGTATATATTTAGTTTTTTGACAAGAATTTATTACATAATTATAATTAAGATACCAAGTTATAGTTTAAAATTAAATGAAAACGTTTTTTTTAAATAAAGGTATTACTATATAAATAAATATAAGAAATCAATAATGGGTGTGACCTCCATTATTATTGATACATTCTTGGAGGCGTCTGCTCATTGACGCTATCAAGGTATCAATATAATTAATATTAATCGTTTCCCATGCGGTATCAATGGCTGCAATTAGTGCATTACGGTTTACTGGTATAAAATTTGGCCCTTGTTGTCTTCGGATAACAGCAAGTATTCGAGCCCAAACATTTTCGATAATGTTAAAATCTGGGCTTTTGCTGGCCAGGGTAACAGCTCCAAGTTATTTTCTCGTATCCAATTGCGCACAACCCGCGAAGTATGAATAGGGGCGTTGTCCTTTAACAACAAAAATACATTATGAAAATGTTAATTCAACAGATCCCGAACTATTTTTTGGAGAAAGTATAGTGAAATAAGAATACTTACTTGTTGGAAAATATAATCTTCGATAAAAAAAAGGTTTCATAATAGTTTCCAAAATATCTAAATACGCAGCAGAATCAAGACGTCCATCGATAGCCCAACAAACTCCTGGACCCCGCGCGCTAACCCAACCCACACATTCACAGAAAAATAACCACTTCGTTTTTAGGACATATGTGATTATTTTCGTAACGAGTTCCTTCCATTCTAAAAACTTTTAGTGGTCCATCGTTGCGGCTATTGAACGTTTTTCGTCGCTAAAAATCACTCGATTCCAAAATTCCAAAGGTTCGTTCACATATCGCCTTGCAAATTCCAGACGACGTCTCATATTTTCGTCACTGAGAACTTCTTTCGCAGCAGCATTATACTTCTTTATTCCCATCTCCTTTAATCTTTTTGTGCAGTTATACGGCATCCGGGAAAATGTGTATCTGCTATAGCCCTGGAGTATGTAGCAAATGGTTGTTCTGTTACGTAATGAAACAACTCGAGATCTTGAGCACGTGTAGATACTTTAGGTCTACCACTTCCGATGGCTCTTTCCAAAGTGTGTTCAAGATTCCATTTTACTCGGTAATGCCCTACGGTGCTTTTGGTATATCTAACATACGTGAAATTTCACGCACGCTACGGCCCGCCGCTAATTCCGAAACAATCCGCGCTTTCAAATCAGCACCGAGATGAAGTCATCACAACACTTGAAATTTTAAACTAAAATGGAATTTACATTTCTTACTTTATTTATTGGTTCACACTACCCCTTCTCAAACAGTAGGTAATTGTTTATTTATTACATACTTCTAATGACCAATGTAACAACCCTTAGAGCAATATGACTCAAAGGAAGTAAATTAAACAAGCAAGGATATTCTATTGTTATTGAAACTTATTCATAAAGTAAAAGCCATTTCCTTATAATGCTAATGGACAGGATTTTCTTTAAGTATTAAGATTACAATAGAGGACTTATAAACTTTCGAAAATATCTAATTATAAATATTTACACTGCAATTGCGCTTTTTCCTTAATAATTTCTTAGCAATAACACGTTCTTGGTTTTAAGTTGTCATAAATTTGATATGATATAAATTTGTGTTTCTAATATTACATCACAAACTAATCTTTATTCGCCAAAAATTGTTGCTTAAGTTGTAAAGCTTCGTACACACCTGAACAACAAACCGAGCAACAAACATAACAACGAACCGAAAGTCAAACAGAACGACAAACGATCTTTTATGATTTCCACAATCCGAACAACAAACGGAACGTTTAGTGCTGTTCCCATAATTATTTTCAGTAGTTTACTCCATAATATTACCTAAAACACAACAAACCCACAAAAGGGAGGACATTCTCCCGCATAAGTTTGTTCGCCGTTTTGTTTAGATTCGTCCAAACCTGCAAACGCATTCGCGCGCATTTTCTTTGATGTCGGAGAAAAAACCGACAAGTTGCGGGAACGCCGCAAACCGTTCGTGGAACAATCAGGACTTGCGAATCTGTTCTAAAATTCGTACGTAGCACCGTCCAAATTAATGTTCCGATTGCCGTTCGGTTCGTTGTTCTGTTTGTTCCTCGGTTTGTTGTTCAGGTGTGTACGAAGCTTTACAATAAGCATATTAATATGAACTATATCTTATGAAAGGAGAGTTATGTAACTATAATTAACGACTTAACGTTACGTTAGTAGATTCCATTTACTATTTACACATATTTTCTTGGAACATTCGATAATTAACTATCGGGATATGATGACCCTATACTTCGCAGGTTGTGCGCAACTGGATACAAGCAAATAACTTGGAGCTGTTACCCTGGCCAGCAAAAGCCCAGATTTTAACATTATCGAAAATGTTTGGGCTCGAATACTTGCTGTTATCCGAAGACAACAAGGGCCAAATTTTATACCAGTAAACCGTAATGCACTAATTGCAGCCATTGATACCGCATGGGAAACGATTAATATTAATTATATTGATACCTTGATAGCGTCAATGAGCAGACGCCTCCAAGAATGTATCAATAATAATGGAGGTCACACCCATTATTGATTTCTTATATTTATTTATATAGTAATACCTTTATTTAAAAAAAAAGTTTTCATTTAATTTTAAACTATAACTTGGTATCTTAATTATAATTATGTAATAAATTCTTGTCAAAAACTAAATATATACGTTGACAATAAGAATTGCCTTAGTTTTTATTTTCACTTTTTATATTAACTACAGAAAAAATGAAACGTCATAAAATATACATTTTGTAAGGACTAAATATTATGAATAGAGAGTTTAATGATTTTTTTAATAACTTACAATAATTAGTAGGTTAGATTTATTTAAAAATAAGTAATAATCAGTCAACCCAAATAACCATGTTTAGTTTTTTGATTTAATTTAAAAGTTATTGCTTGTAGACGTTTTTAAATCAAAATTATTTCTAATTTTATTTTGTAAACATTTCCTAAACAAAATTTTGATTCGATAATTAATCGAGCTATGGTGTTTAATTAGCGATACCTTCAAATATATTCTTTAAAGAAAAAATTAAGTAAGCAACGTAAATTACCTATTTTCTAAAACGTGCTTAGTGTAATGATTCATTCTACAGTCCTTCTATAAGATAACCCCTGCTGAGACTACCTGCTGTTAGAATTGTAAATGATACCCTTAAGCCCGCTTCACAATGTGCAAACTTTTGTTTACAGAAATTGTGGTGTCCAAGTTTTAAACTTCATGAGTGTATTTCCAACAAAAAAAAATTGCGATCAGACCCATACTTTCGAAAATATGATTTTTTGAAAATCAGTGATGCTTTTTCGCTTCTCTTCAGGAGGAAATGATTTAAAATCAGATAAGTGCTAACAATTCTTTTATTTCGCGTAGCGAAGCGCGCCGGGACAGCTAGTTCACTATATTTTAAGAAAAGTCAATGTAACCCAGAAGACTCTGTGTTTAGGTATAGAGAACCTTTATGAAAGTATACCTTATTTTCTATAAGAAAAAATATAAGTTTGATGCGCCACACTTTTTTGGTACACACGGTACTATAATTCAAGATAATTTTAAAATGTAAAATTTATTAACCTGCCAACTACTAAAATGACAAAAGTTGTCAAACTTTTACTGTTTTGCTATAAATTTCCGTGATTCAACCTGTAGAAAAACGCCTAAAAATAGATTTATAATAGTGCGGCACATATAACCAATTTTTTGATAGAATGTTACGATTATATTGATCATAGCGGTATAACAGTTTGTCAGAGAAATATGATGAAATATATGGTTGTTGTTGATTACTTTTAGGAAGAGAACTGCAGAATTTAATCTACGCCTTTTGCCATACTTAACCAGCCAATATATTGTCTTTTATGTGAAACGTGATCATGCTTACGTATACCATAAATAAATCTAAGGCATGAATTTTGTACCTTTTGTATACTATATTTGATGTCAACCGTGAGACGAGGATCAAAGAAAGCATCACAATAATTACGACAGAACTAAACTATCACAAAGCAAAATCTTCATATCTCAAGAGTTCTAGACAAACAAAAACTGTGAACGTATAACAGTTTTAAATTCATATAAGCCTTACGGATGCAACTAGAAATATGTTGTTTAAATTTTAAGCTGTTGTCGAATTTAATACAGACATCGTTGGAAATTAAGACATCAGAGCCTAACTTGAATTTCAGAAAGTTACATGCATCATATCTAAGTACAGTGCTCCCAAAAATAATTACTTGGTTTTATTAACTTTAAGCTTTAATGAGGGTTGCTTGCAATATTCCAAAGGTATTGTAAATCATTACTAATTAACGCAACTGCATTTAACATCTTAACAAGGAAAATAATGATAAACTTGAGTGTCATCGGCATAACGATGGTATTTACATGTACGTATACTTATTAATATTATTAATCTATAGAATAAATAGCAAAAACCTAAAACACAGAACCTTGTGGAATCCCAGAAAGAATAGGTAAGGGTGTAGGATATAAAAGTTTATATTTAACAATCTGGACCCAATTGCGCAGATACTCATTAAGTAACTTTATAGATTACTTTGCCAAATACTACATAACTAAGAATGTGAGAGAGAAGTTCGTGATTAAGCGCATCAAAAGCTTTTGATAAGTTAAGTAATATTAAAACTGTTCATTTGGATTCATCTAAACCACGAATAATATCCTTGATTATATTATTAAGGGATGTGTTTACAGCTCCTGCTCTGAAACCGGATTGCCACACGCTGATTTTTGGAATTAGAAACAATAAAAGCAGTTTTTCATACATTAGGAAAAACAATTTGAGTAATTCAAAAATTTATAACGTGTGTAAAATACGGTAAAAAATAAGGAGAGCTAAGTTGGAGCATTTAAGCATTAATTCCGTCAGGGCCAGTGGAATTAGAACTTAAAGAAGTTATTATCATATTCTAATCCACTTTACTTTAGAGAAAAATTTGACAACACAGGTAAACCAACGTTAAGATTTGATTACAACCAAATCATTTCCAAGACAGCACAAGGAGAAAATGGATAACCTACTTAAGGTGTAACGAAGACTATGAAATTTTATTTAATCTTATTAGCACACTACCAGATGTCTTGAATAATAATGTTATTTTATTAGGTGATTTCAATGTTACTAATTCTAATGACATATTAACTGCACTTGTTAACAATTTTTGCGTTTTTAATAACTTCTTTCAATACAATTGTGTTAAAAACATTTCAAATCGACTTCTTGACTTAATATTGTCCAATATAAATTGTAAGGTCACTAAATCTGATTATTTTCTAGTAGATGAAGATGTCTTTCATCCAACTCTTCAAATACAAATGATCATTAATTGCAAGGCACAACATAACTTCAAACCGAATATGAATGCACCCACATGGAATTTTAAGAAAGCAAATTTTCCATTACTTTATGATTCTTTAAATAAAACAAATTGGGATTTTTTGTTAAAATTTTCTGACGTTAATGAGACTTGTTCGAGATTCTACAAAGTCCTGAATTCTATTATTGATATATCGGTTCCCAAATCGGCAAATAGATTCCATAGAAAATATCCACCATGGTTTGATGGAGACATTATTAATGCAATAAAGCTCAAACAAAAACTTTGGAATTCATTTAAGTTAACCAAGGAACAATCAGACTACATCCAGTTTAAATCTCAACGTTCAATATGTAAGCGTTTAATACCTATTGCACATCGCAATTACATAATAAATAGTCCCTTGCAGAACAACCTAAAAGTTTTGGTCTTACATTAACGCAAGAAGAAATAAATCTAGAATCCCTGGTGTGATGACTTATAATAATGAAGAACTCACAGCGCCTGATCAAATAGTTGAGGCTTTTGCATCTTATTTCAACAGCGTATACACATCTCCTTGCTTACAAGATCTAACCCAGGATGTATCACTCTTCTCTTTGATATCTGTCCCTAATGTTAGTGAAGAAGAAATCCTAAAAAGCTTAAAGCAGCTAAAAGATTCATTTATTTCAGGAGCTGATAATATCCCTTCTTTTCTGTTGAAAGACTGTGCGACTATATTTGTTAAACCATTGTCATATATCTTTAACCTTTCACTTAAGCTATCAGTATTTCCTGAGTTATGGAAAAAACACTTATAACACCAGTCTTTAAAAAGGGCGATGCATCCGTTGTTAACAATTATCGACCAATTTCTATTATATCCAATATAGCTAAAGTCTTTGAAAGCGTACTGTATAAACGTATTTATTTTCAAGTAAAATCTTTCATAACGCCTTATCAACACGGATTCATGGAGAAGCGCTCTACTGTTACTAATTTAGCTTCTTTTAGTCAGTATGTATCTGAAGCATTAGGTGAGCACAACCAGGTAGATGTTATTTACACTGATTTCCAAAAAGCGTTTGATCAAATCGACCACAACGTACTTTTGTTCAAGCTAAACTTAATTGGTTTCTCAGACTCCCTATTAAACTGGGTTAAATCTTATCTGAATGATCGTCAATTGTTTGTGAGATATAACTATCACTTGTCTTCATCATTTGTTCCTACCTCTGGTACCCCTCAGGGATCAAACTTAGAACCACTATTCTTTTTAATATTTATTAATGATATCGTTGATTGTTTACAAGCGGAAAAGTTACTTTTGCAGATGATTTAAAAATATTCCGCTACGATAAATACTGAGACTGACTGTAGTATGTTACAAGAATGTGTTGACTGTCTGGGTAGATGGTGTGTTAATAATCGTTTTTATCTAAATGTTGAAAGTGTCATATCATTACATACTCTAGAAAACAAAACACCATAAATTACCCGTACAAAATTCAGAGATAGTCGGCTGAAAATCATTAAAGATTTAGGAGTTATATTTGATGAAAAATTTTCTTTTGCTTATCACGTTGATCACGTTATCTCTGCAGCATATAAAATGTATGGAGTTGTGTTTAGAAACTCAAAAGATATTTCTGTTAAATCACTAATGAAGTTGTTTAATACTTTGGTAAGATCTAAGCTAGAATATGCGGCGTTAGTATGGTTTCCTATATATAACATCTATATAGTCAATTTAGAAAAGATTTTTAAAACTGTTAGTGTACCGATGTGATTATGTTTATCCATTCAGAAATTGCAGTTACAAGTGCCTTCTCTTAAGATTTGATACAATGTCCCTTAACCAAAGACGCATTCATTTAATTGTCCAGTTTTGTTATAATTTGTTAAACTTTAACATAGATTCACAGTATTTGGTGGAAAGAATACCACTTTATATACCGAGAGCATCCAGCAGAAAAACAATTGATTTTTACACTCCAAATGAGTCGCCCAATGTGTCAGCTAGATCTCCTATCGGTCTAATGTAGCTTTTACGCCAATAAATGTTTCAATGTATCTGACGTCTACTTGATACATTTAATGATTTTAGAAAAAGGTTGTATCTAGTTTTTTAATCAGTAAGAATATGTTATACTATTATGTAAGTTAAGTTATTTATTATTGTTTCATTTTATGAAGTTGGATTAGATTTTTGTTATTGTTTACTTAATTTTTCTGTTATTTTATATTTCCAGTAATTAGGTGTGCGTCACCTGTTGGAAATAAACACAAAAAAAAATTATTATTATTATTATTATTATTATTATTAAGATGAATAATTCCTAGAGTAAAGTCACGCAAAGTCCAACTCAAAAATATTCACTCATAATAAAATAAAAGTTTAGGTTACTTCGTGTTTGCTGTCATACAACAGGCAGTGAATAGTTTGAAAGACAAAGAGGTTATCATCAAAATCATCAGCTGGAAACTTATGTTTTTAGGGCGCGTAGTGGTAATATTTGTGTCATTTTCCAATCATTATTGCATCTTTATCTAGTTAAAAATGCGTTTCTGCGCTGGTGCCTTAAGGTTTTCATCCAACTCTAAGAAAATATATTGTTGTGCCCAGTTAGGTATGTATAAGAACGTTTATGTCATATTAAATTAATTGTAATTTTTTTTTCTTTTCCGATTGTATAAAACATTCTTCAATACTGGAAAAAAATATGTTTACTGAGAGGTTATTTCTTACTGGAGAACAGGTACAAGTTTACCTTTGTATATCAATTGTCCAATAGGAAAAATATAATCTCAAAATGGATTAATGGCCTTAGGTGCCAATAAAAACTTAAACTTAAGCGATGTTTAAAAACGATCGTTGCTATGGTTTAACCAATTGTATCCAACGTCGCACGTCGCTTAAGTTTAAACTGTGTTGGTGCATACGGCCATTAAACGACTACGAAACAAACTAGAATTAATACAAACAACTAAGATTACTAACTACAGTTACAAATCTACAACAGTTTCACACCTGGCCAAGTCGGGAATACAAAATCAAGTACGAATTAAGATTCAAGTACATCTTTCATTAAACCCTATTGTAAACATGATACCGAACACCACCAAAATATTGTCTAAAATTTAATTTATAAGCTTCCGTGATTTTCGTCAATGGAATGGTCACTTACGGGCTGCTGGCCACGTAGTCGGTTTTGGATGCTTGACATTTCAAGAGACATTGCTCTCTTTTTCTGAAGATTTAAAATGGAAAATCCCGATTACTGAGCCGTTACGTTGCGGTGGTTAGTTTTTATGGTTGACCGGCTCCGTAGTCACTAGTCGCGGATTTTCATGAACAATCCGTTTTTATATTCCCGGCAGTTCTATACTTTTGTTTATATTCAAATTATTACTATATATCTGTGTGGGGTTTTGTACACCTGATGTCCAAGAGTTCCGTTTGGTTTCCTTTTTACCAAGACATCATAAGAAGCAAAACTCCATCTTCTTCTAAATCTATTGAAAACTGGATAAATTCTAAGGAACAGTTAAGACAATGGAAAAAAGAAGTAGTAGCTAGCATCAAGTCTTTGAATACTCTAGAAGAATTACATTGTCATCTGTAGAACCTACTTTTAAAAGGTGACATAAAAAAAATTGTAATTTCGATATCTCTGAATGAATTTTCACAAACATAAACTTTATACAATAAGCATTATATGTAGATTTCAACAACAACACATTTAATCCTTTAATTGTCAACTAGAAGGCGTTATGAAACACATAAATCTATTTATAACTTTATTTTTTTCAATTTTAAATGCAATTCTATAAATCTAATCAGATTACAAAAACACAAAAAGAAAAGTTTATTAACTTGTCAAAACTGTAAACTAATTATATCTTGTCATTCCAAAGATATTGAAGATATTTTTTAAGTTTTGATCAGTGTTAGCTCAACCTCTTAGTTGTAAAAGGAATTATAAGTAATTTTTTTTAAATGATTGGCATACCCTAATAAAGTCCTTCTAGGTAGAGGTGGAATTCATAAACAACTCAGTTGGTTGTAATTGCCGACGTTTCGCCCACCATCGTGTAGGCTTTATCAAGAAATTCATACATAGAATAAATGAAGAACGGTTTACATTAACTTAATTATGAAAAATTTAGTAAAAGGTCACCAATATGATCAGTGATGCTTCAAAATAATAAAAGTCAAAAAATGTTAAAAGTTTAAAAAAAGTTTCTTCATAATTGTTTTGTTTTCTCAATAAATAGTTAGTCTAAGAAACACCCACTAGTATAGGGGTGCAAAACGTTGCTATACACTGGATTTTGTGTAGTTTCTTCGCATTCCTCCCTTCCAATATAATGATCCAGTTATTATCATCGTGGCAAAAAAAGATGGAATAGATTTTAATCCATCGAACGATCTTTTTGTTAAGAAGGGAGTAGGAAGGTTTCACGATACCTTTGAACTCATACATGAAGTTCATAAAATTACATAATTTTTCTAGATCGGCAAGTGTAGGTATCTCATAGAGTTGCATATACCCGTAATTAGTGAGTCCAAAACTTTTGCTTGTTTTTATAATTACGCTATGGAAAACATAAGTAAAGATACTTCAAGGGTAAAGATATTTCACAATGAAATCACCATAATGCTTATTGCTGCATAAAATTGCAGAATTACGGACATGATAGATAATGCGATAAAGTTTGAAACGATAAAGTTGCAAAACTTTTAGCAGTGAGAAGAGCCGCATATACTTCATAGTTAATAAAATTAATTTTGTTCGTTATTTAATTGTTCCTAAACTTTCGTAGTTAACCTAATAAATTCTATGTATATTTTAAGAACATAAAATATCAACTAATCTCTAAATCTTACAATAGTTTGGTTTGCGTCTTTCAGTTTGCAAAATCATCAACAGTTTGTCTTATTGTTAAACGTCTGATTATCGCATTTTCCATTTACTAAAGTTTATATATGACAAGGGAACTACTGCTTTCAACAGGATCCCTAATTAGTAATTAAATTAAAGTTTATCCGAAATTAATTAATTACTACGAACCGTCACACTTTACAATACAATTAAAGACATAAGTGAATTGATTTTGTTGAATGAAGTTATGTGCCATCTATCACGTAGAATCGTGGTGTGATAATTGTCTTGATTTACGAAAATAAAACAACATAGAAACAAATACCCAACCTTCACTTTCTCAAATTTAACATTTGTACTCGTATCTATGTATTTTAATGATCTACGGTACATAGTAGGTAACTATTCTATAATATCATTTAAAAAACTAAAAAGAAATAAAAAAATCAGAATATTTCGATGAATAAGTAAATCAAGCAATAAAGGTTCAAGTGATAAAGATACCGCGGGAAAGTAGAGGAAAATAAAAAACACAATCATTAAGACTACCGACGAAGTTCTAAAAGGCCTCGATTCACCACCAAGAAACACCATAGAAGAGAGGAGAATATAAAAAAATATCGAAACAGTTGAAGCCTAAGAAAAATACAAGAAATTGAGAGGAGCCTAACAAAATTATCTTGCATCACCAAGTGAAGAGATACAACAAACCATAAATAACAACTGTCGGACAAAGCGCATAGACAGTTAAAAAGAATAACTCGGGAAAGAAAAAGTACAATGCAGGCGTTAAAAGACAGATACGGAATAGTACTAATAGAGGAAAAAATAACAGATAAATGAAAAAAATATATATACAAAAAATTATATGGCCTAAACAAGGTAGACGAGAGATTAATAGAAGACGAACAAGACGTGAATACGGAAGAGAGGTCTGGATATACTGAAAGAATAATTCAACAGAGCACTACAGGAATTGAGTAACAATAAAGTCTCAGGTGTAGATAAGATTAAGGCAAAATTACTTAAATCAAAAGTACCCAAAGACTTCACCACCAAAGAATTAATTCCTATACCAAAAAGAGGTAATGCAATGGAATCCGAAAACCACAGAACAATCTTCTGCTATATATAGCCAACGTAAATTTTGTATGTTGATCTATTCGCAACACGAACTTGAGTTACTCTTTTTTTTTCATGATAGACAAAAAGTTTATTAAGAAAAGTTTTAAAAGTATACAAGATGAGTATTTTCCAAACTTTGCACAAAATGGTTGACTTCCGGTGTAAGCGGAAATGATAATAACTTTACTTTTAAATAAATCTTGTTGTATATTTTTAGGCTAAAGTGATTCTTTGATAAATTCTCTTTAAAAAACAATAACATAAGTATAGTGCTAAAGTTACTAATAAATTAGTTATTTATTATTCAAAATCTAAAGAGATGCTTTCGATTGGTACAATTAATCTTAGGAGGCTGTGAAAACTAATGTTTGAATTTTTGATTTGATTTTGAATTATAAATAACTAATTTATTAGTAACTTTAGCGCTATACTTGTGTTATAGTTTTTTAAAGAAAATTTATCAAAGAATCACTTTAGCCTAAAAAATACAACAAGATTTATTTAAAAAAGTAAAGTTATTATCATTTCCGCTTACACCGAAAGTCAACCATTTTGTGCAAAGTTTGGAAAATACTCATCTTGTATACTTGTAAAACTTTTCTTAATAAACTTTTTGTCTATCATGCAAAAAAAGGGTAACTCAAGTTCGTGTTGCGAATAGATCAACATACAAAATTTACGGCGGCTATACAGGGTGCCCATAATCTATCTCATAACATGGGTAACTTTCTTAATATGCAAAATAGGTAATAGGTTAAATTAGGAAAGTTGGGCAGAATTACAAGCAAAATGTTAAACTTTTTTCAAATTTGACATATGTCTTCAACTTTTGAAATTTTGTGAAAAACTGAAAACAGTCGATTTTTTAATGTTGTCCTGTTCCACTACTACTTACTTTAGAACTGAACTAAAAATGACATCTTATACATATTTTTACGTAGAATTCGATAAAATTACTCAAAATGTCATAGCCCTCTTGATTTTCGAGATATAACACAAACTTACATTTTTTTAAATGGCAATCATAGTTGGCTGTGATCTTATTAAATAGCTTTTGTTTTTGCGATTTCATTGATATAAGGTTCGATATACTTTACTCTTGTATTTCTATTTAAATGCCCAAAATTGTGTTGTTGATACCATTAAGGAACAAAATGATTTACAAGTTAGTTAAACTTTAAACAAAAATTTATATTGACAATATAATACCACAAGTAGGTACTATTAATGGTTTGTAATTATGTTCTATTTCAATAATGTACAAAAGACATAAAAGTTCATATTAAATGTTCGAAATGGCCCCCGTTAACCAATATGCACATTTGACATCTTCTAACCATCTCTCTATGCACTTTTTCCAAACTGCGAGGACGAATTCTTCTAATAATCAACCTAATTCTATCTTTTAATTCTTCTACATTATTGGGTTTTTCTTTGTACACCCTGTCTTTAACGGTTCCCCACAAGAAAAAATCGAGAGGTGTGATATCAGGTGTTCTTGCCGGCCAATTAATAGGACCTGAATTACCGATCCAGCTCGGAAAACGTTCGGAAAGATATTCAGAAACAGCTCTAAAATTATGAGCAGGAGCACCATCATGTTGGAAATGAGTAAGATTTTGTACCACATTTAATGGCAGTTCATCTAACATGTCTTACAAGTCATTTTGAAGAAATTCTAAATATCGCCTTCTGCTACCGAGGATGCCACACCACACATTTATTGAAAAAATATGTTGATCTCGTCTCTCAACAGTAACATGAGGGTTGTTCTCAGACCAATAGTTATTATTATGTCTATTAAATACACCGTTATTGGTAAATTTTGCCTCGTCAGTAAATAAAATTCTGCGCGAGAAATATGGATCGTTGTCAGTTTCTCTTAAAAACCATCGAGCGTAATTTAATCTTCTCTCTGAGTCGGCTGGATACAAGGTGTTGCCGATATGAAATTTATACGGCTTGAATCGATTTTGTTTTAAAATTAAACGAGCTTTTTCTGTAGAAGTACCACACTCACTTGCAATTTCACGGGTAGATGTTTTTGGTTTATAATTTACATATGCCAAAACTCTTTCTTCGTCTTCTTGATTAAACTTTTGCTTAGCTTTTGGTTTCATAAATGATCCGTATAGTTTTAAATTATTTTCCAGTTTGGAAAAAGTCTTTTATCTGGTTGTCTTCTTTCCATATATCTTTGCAAATACATTTCACTGGCTTCATTACTATTTCTGTTGCTAGCATAATAACAAAAAAGCATGTCGTTTCTCTCTTCATTTGAATACATTGTTTATTTTGAGAATTTTATGTTTTTAAAATAAATCACCGTGAATAATACAACTTACTTATGTAAATCAAATTATTTAGTTGACGACACAGGCTTTTGTTTCAACAGGTTTTTGTTTGAAGTATTTGTTTCCATAGCCTGCCTGTGTATTATTTTGCAGCTTAATTGTATCAATAAACTGCTTTTAGCATTTACAAAAAAAATGTAAGAGTAAAGTATATCGAACCTTATATCAATGAAATCGCAAAAACAAAAGCTATTTAATAAGATCACAGCCAACTATGATTGTCATTTAAAAAATGTAAGTTTGTGTTATATCTCGAAAATCAAGAGGGCTATGACATTTTGAGTAATTTTATCGAATTCTACGTAAAAATATGTATAAGATGTCATTTTTAGTTCAGTTCTAAAGTAAGTAGTAGTGGAACAGGACAACATTAAAAAATCGACTGTTTTCAGTTTTTTCACAAAATTTCAAAAAGTTGAAGACATATGTCAAATTTGAAAAAGTTTAACATTTTGCTTGTAATTCTGCCCAACTTTCCTAATTTAACCTATTACCTATTTTGCATATTAAGAAAGTTACCCATGTTATGAGATAGATTATGGGCACCCTGTATATAGCAGAAGTGGTAAATAAAATGAAGAAAGAGGAATATCTACAAAGCGAAAGAATATGGTTTATTTTAATTTATTCTATGAACATTAAAAGAAAAATTCAAATTATATGCTCAAAAACGTCATTGTCTTGGTCCAAGCGTTTTTGAGCCTGCCTGTAAACGGTTTTAGTGGCTGTAAACTTCAATTTGACATTTTAATCCTGATGATATTTATACAACAAACGATTGTAGTTTATGAAATCACAGCCACTTTAAACTAATTTGAAAAATCATCAATAGCTCTGTCATTTTTGACTTTAGGATAAAAAATAATGGGACACTTTTTTGTTCAGTATTCAATTTCCTATCGATTGAGAATATTGTATACAGAGTGTCCCATTTAAAAAAATGGAACAATTTAAACATAACTCGCGAACCCGATGTTCGATTTTTATTCTGTTTTCACCATAGTGGTGAGAAAAACAAATGCTACTAGTTTGCCTATTTAACCGACCCTGTAGCTCTAATAATAACAAAGTTAGTAATAATGCCGACTTAAGTTTGAAAACCCTGTATAACAGTTATGTCAGCCAGCCAGTTAAATGTAGGAATAGAGCTAGTCAGTCAGTCCAAATGTGTGTACAATAAATAAATAAATTACAATTTATTTATTAAACTTAAAAATTTGTGTAGGGGTACTTATCTTAATCATAAATAAAATGGTCAGTCAATCGTTTGTGGAACAACTCCCTTCAGTCAGCCAAAAAAATATAAAAATACTTTTACAATAGTAGGTATATTTATTTAACGAAATTTTTTTCTTTTAAATAAGGTGATTAAAGTCCACCTATTCTATAGCAATTCAACACTAACAACATCAATTATGTTAGTTCACTGGTTATTGTTGCAAATAAACATTAAACTGAAAATTTAGTATAATTATCCACTTTAGTACCTTTTTAGTAAACTTTTCATTTGAACTAAGTTTGATAATGGTTTGATCCTCCCCCTCCATTTCATTTTTTCATTGCGATGACGTACTTGCTCCTGTGATGACGTCGAAGATACTCTGTATACATCAAATTAAAGTATTGTAGGTCCTAAATACGAGGATGTATTGATATCTAGTTAGCCTAGACCAGTTCCTTGCATAAACAAAATATTGCGTTACCATAGCAACAAACAATAACTTATTAGAAGTGTCAGTTTTGACGTCAAACAAGTAAACCAGAGTCACGCAATAAATTAAATGAAAAAAGATGTCCACCGAAATTGTGAAAATCGAAAATTGGAGTATCGAGCCATCATCAAGTACCTGTATTTAAAAGGGTTAAGAGGTAAGCAGATTTACGAAGATATGCTTAATACCCTTGGTGATCAATGTCCTTCGTATGCGACCGTCAAAAATTGGAATGCAAGCTTCAAAAGAGGTAAATTTTCCATTGAAGATGATGACCGATCGGGAAGGCCAGTTTCTGTGTCAGTCCCCGAAAATATCGATGCAGTTCATGACATGATTTTATCAGACCGTCGAATTGGGCTAAAACGGATATCTGAAGCACTGAATATTTCATACGAACGCGTTCATCATATGGTTCACGTCAATTTGGACATGAGAAAAATTGCTGCAAAATGGATCCCCAAATGTTTGAATGTTGACCAAAAGCGTGCAAGGGTAGAAGCATCGCGTTCGATCTGTGCTCGATTTGAAAACGATGTAGACTTCTTAAACCGAATTGTTACTATGGATGAGACTTGGGTACATTTCTACGATCCAGAAACAAAGCAACAATCGATGGAATGGCGACACTCTGGTTCTCCAAGACCTAAGAAGTTTCGTGTCCAAAATCTGCTGGAAAAGTTCTTGCTTCAGTTTTTGGGATTGCCATGGAGTAATCATGATTGATTTTTGGATAAGGGTAGAACAATAACTGAGATTACTATTCGACATTACTGACCACTCTACGGGAAAATATTAAAGAGAAAAGACGCGGAAAGCTATCCAAAGGTGTTTTGTTTTTGCAGGACAACGCCCCTGCACACAAATCTCATGTTGCCATGCAAAAAATTCGTGATTTAGGGTTTGAATTACTAGAACACCCCCTTATTCACCCGATTTGGCTCCGTCCGACTATCACCTCTTTCCTCAACTGAAAAAAGTTTAAAAGGTCGTACATTTTCTTCCAACAAGGAGGTAATAGAAGCTGTGGAGGTCTGGTTTGCAGAGCAAGAAGAAACATTTTTTTGAAAGGTCTAGAGACGTTGCAGGTTTGCTGTAATAAATGTATCCAATTAAGAAGAGAATATGTTGAGTAATAAAATATTTTGACATTAAAATTTTGTTTGGTTCTATAGTAGGCTAAGAATTTTTCAATATATCCTCGTAGATTACCCAATTTTTAAATAAACCTATTTGTTAGTTAATGAGTTACAACGTGAAAAAAAAATCTTGAAACACCTTGTATAGAAAATTGTTATGTTAATTATTTGGTGGATCTGAAAATCAAAGGTTACACCTAGTGCATTCCTGCGTCAAGTGTGTAGGTACTTTTGCTAACCACTGTAAGTGAAGAAAATAGTTTTTGACTTTTAAAAATGTTATGAATAAAATGGGCTTTGGGGAATAGAACTTAAAATTGATCTGCGTGATACTCACTGTTACGGTTTTATTTTCGGAAGGTAGGACGTATGTCGAGAGCCGTCTTAAAACGTGTGTCTCGAGTAATATGTTACGACGAAAGTCGTATTTGGGGCGCATGTTGCTAATTTTCTATTGGTGGAAAATAAAATTTAGCTAAGATTCCTAGACGAACAGCGGACATCTTCTTTTCTTTCCGTACGGGTGTTTTAGCGTACATCTTGAAATTGAAATTTACACAAAAATTATTAATGTGTGATTCAAGATTTCCAATTCAAATTAGTGGTTAAGTTTTAATCCGGCTAAATTCACCGTGAGTACACCTTGCTTTCTTTTCTTTTCCTGTTTGTATTAATTCTAATTGCCACGTATGCTTTTAGCACGTTGCGTGACCTTATGTTCTCGTTGTGTGTTATACCTGGATAACTCCTGAGAGTGCTGGAGTGGCTGATTAAGAACCTTGCTATCAATTAAAGACTATACCGCGGTTTTGCATTAGTTAAGCTGCAGGCAACCGGTGGATCCTACGTCTACAGGGGTTGGTTATATTTTTATCTCCTCATCTATTTCATTCATTGTTTCTTGTTCTTCTTCTACTATTTCCATTTTACCTCTATATCGTTCAATACTATCTTTCGTCCATATCTTCTTCTCCACCCATTCCTCTCTGTTCTCTTCTTCGTCTTCTTCATCTTCTTCCCTATTTCTCGTTCATTCCTTTTTCTTCTTCCCTCGATCCTCCTTCTTTTGGCCACCTTCCCGTTTTTAAGCTCTTTCTAAATATCTTATACATCTCCTTTTCCCTCATTCTCTTTTTTATATCTGATCCCTCTGAATCCGACATTTTTCTATTTTTTTTATAATTTAATTGACTTCAACTTAATTCACTATAAAATACCACTATAATTTTTAGAACTATTGTCTATTATTAAATTTCTTTCTGTTAATTTATTTACATGGAAGTCTAACTTAATTTAATTGTAATTGTTGTTATTTCCAATCTTTGTGCACGCGTGATATGCGCAATCTTATCTCTCGCACGCCGCGCGTTATCTCCGACCGCTTTCACTTTCACTTTAATGAAATTTTCACCTTTACTATCTCTACCGTTATTTCTTATTATTTTTAATTACAATTCACTAAATTATTTTCACTCGCTCTATACAGACGTCTTTACTTCGTCACTTCTCAACACCGAACATAATGGTTTAGTAAATTCCGTTCTGAATTATTGTATACTAATTTGGGGCAACGCTAGAAATGTGAATAAAGTTTTAATTAGTCCAAAAAGAATAATAAGAAAAAAATGTTGGTCTTAAACAAACTGATTCTTGTAGAAAATACTTGATTAAGTACCAAATAATGACTGTCATTGAACTTTATGTACAGGGTTATTCACGGTATACGACACGAAATATTACATATACAGGGTGTTTCATTAATCAGTACAGAAAATGAAACTGGAGATTCCATGCAAAATTTAAAGGGGTTTAACATAAAAATTTCAGGGAGGCTTTAAGGAAATTTTTTATGTTAAACCCCCTTAAATTTTGCAAGGAATCTCCAGTTTCATTTTCTGTACTGATTAATGAAACACCCTGTATATTCTTTATGCTATAAAAACAATTGATCTGCAAGATCTTCTTGATTACTTTGTAAAATGTTTTATCTGTTTGATTTTTTATTGAATCTGGTAACTGATTAAGCAAAGTTAAACTGGAGTGTTCTACTGATTGTCTGTAGAATTCGTGTTTGAATTTTTTCATGTAAAAATCATTTTTGTTGCGTGTATTATAGTTATGTACATTCTCAGTGTGCTTAAATGTAGGGTTGAATTTGTTTTTATAGGCAAAACATAGCAATTTATATACAGGGTTATTCACGGTATACGACACGGAATATTACAGCCAAACTATTCAATAAAATTGAAAAAATATATCTGGGATGGATAGAGACCTATCGAAGGAATAATTTAAAATTATTTTCGAAATATACAGGTGTCCCAAAATACGCAGAACGTATCAAAGTTGTGTTTTTTCTTATAGAAGGTCCTGTATATTATTACATTTTCAGTTTCTACGAACAAAATAAGAGAGGATTTTATAGAGGTTTACCTTACTTAAACCTAAAGGTTTTTGAGATATTTTGTATTTTATGAAAAATGTCGTTACAATTTTGCCGATTCATATCTCAGCAACTATTCTCTTTCTCTAAACTAAATTTGCTCTGAAGTCTATCAATTGATCAGATTTTATGTGAAAAATCCATTATTAGTCATGAAAAAGACTTTAGTGTCAAGGTACATATTATATTTTTTCCGAAATCCCAAAATTTGAACAAAATCTGACAGTGTTATAACGTTCTTTAAGTAGCAAATGTGATCAGCTGTTTTCTTTTTTACGTCAAATGCTTCCATCGCGCATGCGCGATTCTAAAATTTACATACATTTTACACATCTCTACCGGCGAAAATGTGAACTTAAAAATCGTCCTATAATGAATTACTTTAGTGCCGATTTTATTTACTTTACTGCCGATTTTTTTGTACTTGAGTGACGATTTCGGAAAAACAATATTTTAAAATAGTGTATTTTGATCAGTAACCCGTTGAAATTATAACGTTTAACTCCTTTTAGTGGAATTGTGTAGTTGAAAAGAATTTACTTTGTGTCCACAATACATTTAACTTGAAGAAATGATCTATAAATTAGCGAATGGCTTTCGTGTTATTGAGTAAGTATAAGATTTGTAAATACCGATAAGCTTAATTTTTTCACTATTTAATGTAAAATTTTGAAAAATGGTAATTGTTCAAGCCACCTTGATTGTGTGTGTTCCTTTACTTGTCATATATATTTTTATATAAATTTTAATAAAAACATCTCCAACTAAGTATATTTTATGCAGGATGTGTTTTAGTTACATTAAAAATTCGTTTGATTCCAGAAATTACCTTTCAATTATTTTTCAATCGCTTTGTAAATTTCGTTTTATATAAAATTTTAGATAAAATTACAAAAAACATTAAACATGCTTTTAAGACAACTGGTTTTTCCAAACAAATTTATCTTATCTGTCACAAAAAGGCAGTTTGGACATTTTATGCATATACTATTTAACCTTGCTAATAAATAATTTTAACTTGAATTAACAGCGGGTATAGAAACTTCAAACTTGGGCACTTGGTTTTTATTTGTGAATTGTGACTAAAGGTAGGTAAATATTAAGAAAATTTGCATATTTTCGCATACTGAATTTTAATTACATTTAAATAAAAGTGTTTCTAAAAAGTAGTTCAAGAATTTTACGGAAAATGAAGTTATTATGGAGAACAAGAAAAGAGATAGGGTAACGAGAAAGTGATAGTTGTTGTTGAAGAACAAGACATAAAAATTTGTTATTATTTATTGATTTTATTTTATAAAATCGTTGAAAGTAATTTTATAAAATTCCTTGTAATTAGGACGCCACTTTTGGCAAAACTGTGACATCATCAATTAGAAAATTAGGCTCTTCAACTTCAGGCAACATGTCGCGATTTCTTCATTCATGCTATGTAAAAAACGCTGCATTTAGAACAATAGCCTGTAAAAGACGTTCTTATTCCAATGTCAAGAATTGGAAACTATTGTAATTCCAAACATTTTTTCGATGAGATTTCTGGTTCTTATTTTGAAATTCATTGTAGTAGATGTTTGACTAAGAAAGGTAACCCGCTAGATCTCAGAAACTATTGTTCAATATGTATAACAAAGTCGCATAAGCAAAATAATTTCAAGTTTCCTTACTCCACCAATAGAGGGCGTAGTTCATAATAATAACACATAAACATTTTTCTATAATAAATGCACAGTAATATTATCACCAAATTTAGATATTCGTAATTTTCAAACCATTTTACGACAGTTATCAGTTTGCTCCTGTACACTCATGAAATTTAAAACTTGGACACCACAATTTCTGTAAACAAAAGTTTGCACATTGTGAAGCGGGCTTAAGGGTATCATTTACAATTCTAACAGCAGGTAGTCTCAGCAGGGGTTATCTTATAGAAGGACTGTAGAATGAACCATTACACTAAGCACGTTTTAGAAAATAGGTAATTTACGTTGCTTACTTAATTTTTTTCTTTAAAGAATATATTTGAAGGTATCGCTAATTAAACACCATAGCTCGATTAATTATCGAATCAAAATTTTGTTTAGGAAATGTTTACAAAATAAAATTAGAAATAATTTTGATTTAAAAAACGTCTACAAGCAATAACTTTTAAATTAAATCAAAAAAACTAAACATGGTTATTTGGGTTGACTGATTATTACTTATCTTTAAATAAATCTAACCTACTAATTATTGTAAGTTATTAAAAAAAAAATCATTAAACTCTCTATTCATAATATTCAGTCCTTACAAAATGTATATTTTATGACGTTTAATTTTTTTTTGTAGTTAATATAAAAAGTGAAAATAAAAAACTAAGGCAATTCTTATTGTCAACGTATATATTTAGTTTTTGACAAGAATTTATTACATAATTATAATTAAGATACCAAGTTATAGTTTAAAATTAAATGAAAACGGTTTTTTTAAATGAAGGTATTACTATATAAATAAATATAAGAAATCAATAATGGGTGTGACCTCCATTATTATCTGATACATTCTTGAAGGCGTCTGCTCATTGACGCTATCAAGGTATCAATATAATTAACTTGTCGGTTTTTTCTCCGACATCAAAGAAAATCGCGCGCGAATGCGTTTGCAGGTTTGGACGAATCTAAACAAACTGCGGGAGAATTAAATTATTTATTTTTTGTCCTTCCTTTTGTGGGTTTGTTGTGTTTTAGGTAATATTATGGAGTTGACAGGAGAAAAATGTTTTAAATTAATCATTGTTTAAGAATGCAAGAAAAAAATGATGTCCCTATTAGCATCATTTGGGCGGGAAATTTCCAAAATAAAAAAAGCGAAGTAAATTTTACTCTTCTTTGTGCGTAAAAATTTGGTTGGCACTATCTTCTTGTTTTCCGCAATTTCTCTTCTCAATAATAAATATACAGGGTGTCTCAGATAAGGGTGGCAATATTTCAAGGGTACATAGAGAAACCCAGATTAGAGATTTGAGATAATAAATCTATGTCCGGAAATGCGTTGCTTCCGATATACAGGCCTTGAAAAAATTCAAAAATTAATATGTTTTGTCTGTATTTTGAAAACGCGATTTTCTTAAAATTTCCAGAGTATGTCAAGCAAAGTATTGGTCATATTTATGTGCCAATCCGACTCTTCTAAAAATTTCCAGGACCGGACTTTCGGTTTTTCTCACTTAGTTTTAAGAGAAAAATGTAGCACGCCACTGGTTTTTCCAAATATTGGAATCATTTTTCACATTCCCAATCAATTTGGAAAAGAAACGCTCTCTTTTTTTTTCTTCTCCGACGCGTCGTTTCCGAAAAAAAATAAAATCCATTTGGATGTCTTTCAAAGAGCTCATTATCGAAAAAACTTCAGGTGACAATAAAAACGTAGTGAACAATGAATATTGTCATGGCGACAACGAAAACAAAATTAATACCGCAACTGGCAAGAGGTTTGAGTATCGTTGTCTTCACCTGAACTTCAAAAACACTTGACTACCATAATAATTTTTGAATTTTTTCAAGGCCCTGTATATCGGAAGCAACGCATTTCCGGACATAGATTTATTATCTCAAATCTCTAATCTGGAGTTTCTCTATGTACCCTTGAAATATTGCCACCCTTATCTGAAACACCCTGTATATGAACTGAAAACTACTGAAAATAATTATGGGAACAGCACAAACGTTCCGTTTGTTGTTCGGATTGTGGAAATCATAAAAGATCGTTTGTCGTTCTGTTTGACTTTCGGTTCGTTGTTATGTTTGTTGCTCGGTTTGTTGTTCAGGTGTATACGAAGCTTTACAACTTAAGCAACAATTTTTTGGCGAATAAAGATTAGTTTGTGATGTAATATTAGAAACACAAATGTATATCATATCAAATTCATGACAACTTAAAAACCAAGAACGTGTATGTTATTGCTAAGAAATTATTAAG
This sequence comes from Abscondita cerata, assembly GCA_030710515.1. NCBI lineage: Eukaryota > Metazoa > Arthropoda > Insecta > Coleoptera > Lampyridae > Abscondita > Abscondita cerata. The sequence goes on from JALBCR010004219.1 coordinate 170,385, forward strand.
GAAAAAGCGCAATTGCAGTGTAAATATTTATAATTAGATATTTTCGAAAGTTTATAAGTCCTCTATTGTAATCTTAATACTTAAAAGAAATGTAAAATGTAAATGTAAATTCCATTTTAGTTTAAAATTTCAAGTGTTGTGAAAATGCCACCTCATCTCGGTGCTGATTTGAAAGCGCGGATTGTTTCGGAATTAGCGGCGGGCCGTAGCGTGCGTGAAATTTCACGTATGTTAGATATACCAAAAGCACCGTAGGGCATTACCGAGTAAAATGGAATCTTGAACACACTTAGGAAAGAGCCATCGGAAGTGGTAGACCTAAAGTATCTACACGTGCTCAAGATTTCGAGTTGTTTCATTACGTAACAGAACAACCATTTGCTACATACTCCAGGCCTATAGCAGATACACATTTTCCCGGATGCCGTAAACTGCACAAAAAAGATTAAAGGAGATGGGAATGAAGAAGTATAATGCTGCTGCTAAAGAAGTTTTCAGTGACGAAAATATGAGACGTCGTCTGGAATTTGCAAGGTGACATGTGAACGAACCTTTGGAATTTTGGAATCGAGTGATTTTTAGCGACGAAAAACGTTCAATCGCCGCAAACGATGGACCACTAAAAGTTTTTAGAATAGAAGGAACTCGTTACGAAAATAATCACATATGTCCTAAAACGAAGTGGTTATTTTTCTGTGAAGTGTGGGGTTGGGTTAGCGCGCGGGGTCCAGGAGTTTGTTGGGCTATCGATGGACGTCTTGATTCTACTCCGTATTTAGATATTTTGGAAACTATTATGAAACCTTCAGTCGAAGTGTTTTATCCAAACGAAAATTATATTTTCCAACAAGTATGTATCCTTATTTCTCTATACTTTCTCCAAAAAATAGTTCGGGATCTGTTGAATTAACATTTTCATAATGTATTTTTGTTGTTAAAGGACAACGCCCTTATTCATACTTCGCGGGTTGTGCGCAATTGAATACGAGAAAATAACTAGGAGCTGTTACCCTGGCCAGCAAAAAGCCCAGATTTTAACATTATCGAAAATGTTTGGGCTCGAATACTTGCTGTTATCCGAAGACAACAAGGGCCAAATTTTATACCAGTAAACCGTAATGCACTAATTGCAGCCATTGATACCGCATGGGAAACGATTAATATTAATTATATTGATACCTTGATAGCGTCAATGAGCAGACGCCTCCAAGAATGTATCAATAATAATGGAGGTCACACCCATTATTGATTTCTTATATTTATTTATATAGTAATACCTTTATTTAAAAAAAAGTTTTCATTTAATTTTAAACTATAACTTGGTATCTTAATTATAATTATGTAATAAATTCTTGTCAAAAAACTAAATATATACGTTGACAATAAGAATTGCCTTAGTTTTTATTTTCACTTTTATATTAACTACAGAAAAAATGAAACGTCATAAAATATACATTTTGTAAGGACTAAATATTATGAATAGAGAGTTTAATGATTTTTTAATAACTTACAATAATTAGTAGGTTAGATTTATTTAAAAATAAGTAATAATCAGTCAACCCAAATAACCATGTTTAGTTTTTTGATTTAATTTAAAAGTTATTGCTTGTAGACGTTTTTAAATCAAAATTATTTCTAATTTTATTTTGTAAACATTTCCTAAACAAAATTTTGATTCGATAATTAATCGAGCTATGGTGTTTAATTAGCGATACCTTCAAATATATTCTTTAAAGAAAAATTAAGTAAGCAACGTAAATTACTTATTTTCTAAAACGTGCTTAGTGTAATGATTCATTCTACAGTACTTCTATAAGATAACCCCTGCTGAGACTACCTGCTGTTAGAATTGTAAATGATACCCTTAAGCCCGCTTCACAATGTGCAAACTTTTGTTTATAGAAATTGTGGTGTCCATGTTTTAAATTTCATGAGTGTACATAGAACGGCTTGATCTTTAGTATTTAAGTAAAATTCGGCGTACTCTCCTCAACCGAACGTTTTTTAACCAGCTCAATCGGGCTCGGGCGCTTTACTTAAAGGGGTTAACGCGAAAACAAAAGGCCTTTTGGGTTTGCGGGAGGTACTTACTCCTTTAATCCTAGTTAAATTAGTTTAAATCGCCGTCTGTAAGTAATATGTGCACGCAGAGCCTTCTTAATAGCCAATACTCAATTGGAACGCTAACTCTAATTTGGGTGTAACTAAAGCACATTAATTGCGACTCTTATTTCTTGTTAAGCGAGGCTGCTGCTAACGCACGTCACTATATGCGACAGTCCCTCTATTTCTGTCATATTCTTCTAGTACTTCAATATTTGTTTTTATTGTATTAAATTGTCTGTCTTTCTCTTTCGTTTGTGTTTTATTTTGCGTATTAGCCCTTAAGTAAAACCTGTTGATCTCCTGTTAGTCGGTATTATTTCTTTCTTTTGCACAGCAGGTGGCGCCTTGTTAGACCGCAGTCTAATTTCGTATAGTTCTTCGGGGACCTCCGCAACACTTCGACAAAGACGGACGCTGTTGCTCTAACTATTATAAATACTTTATCCTCCACGAACTTAGTGCGCTACATCGAGCCGAATTTCCTATGGTTGTTTTTTAAAGGTTGTTCCTCTAGAGTCGTCGCTTTTTCTTGTAAACAACAACCGTTACATCACGCTTTGAAATAGTGAATCTTTTTTTTTTCAAAGTTATTTAATAATAATACAGTATTAAAGACCTAGGAAAGTTTCATCGAGTATCAGATTTTTACAGGACTGTGTTTGAAAATGTGAAAATTCTTATTGTTCCAATATAGGAAACAGACTTCGTATTATTAGGTATGACATTAGATTCTACTTATATTCGATAATTACTATAGTATAGTATCTAAAAGATAATTGGACATTTTTATAAGCGTTTTCTTCTATTATTTGTTTTATACAGTTTTTGATTGTGCTTCTTTATTTGTTTCCTTCACTTTGGCCACAGGGTGTGTTCGTATACCTTTCTTATATCAAATAGCGAAGAAAAACGGGAACCGGTAAACAAAGATAATCTAGTCATTGAAAAAACTGTACTTGTCCAATTAAATGTTGAGTGTATTAGAAATAAAATTTGTAAGATTGAAATATTACTAAATGACAAAAATGTAGATATATTTTGTGTTAGTGAACATTGGCTGAAACATGGTGAAGAAAGTAGTATATCCATTAGAGGGTATGAACTGATATCGAGTTTTGTAAGAAGACAGTTTTTAGATGATGGGAGTGCTGTTTTTGTGAAGCAGAGTATAATACGACAATATAGAGCAGAAACTCGTATTCAGTAAAGAACATCATTTCAAATGTTCCTCAATTATTATAAACAAATTGTATGTAACAAACTAACTAGAATCCAAGGTAACTCCAAAACAGAAATTGATTATAATGTAACAAACTAACGTAAATTTCAATAATTTTAATATTTGTGACCCTGTCTTATATGACCATATGGCGCAGTCCATTAACTTTAATTTACACAAACATAAATCAAATTACAAAAATAACAACAATTATGTAGCAAGTAGAATTTCTAATGAAGGTATGCTTCATTTTAAATCATTAGACCGATCTTATAAAAATAGGTTAGTAACAGAAGATTACTACAAAAGCAAAATTAGTTCATCAAACAACTAATTGAAAGCGGTTTGGCAAATATTAAACAATACTTGTAAAACAAAAATTAAAAAGAGCCGTTGTAATGAACTAGTAATTAATGATGAAGTCATAACTGATGACTGTGATATTGAAAATAAATTTGCGCATCAATTTTCCAACATTGCAACCAATGCTAGATCACTAAATTTGAACACCTTTTCTAATTTTTGTACAATTAATAAACAGGTCAGTAATAATTCTATGTTTTTCAAACCTGTCTTGCCATACGACATTGTAAATGTCATAGACTCATTGAAACCAAAGCATTCCACTGGCTACGATCATATACCGTTAACGTTAAGTAAATTGTGTAAATTTGAACTTGCAGTAAATCTAGCAGCCTTAGTAAATAATTAGTGGTATTGGGCCAATTCCCTGATTCCTTACAGTTAGCTACTATAATACCAATTCACAAAAAGAGACCTGTAGTTTTACTTAGTGTAGTTTCAAAAATAATCGAAAAAACAGTTTTTTTACAAATAATCGATTGTTTAAATTTTTTCAATAAATTTTCGTCGAATCAACACGGTTTTAGATCTGCACGTTCTACTGAAACTGCACTAACGCAAATTACACAATTTGTTTGTAACAAACTCGATAAAAACAAAAAAGTTCTTTCGGCGTTTTTCGATTTGACGAGAGCTTTCGATGTTCTAGATTTCGGTTTCAATTTGTAGAAATTGGATGCTGTAGGCCCTATAAATAAATGGGTGGATTGATTCATATCTGCATTATCGAAAATCTGTTGTTAAAATAAATGGTCAATTTTCGGAGAGCTTTGAAAACTTGTTTGGTATACCTCAAGGTAGCACTGCTGGTCCTTTAATTTTTTTACTCTTCATAAATGATCTACCGCAACACATTGGAAACAGTGAAATTTGTATATTCGCCGATGATACTACCAGATTCAGACGCAGATTCTGCTGAAGAGTGTAACTTTAAAATTAATCAAATGCTAAATGAATTTTCAAAGTGGTGTAAAGAAAACAAGTTGATTCTAAATCATTCGAAAACAGTGATTATCGAGTTCTACAATAAATACATACAATCATCACAATTCCAAGTTACCTTAGAAAATATTCCATTAACAATTTCAGAGAGTGCAAAGATCTTGAATTTGCGTATCTTGATCTCTTCTCACTAACTCTGCTTCCATACTTTTTCCTTTTCTCCTCAATCTGTTTATCTCCTCTCTCGCATAATATCCCCTTTCATAGAATAATCTTCTTTCTCTTTCTTCATATTTTATTTTTTGAAATTCTATCTCTATCCAACATTCGATTAACATTTCAATATATTTCCTCCTCTCCATCTTTTCCTCACATATCACCGCTCTTCTTGCCGTTTCGGTTGTTATCTTTTCTATTTTTGCTTCCTCTTGTACTATGCACTGTGGTGTTTCCTTTCTAATCCCAATATCCACTTCCAGTACTTCTCTTGCATACCTTCTAGTTCCACCCATTCCTCTCAAATAACCACCGCCTTTTTCAAAATCTTTTCCGAATATTCTATGCCCTATTCCACACACTTGTCCGATTATCATATTTCCTTTTTTCCAATTCTCTTATTTGTTCACTATCCTTATTATCGTATTTTAGTACATATCCTAAATACTTGAATTTGTCCACAATTTCTATTTTTTCCTCTCCCCAATGCCATGATACTTTCTTCTTTCTCCCTTTCTTCTGTCTAATTCCATGATTTTTGTTTTGCTCACGTTTGCCTCTAACTTTTCTTTTTCAGTATCTCCTTAGAGTTTTTATTATACCTTTCATATCCTCTTCACTTTTTGCTATCACAACTATGTCGTTCGCATACGCCAATACCCATACTTTTCTTCTTCCTACCACTATTCTTCCCATTTGGTTTCTCTCCAGTTCCTCTTCTAGATCCCCAATATTCAAAGAAAATAAACACGGACTTAACGGACGTCCTTGTTTCAGTCCTCTTCCCGTCTTAAACTTGTTCCCCATTCTCTCTCCCACTCTGGTTCTGCAACTCGTGTCCTCATAAATTTCTTTTACCGCATCTATTACATCTTCACTGATTCCTTTTTTTCTCATCCTCTACCACAACAAACCTCTTTCCATCTTGTCAAACGCAGCCCTCAAATCCAAAAAAATTGCGAACATTTTCTCTCCTTTCTTTTCCAACGGTTTATTAATCAAGTGCTTTAGTTCGTATATACTATCAATAGTACCTCTTCCTCTTCTGAAGCCCATCTGCCAATCCGGAATTAATTTTTTTTCTTCTACTTCCTTTTCTAGCGTTCTTCTTAGAATCTCACTATACACTTTGTATCCTACGTTTGTTAAGCTTATCCCTCTGTAGTTTTTAATTTTCCTCCTATCCCCTCCTTTGTAAATTGGACATATTATTATCTCCTCCATTGTTGAGGTAGTCCTTTTCCTTTCCATATCTTTTCATATGTTTTTCTCATTCTCTCCCTCAACCTCTCTCCTGTAAATTTCCATTGTTCCCCTGTGTCCCGTCCGAACCTCCCTGCTTTACCAATTTTTAGATTTTCTATCGCTTCTTCTAATTCCACTTTTTCAATTCCCCCTCTCTGCTTCTCCTCTTTCTTTTAACATTTATTATGTTTTCGTCCGGTTCTCGTAGCAAACTTTTACAGTGTTTCTTCCATTTCTCCTCATTTATTTTTATTTCTATCCTTCTTTCTCTTTTTCGCTTTCTTTTTAAAAACTCCCAAGCTTGTCCTTCGTTTTTTATTTCGATGATCTCTGTTTCCCATTCTTTTTGTATTCTTCCTTTTGGTTTTACACATTTCTCTGAACTCTTTTCTTTTACTTCTGTATTCATCTATATCCATTTTTTTGTTTTCCACCTTCTTCTCCCTCTTCTCATTTCTTTCTTCGCTCTTTGGTAATCTCCATTCCACCATTCATTTTTGGTTCAATTCTCCTTGTTTCTTCCCTAAATCTTCTTATTTGAGTCGCTTCTTCAATTTTTTGTACCCATATTTTTATCTCCTCATCTATTTCATTCGTTGTTTCTTGTTCTTCCTCTACTATTTCCATTTTCCTCTATACCTTTCAATACTATCTTTTGTCCATATATTCTTCTCCACCCATTCCTCTCTGTTCATCTTCTTCATCTTCTTCCCTATTTCTCGTTCATTCCTTTTTTCTTCTTCCCTCGATCCTCCTTCTTTTGGCGACCTTCCCGTTTTTAAGCTCTTTCTAAATATCTTATACATCTCCTTTTCCCTCATTCTCTTTTTTGTATCTGACCCTCTGAATTCGACATTTTTCTATTTTTTTTAAATTTAATTGACTTAAACTTAATTCACTTGTAAATACCACTATAATTTTTAGAACTATTGTCTATTATTAAATTTCTTTCTGTTAATTTATTTACATGGAAATCTAACTTAATTTAATTGTAATTGTTGTTATTTCCAATCTTTGTGCACGCGTGATATGCGCAATCTTATCTCTCGCACGCCGCGCGTTATCTCCGACCGCTTTCACTTTCACTTTAATGAAATTTTCACCTTTACTATCTCTACCGTTATTTCTTATTATTTTTAATTACAATTCACTAAATTATTTTCACTCGCTCTATACACACGTCTTTACTTCATCACTTCTCAACACCGAACATAATGGTCTAGTAAATTCCGTTCTGAATTATTGTATACTAATTTGGGGCAACGCTAGAAATGTGAACAAAGTTTTAATTAGTCCAAAAAGAATAATAAGAAAAAAATGTTGGTCTTAAACAAACTGATTCTTGTAGAAAATACTTGATTAAGTACCAAATAATGACTGTCATTGAACTTTATGTACAGGGCTATTCACGGTATACGACACGAAATATTACATATATATTCTTGTATGCTATAAAAACAATTCATCTGTAAGATATTCTTGATTACTTTGTAAAATGTTTTATCTGTTTGATTTTTTATTGATCCGGTAACTGATTAAACAAAGTTAAACTGCAGTGTTCTACCGATTGTTTGTAGAATTTGTGTTTGAATTTTTCATGTAAAAATCATTTTTGTTGCGTGTATCATAGTTATGTACATTCTCAGTGTGCTGAAATGTAGGGTTGAATTTGTTTTTATAGGCAAAACAGAGCAATTTATATACAGGGTTATTCACGGTATACGACACGGAATATTACAGCCAAACTATTCAATAAAATTGAAAAAATATATCTGGGATGGATAGAAACCTATCGGAGGAATAATTTAAAATTATTTTCGAAATATACAGGTGTCCCAAAATACGCAGAACGTATCAGTTGTGTTTTTTCTTATAGATTGTCCTGTATATTATTACATTTTCAGTTTCTACGAACAAAATGAGAGAGGATTTTATAGAGGTTTACCTTACTTAAACCTAAAGGTTTTTGAGATATTTTGTATTTTATGAAAAATGTTGTTACAATTTTGCCGATTCATATTCTCAGCAACTATTCTCTTTCTCTAAACTAAATTTGCACTGAAGTCTATCAATTGATCAGATTTTATGTAGAACTTGTGAAAAATCCATTATCAGTCATGAAAAAGACTTTAGTGTCAAGGTACATATTATATTTTTCCGAAATCCCAAAATTTGAACAAAATCTGACAGTGTTATAACGTTCTTTAAGTAGCAAATGTGATCAGCTGTTTTCTTTTTACGTCAAATGCTTCCATCGCGCATGCGCGATTCTAAAATTTACATACATTTTACACATCTCTACCGGCGAAAATGTGAACTTAAAAATCGTCGTATAATGAATTACTTTAGTGCCGATTTTATTTACTTTACTGCCGATTTTTTGTACTTGAGTGACGATTTCGGAAAAACAATATTTTAAAATAGTGTATTTTGATCAGTAACCCGTTGAAATTATAACGTTTAACTCCTTTTTTAGTGGAATTGTGTAGTTGAAAAAGAATTTACTTTGTGTCCACAATACATTTAACTTGAAGAAATGATCTATAAATTAGCGAATGGCTTTCGTGTTATTGAGTAAGTATAAGATTTGTAAATACCGATAAGCTTAATTTTTTCACTATTTAATGTAAAATTTTGAAAAATGGTAATTGTTCAAGCCACCTTGATTGTGTGTGTTCCTTACTTGTCATATATATTTTTATATAAATTTTAATAAAACATCTCCAACTAAGTATATTTTATGCAGGATGTGTTTTAGTTACATTAAAAATTCGTTTGATTCCAGAAATTACCTTTCAATTATTTTTCAATCGCTTTGTAAATTTCGTTTTATATATAAGTTAGATAAAATTAAAAAAAAACATTAAACATGCTTTTAAGACAACTGGTTTTTCCAAACACATTTATCTTATCTGTCACAAAAAGGCAGTTTGGACATTTTATGCATATACTATTTAACCTTGCTAATGAATAATTTAACTTGAATTAACAGCGGGTATAGAAACTTCATACTTGGGCACTTGGTTTTTATTTGTGAATTGTGACTAAAGGTAGGTAAATATTAAGAAAATTTGTATATTTTCGCATACTGAATTTTAATTACATTTAAATAAAAGTGTTTCTAAAAAAGTAGTACAAGAATTTTACGTAAAATGAAGTTATTATGGAGAACAAGAAAAGAGATAGGGTAACGAGAAAGTGATAGTTGTTGTTGAAGAACAAGACATAAAAATTTGTTATTATTTATTGATTTTATTTATAAAATCGTTGAAAGTAATTTATAAAATTCCTTGTAATTAGGACGCCACTTTTGGCAAAACTGTGATATCATCAATTAGAAAATTCGGCTCTTCAACTTCAGGCAACATGTCGCGATTTCTTCATGCATGCTATGTAAAAAACGCTGCATTTAGAACAATAGCCTGTAAAAGACGTTCTTATTCCAATATCAAGAATTGGAAACTATTGTAATTCCAAACATTTTTTCGATGAGATTTCTGGTTCTTATTTTGAAATTCATTGTAGTAGATGTTTGACTAAGAAAAGGTAACCCGCTAGATCTCAGAAACTATTGTTCAATATGTATAACAAAGTCGCATAAGCAAAATAATTTCAAGTTTCCTACTCCACCAATAGAGAGCGTAGTTCATAATAATAACACATAAACATTTTTCTATAATAAATGCACAGTAATATTATCACAAAATTTAGATATTCGTAATTTTCAAATCATTTTACGTCAGTTATCAAGTTTTGCTCCTGTACACTCATGAAATTTAAAACTTGGACACCACAATTTCTGTAAACAAAAGTTTGCACATTGTGAAGCGGGCTTAAGGGTATCATTTACAATTCTAACAGCAGGTAGTCTCAGCAGGGGTTATCTTATAGAAGGACTGTAGAATGAATCATTACACTAAGCACGTTTTAGAAAATAGGTAATTTACGTTGCTTACTTAATTTTTTCTTTAAAGAATATATTTGAAGGTATCGCTAATTAAACACCATAGCTCGATTAATTATCGAATCAAAATTTTGTTTAGGAAATGTTTACAAAATAAAATTAGAAATAATTTTGATTAAAAAACGTCTACAAGCAATAACTTTTAAATTAAATCACAAAACTAAACATGGTTATTTGGGTTGACTGATTATTACTTATTTTTAAATAAATCTAACCTACTAATTATTGTAAGTTATTAAAAAAAAATCATTAAACTCTCTATTCATAATATTTAGTCCTTACAAAATGTATATTTTATGACGTTTAATTTTTTCTGTAGTTAATATAAAAAGTGAAAATAAAAACTAAGGCAATTCTTATTGTCAACGTATATATTTAGTTTTTTGACAAGAATTTATTACATAATTATAATTAAGATACCAAGTTATAGTTTAAAATTAAATGAAAACTTTTTTTTAAATAAAGGTATTACTATATAAATAAATATAAGAAATCAATAATGGGTGTGACCTCCATTATTATTGATACATTCTTGGAGGCGTCTGCTCATTGACGCTATCAAGGTATCAATATAATTAATATTAATCGTTTCCCATGCGGTATCAATGGCTGCAATTAGTGCATTACGGTTTACTGGTATAAAATTTGGCCCTTGTTGTCTTCGGATAACAGCAAGTATTCGAGCCCAAACATTTTCGATAATGTTAAAATCTGGGCTTTTGCTGGCCAGGGTAACAGCTCCAAGTTATTTGCTTGTATCCAGTTGCGCACAACCTGCGAAGTATAGGGTCATCATATCCCGATAGTTAATTATCGAATGTTCCAAGAAAATATGTGTAAATAGTAAATGGAATCTACTAACGTAACGTTAAGTCGTTAATTATAGTTACATAACTCTCCTTTCATAAGATATAGTTCATATTAATATGCTTATTGTAAAGCTTCGTACACACCTGAACAACAAACCGAGGAACAAACAGAACAACGAACCGAACGGCAATCGGAACATTAATTTGGACGGTGCTACGTACGAATTTTAGAACAGATTCGCAAGTCCTGATTGTTCCACGAACGGTTTGCGGCGTTCCCGCAACTTGTCGGTTTTTTCTCCGACATCAAAGAAAATGCGCGCGAATGCGTTTGCAGGTTTGGACGAATCTAAACAAAACGGCAAACAAACTTATGCGGGAGAATTAAATTATTTATTTTTTGTCCTCCCTTTTGTGGGTTTGTTGTGTTTTAGGTAATATTATGGAGTTGACAGAAGAAAAATGTTTTAAATTAATCAGTGTTTAAGAATGCAAGAAAAAAATGATGTCCCTATTAGCATCATTTGGGCAGGAAATTTCCAAAATAAAAAAAAGCGAAGTAAATTATAATTTTTTACTCTTCTTTGTGCGTAAAAATTTGGTTGGCACTATCTTCTTGTTTCCGCAATTTTTTCTTCTCAATAATAAATATATATGAACTGAAAACTACTGAAAATAATTATGGAAACAGCACAAACGTTCCGTTTGTTGTTCGGATTGTGGAAATCATAAAAGATCGTTTGTCGTTCTGTTTGACTTTCGGTTCGTTGTTATGTTTGTTGCTCGGTTTGTTGTTCAGGTGTGTAACGAAGCTTTACAACTTAAACAACAATTTTTTGGCGAATAAAGATTAGTTTGTGATGTAATATTAGAAACACAAATTTATATCATATCAAATTTATGACAACTTAAAACCAAGAACGTGTATGTTATTGCTAAGAAATTATTAAGGAAAAAGCGCAATTGCAGTGTAAATATTTATAATTAGATATTTTCGAAAGTTTAGAAGTCCTCTATTGTAATCTTAATACTTAAAAGAAAATCCTGTCCATTAGCATTATAAGGAAATGGCTTTTACTTTATGAATAAGTTTCAATAACAATAGAATATCCTTGCTTGTTTAATTTACTTCCTTTGAGTCATATTGCTCTAAGGGTTGTTACATTGGTCATTAGAAGTATGTAATAAATAAACAATTACCTACTGTTTGAGAAGGGGTAGTGTGAACCAATAAATTAAGTAAGAAATGTAAATTCCATTTTAGTTTAAAATTTCAAGTGTTGTGAAAATGCCACCTCATCTCGGTGCTGATTTGAAAGCGCGGATTGTTTCGGAATTAGCGGCGGGCCGTAGCGTGCGTGAAATTTCACGTATGTTAGATATACCAAAAGCACCGTAGGGCATTACCGAGTAAAATGGAATCTTGAACACACTTTGGAAAGAGCCATCGGAAGTGGTAGACCTAAAGTATCTACACGTGCTCAAGATCTCGAGTTGTTTCATTACGTAACAGAACAACCATTTGCTACATACTTCAGGGCTATAGCAGATACACATTTTTCCGGATGCCGTATAACTGCACAAAAAAGATTAAAGGAGATGGGAATAAAGAAGTATAATGCTGCTGCGAAAGAAGTTCTCAGTGACGAATTTGCAAGGCGATATGTGAACGAACCTTTGGAATTTTGGTATCAAGTGATTTTTAGCGACGAAAAAACGTTCAATAGCCGCAACGATGGACCACTAAAAGTTTTTAGAATGGAACGAAAATAATCACATATGTCCTAAAAACGAAGTGGTTATTTTTTGTGAATGTGTGGGGTTGGGTTAGCGCGCGGGGTCCAGGAGTTTGTTGGGCTATCGATGGACGTCTTGATTCTGCTGCGTATTTAGATATTTAGTTCGGGATCTGTTAAATTAACATTTTCATAATGTATTTTGTTGTTAAAGGACAACGCCCTATTCATACTTCGCGGGTTGTGCGCAATTGGATACGAGAAAATAACTTGGAGCTGTTACCCTGGCCAGCAAAAAAGCCCAGATTTTAACATTATCGAAAATGTTTGGGCTCGAATACTTGCTGTTATCCGAAGACAACAAGGGCCAAATTTTATACCAGTAAACCGTAATGCACTAATTGCAGCCATTGATACCGCATGGGAAACGATTAATATTAATTATATTGATACCTTGATAGCGTCAATGAGCAGACGCCTCCAAGAATGTATCAATAATAATGGAGGTCACACCCATTATTGATTTCTTATATTTATTTATATAGTAATACCTTTATTTAAAAAAAGTTTTCATTTAATTTTAAACTATAACTTGGTATCTTAATTATAATTATGTAATAAATTCTTGTCAAAAAACTAAATATATACGTTGACAATAAGAATTGCCTTAGTTTTTATTTTCACTTTTTATATTAACTACAGAAAAAAATGAAACGTCATAAAATATACATTTTGTAAGGACTAAATATTATGAATAGAGAGTTTAATGATTTTTTTTAATAACTTACAATAATTAGTAGGTTAGATTTATTTAAAAATAAGTAATAATCAGTCAACCCAAATAACCATGTTTAGTTTTTTGATTTAATTTAAAAGTTATTGCTTGTAGACGTTTTTAAATCAAAATTATTTCTAATTTTATTTTGTAAACATTTCCTAAACAAAATTTTGATTCGATAATTAATCGAGCTATGGTGTTTAATTAGCGATACCTTCAAATATATTCTTTAAAGAAAAAATTAAGTAAGCAACGTAAATTACCTATTTTCTAAAACGTGCTTAGTGTAATGATTCATTCTACAGTCCTTCTATAAGATAACCCCTGCTGAGACTACCTGCTGTTAGAATTGTAAATGATACCCTTAAGCCCGCTTCACAATGTGCAAACTTTTGTTTACAGAAATTGTGCTGTCCAAGTTTTAAATTTCATGAGTGTACTTTCTCTCCTTTCTTGTAAAATAACTGGTAGGGGTGAGTGGGGCAGCTGATTCAATAAAACAGTTAACTTTTGTATTGCTTTTGGATTTTGATAAACTTAGTATCATTTGAACGGGAATTCAATGTTTAATAACATATTATATCGTAGTTTTATTCCGGTTTTATAATGATTGTAACCATACGTAAGTGCGTAGTAATGAAAATCGACTGTTGCTTTTTGTCTATCCTCTATGTATTTGGAAAAAAAAGTTAACAGTAGGTAATTACTATAGAAGTAGAGGCACATAATTTCTAATTGTCGGATCTTCGAATCTAGCTTCAATTCGTGCCATAATTTGTTAAATGGTAACCTTAGATAATCCAAATTATATAAATGCACCATATCAAAAACTATCCTCACAGTGTACAGCTTTCTCTTTTTATTAATAACATCACCAAAAATAATTTCAATAAGGCAATATTTTATGCTCCACGCCAAGCAGATAAAAGTTGTCCATTTTCTAGCATTTTTATTCGGAACACATTTCAAAACTTTTCATATGTCACTTTCAAACATATACAGTGTGTCCATTTAGTGTGTAATTGTCCGATTTATGGACCCCCAGACTACTTGTCCGAAAACTGTGAGCAGGCTTCCTGAATAAACTAAAAGTTGCACATTTTAAAATTTATTTTCATAATACGCAAAATTTCACGAGTTATTCGACGGTGCAAAAATATACAAGGTGTTCTATTAAAAAAATCTACAGTACAGTAATTTCTTTGATGCCGTATATCTAATAAAAATTTTGAAATCATTTGAAAACCGCTGAAGGTAAGGAAATGAATTACGGGTCAAATATACGCAATATTTCACAAGTTATTTGACGATGCAAAAATATACAGCGTATTCCATTTAAAAAATCAACTTTGGTTGACTACGTTTTTCTGAATCACCATTATGTAAATATTTTAAAAATGGGCAACTTTTGGTCTATTTGGGAAACCTGTTCACACTTTTTCGGACAAGTAGTATGAGAGCCCATAATCGAACAATCACACCCTGTATGGAAACACTGTATAAATATTGAGGTTAGAAATCCACACTTTTAAAACCATTATAAGCCGGTTTAACTAGCTCACAAGTTACAAGGACGATAATGAACTGTACAAGCATCTTTTAAGAAAAAAGGAGTTGCAAAAACCGATATGGCAACTAAAAGGTAGATGAAAGGTTTACAAAGAGATAGAAAGATTGGTCCTTAGTGGCATAAACACTGACTGCACCGAAAAAAAAAGTGCGGTTTACACAATCTAATATTGTGGTAAAATAGGCGCCAACCGATTTGTTGATGACCATTACCCCTACAAAACAGTTGCATGTTAATAGTAAAACTTACATTCTTATATAAGTAAAAAATACCACTACATGTTTGGGTTGTTTTTACCACTACGCTTCATTTGAGCTTACGTTCGTTACCATGTCAGGGCTTACAGAAACTCACTAATAAAATTAATTGTACAGTTAGGTTTGGTTTGACTATTTATACTCAGTATACTATTGGCGCGGAGTAATAAACCTGTCAAAGTATCGAATCTCCGTATTGCAGTGGCGTAGGTACCTGACACGTTTGGAAAATCATATTTTTAGTAGGTAAATAAATTATAATAGTAAAATCTACCTTGATATGAATTATTATGTGGTTATATTTATTTATTTTATTTGTATAGTAGATCACATTACAAATTTACTTCGTACGTATTATATACCATTATTTTGTATCTTGGTATAATACCCACATCTACGGCCATGATTCTCGTTTCGTCAGTACCTGGGCTGATGGCAACGTGTTTACGCAGATTAAACTATTGTTCTCAGACCTAGATGGGTCGATATGCTGCAAGAGCGGCACAATGATCGTATTTTGGTTAGAATTTATTGGTTTTATTAACCGTAGAAGTACCGCTTTCACAAGAAAATAAAGAATTATTTCAACAATTATGATTTATTACTCGCATAATAGTATACAGACTTTATCAAGTTTAAATAACGAATGAGATTAGTAAACCTGTATGTGTGTGTTACCTGAAGTAACTAATAAAAGGTTTCTTTATACTATCTGGTAAATAATAAACATATATATTAATGCAACGTCTATTTTATAAAAACAATAATACATACATGTAAATGTAACAAGAATGCTTAACATAAGCGGTAAGAAAATATTCGATCTTTCTAAATATTTGACATGGTCTGTGGAAATAATCTAATCAAAAAAATAAAAACACATTAAATAAATGACAGCAAAACAAATTTTTCCTTCTTTCGAAAATCAAACATTCTCCGTGGTAAAAAATTTCGTTTAAAGATACCGAACTCATCTCGTTAGAAATGTTCAATTCAAATGCATCGTAATGCAGATTTGGTTTTTTGTTTTTTTTTTTTTTTTTGGTTTTTTTTTTTTTTTTGTTTTTTTTTTTTTTTTGGTTTGTGGGGGGGTTGTGTTTTTTTTTTTTTTTTTTTTTTTTTTTTTTTTTTTTTTTTTTTTTTTTTTTTTTTTTTTGTTTTTTGGGCCCATAAAAAAAAAAAAAAAAAAAAAAAAAAAAAAAAAAAAAAAAAAAAAAAAAAAAAAAAAAAAAAAAAAAAACAAATTTAAAAATTTTTTACTACAAAAAAATAAAAAAAACACAAGTGTTTTTAAAAAAAAAAAAAAAAAACCAAAAAAAAAAAAAAAACAAAAAAAACAACTTTCCACCCAACCCAAAAAACCAAAAAAAAAAAAAAACAAAAAGAAAACACCCAAAAAACCAAACCAAAAACCACAAACAAAAAAAAAAAACAAACAAAACAAAAAAACCCCAAAAAAAAAAAAACAAAACAAAAACACACAAAAAAACACACCCACACCACACACAAAAAAAAAAAAAAAAAAAAACACCAACAAACAAACAAAAAAAAAACCCCCAACCAAAAAAAAAAAAAAAAACAAAAACAAAAAAAAAAAAAAAAAAAAAAAAAAAAAAAAATTATGGCACTTGAATATTATTAATTGCACCTTCTTGTTTAACAATAAAATATTCTGATCAGTCAAACTCAAATTGGAAATTATATAATTCACTGTATAAGGCAATAACGCTCCCTTTTGGTATTTTACTCCATGTTTTATCTGAAGGCACATAAAGTACATTTCTGACGAGGAGAAAATTAATGTATTTAATTCTTTATATTTTTTTGAGTTCCAATTTTATTGACACCAGCATGTGACCCTAACGCATTTCCACTATCAAAATCATCAAAATAAAGAAAAATAGGTAATAGGAGTTGATCATTTCTAAATTGTTATTTTGATGTAACCATGTTTCTCCTTGAACAAAATTATATAAAATATGTTTCTCTTGCTCTAAGAACGCCAAGTAGTCTATTAATTTTTGTAAGTAAGATATTTCAAAAAAAATTGTAAGCGTGTTTCGCATGGATATATATGAAGCCGTAACGTTTCTGTCTGTAAATTTTTTTTACCATTTTGTTTAACACTTTTGAACCTAGAGCCAATAATAACATCTCTCGGTTCTATATAAGAGTTCATTTCATGAAAAGCCTTCAGACAGGTATGTTCCGAACTGTATTTATTTGAAATGTCTTTTTACCCTTTCAAAATGCGGATCAGTTTGTTAGTCTCTGAGTTTGGTATTCCCAGATAATTCAGTTTGTTCCTAATTTGTTCAAAAACAACTTCTAAAGTTAAATCAAAGTGATGGTTTATAGTTTTAAGTATATTGAAAATATACTTTCTTGGAATAAATTTCGATTTATAAAGTTGGGCAACAAGTCTTAAATGATTTTTTAATATTTGGTCGTATTTGTAGCTAACTGTAGCGTCTGCTGTTCGGCAAGTGGATGGTCCAGTATCTTTTGATAACAACTCTACATCCCAAGTAGATGTATGATTTTTAGAAACAGAATTGTTTTGATGAGAGGAGTTCTCCACACAACATTTACGGTTTGTTTCATGTTGATGTTTAACGAGCTTTCTTAAAGATTTAAGTTTATCGAAGTAGATTTGTGGTACACCGAAAAGTGTGAAAAATATCCTTTGGAGGAGAACACCTTTCTACATATTTTATAAAACATTTAGAATAAATTAATTAAAATTAATTTTGGCAAACCAATAGATTATTTTCTTTTGTAAGATCCGCAAAGAGCGCATTCACAGAAATAAACGTGGATCAGCCTTATTGACGATTTGATAGATTTTCTGCTGAATAAATAACCAACAAGGCTGATTTGCAATTTGATACTCCGCGTTAAATAGAAAAAAGCATTTGAAGCAAAGATCTAAACCTTTTATAACTGTTTCAGCTTCGTAAATATGTTCATTGAGTTTTACCAAACACCTTGGATTTTCCAATTTTCCTGCGAGTATGATATTGGGTTGCTCTGTCGTCTTATAAACTTGGAATAACTTCTCCTTCCGTTCTAGTTCAGGAACGAGGTTCTCTTCTGCCTACAATACAATATGAAATTTCGTCTTTCTAGTTGTCCCCTGATTTACTTTAATATAGGTTAAAAATAACTGCTGCGCTTCGATTCTTGAAAATTTTGAAGTCGTTTGTTTCCTTTTTCCACGATAAATCGAAGGAAGTAGCAACGGAAAAATGAGTACAGCAACGTTTTCTTCTTGAGCTACATTTAATATTAGTGCTACTTTTTATTAAGTTTTCAATCACTATACTTGCCTTTAGCCAAATATTAGTCTTCTGGGACAACAGATAGGCGCTTTTTAATTAAATTTTCAATCGCATTGTCTTTTTTTTTCTTTGCCAAATTTAATATACCTTTGGACCATATGGGCCACTTATTAAAAAGATTATTTTCCACCTCTGGATAATGGATTTTAAAATCTGCTAATATCTATGTATGGAAATGTTGATTATAAATCGCTTGAAGTGTAAACTGTGAGAAATGTACTTACTAAATTACTAAATTAGTGCAAGACGCTTACTTAAAGATGGGAATTGTTTGAAATATACAGTGTGTAAAAGCCAAATGGAATAAATTCATTATTTCTCTTACTGTACATATTTTTGAAAAACCCGAAACACGTCAAACTTAAATCATAAAATGACATTCTATCACGTGAAATTTTCATCCCTACCATCAACCCCCTTCGAATGACAGGTGCAACCCCTAATTTTTTAATGGGAAGTATAGGCTTGTGATACATCGTTTGAAAGGTCTCTTCTTTCCCTGTACAAAAGTGTTATCTGTTTTCATTTTATTGCAGGAATTAAAAAATTATGATTTAGAATAGCCAGCACGATCTTCCTGATCTTACCCCATTAGATTTCTTTTTATGGGGATATGTGAAGAATGTTGTTTACCAAACTAAACCGCTTGATCTAGATGACTTAAGACAACGAATAACGCTCGCGATTTCGTCGGTCACGCCTGATATGCTAAGCAAGGTGAGAAGACATTTTATTTAAGATTAGGATGCTGCCAAGAAGTTCGTGGGGAGCATTTTTGAACATCTACTTCATTGACTTTTATTTTTATTTTCTTTGTTTAATTACATTCTCGTTTATTGTTGTATTATAGCAAATTTCGGTATAATCATAATTTTTTTTTAATTCCTGCAATAAAATGAAAACAGATAACACTTTTGTACAGGGAAAGAAGAGACCTTTCAAACGATGTATCACAAGCCTATACTTCCCATTAAAAAATTAGGGGTTGCACCTGTCATTCGAAGGGGGTTGATGGTAGGGATGAAAATTTCACGTGATAGAATGTCATTTTATGATTTAAGTTTGACGTGTTTCGGGTTTTTTCAAAATATGTACAGTAAGAGAAATAATGAATTTATTCCATTTGGCTTTTACACACTGTATATGAATAGCGGTATTTTCCTTCAAAAAATTATTTCTACGGGTCCTGGACGTATTTATCCAGTATTTTAAAACAGTATCCCAGGGTTCGCTGTTGTATTTTAGCCAATTGATTTCTTTCTCAACTTGTTCGTCGGGCACTGTTAAATAAGTATAATTGAAACAACATATTCATACTAAAGACCATCTTACCGTCCGAATTAGTGAAATATTCTTCTCCACCTGATTTCTTTCTTCTGGGTTCAATTATATTGAGTGCGATATATTTTTTTCCGGGTGTTCATGTAGCGATCCACTAATTTACCTTGTTGGCTGCTATGTTTGGTTTCCCCTTCGCATCACGACATGAAGGTATATAATAAATATTAGTACATTCACCGGGAAATTCGTTACAAATTTGGTTTGTCAGCTTTATTAAAACTGTTCTTTATGTTTTTTTTTTTTGGTTTTTTTTTTTTTTTTTTTTTTTTTTTTTTTTTTTTTTTTGCGGACTTTGCCGTGCCCTCCGAAAGATCTGGTGTAGACGGATATACAGAACTAGTATTATCACTGCTTTTATCGATATACTGTAAAGTAATATCTCCCAGTACTGGTAAATCTGGTGATACAACTTTAGCGGCCTATTCGATAAATAAAAATTCAAATATTAGTATTTGATTGATTCTGTAAGAAGCTGTAACTAACCAAATAATACGACTAAAAGCAAAATTAAAGTATTTGTATGCATAATGTTAGTAAGCTGTTTACTAAATTAGTGACGTCAACACATGTTATACATATTATATGGTTTACATAAAATGTGCAAAAATCTCCATCGCTGCTGTAATTTTGATCGAAGCCCCATTTTAGGGACAAGCTCCTTAAGTTGTGCTTCGTTTAAGGCTAAAAAGGCCTGCTCATCTATACCGTGTTCTACAAAAAAGGATTACACAAAAGTGAAATAAAGTATTTTTTCAAAAATAAAAGAACTTGTTCAAATAGATACTTATCTATTTCACCGCGATTTATCGAAACGTCGGTACATTTCCTCATTAATGGGTAATTATTTAAATAAACTATGTGGTTATATAACTTTACAGTTTTAATAACTATTAGTGATTATTTCCTTCATACTTAAACACACCAATGACAGAGCGTCGTTCAGGCAACAAAAATTTGATTAATACAAAATAAACGGATTTCTCAGAGATTTTTTTTCAGTTTATCCGGGGCTAAACATCATTAGTTTGAATTTATTTTGACAACTGTATTGGTTTCATTATTCAGGAAATAATCTAGTCGTATATAATCTTGCAAGAAATTTAATACATTTGATAAAATTTTTGTTTGCCATGCTTTTTGTTTTGGCGGCAACTTGTATTCCTGCATTTTATACACAAATCCATGGAAACCAAAATGTTTATCAAATTTATTCGGTTAAATTTCATGCACTCGTTTTATAAGTATTACAGTAAATGATTTACTTACCGGTGAATGTGGGAATCAATTCCTGTAGTCCCCAATCAATTAAATAATCATTCATTATAGAAATCCTACACAATATGGAACACACAAAAATGCAATGACAATTGGTTTAGATGTGGCGTCAATTCGCCCACTCTATATGAACACTACCTGGATATCAAATCAAATTAACCGCTGTAGTAGTAAACGGAAGTGATAAACAGTCCGTAGTGGTAAAAACAATCTGGACAGAGTGTTTATGCATATTTTTGGTACATGTGACTGGATGTAGTGGTAAATACTACCACATAGTGTGAACTATTTTGTAGGAGTAAGACAAATTTGCGCTTGCGATATTCTCGACAATTGTACGTGTAATATTTATTATATTGAATGCAACTACTACTAAAGATAAAATAATGTTAGAATTATTTTTCGGTGTGACTTAAACCACAGGTTAAACTCTAATTAATTCAGCACATATTAAAAAATCATTGAAGAGGAGTTTTTTTGTGTAACAATTTCTAATATTTCAATTAGATAGTTATTTCCTAAATAATAGTTATTTTGCTTTCATGACAGTATGTAACATGTTAAAGTACATATAAATACACATAATTTTAACACGGTAAACCTGTCTACACATATAAGCTTAAAGCAGAACTTCGAAGGGAATCGTTTCAAATGCCGTTTGCTTTGAGGTTCATTGTTATATAGGAATTGTCTGTCTTTGAGTAAGCCATCAAGAACCAAAGTTCACGAAGCTTTTGCATAACATACCAAGAGACGTCACTTCAAGACAAATCGTTGCGCAAAATGAATTGACTGGGAAGTCATTTTGATTTTTACTAAGCCTTGGACATGTTTTTACCCACAATTAACCATCTTTTTGAAAAAAATCTGCGAAGATTGTTACTCACTAAGCTTTGTCCTTATAGACGTGTCCGGGTGAGTTAAAATTTAATTTCTACGTTTTTATAGACAAGCTCTACGTTTCAGCGGTATTTTTTAAATTCATACAACACAATTATGTAGCGGTAATTTTTGAATTACTGTAATTCATTTTATCAGGATTATTTATATTTGCTTTGACGTGGTAATTTGTTATATGCTCACCTCGGAAATCTAAAAGTGGTATATTAAGTTATTGCTTACTTATATCTTACAACCCCTCTCAAAGGCAGTATACCACTTTTGTTCTACAATGGTTCAAATTATAAAATCTACGAATTACTACAACTTTTAGCAAAACAAGCATGTTTAAAATTTTATTTTTTAACGTAATTTTTCCAAATTTTCAATACGTTTAATTGAAAGATGTATCATTAGAGGGACAATAGAAAATTTTGAATATTTTTGTAGAAATCTTATTAAAGCTGCCATAAAGTAGGTTATTTTAGCTCAAGTTTGACGTTTTTTTCCCTTCTTAGAATATTATTAGAATTTGTACATCGTCCCTCCTTGGACAAAGTCCTTATCTATGCACGGTCAAAGTTTGATAAAATTATGTTGTCAAATATTTAAACAAGCGTTTACCGTCTGATCGCTCTGTTAAGCAAAGATGACATAGAATATCATAAATAACCTTAAGGGTAAAAATATAAATCAGGCTGAAATTGAAATGGAGGGTAACTCTTTTGAAATTGCAAAGACTCTTAATGAGCACTTTGTTACGGTGGCACCAAATTTCCAAAAAAGTTTACCGAATTTTCAACACAGATTAAAGCAAATACAAAATCAATGTTCCTGGAACCTATTTCTATAAAGGAAATTTTGAATATTGTAAACAATTTGAAATCAAAAAATACCGCGGGGATCGATGAAATCTCGACCACTCTACTTAAAGCTATAATAACGACGGTTTGCGAACCACTTTACCACATAATTAATAATTCATTTAAACATGGCATTTTCCCAGATTATTTAAAGTACGCTATCATAAAACCTATACATAAAAAGAATGACTCAAACTGTGCGGATAACTATTGTCCAATCAGCATATTAACTTAATTTTCAAAAATTTTTGAGTATGCTATGTCTCAACAAATGTTAAATTTTTGACTACTATTGTTTGTTTAATGCAAATCAGCATGGATTCTTAAAAGGAAAGTCAATAAACACAGCGATTTTTGAGTATACATCGGATATTGTAAATGCAATAGAAAATAAAATGATCTCGATCGGTTTTTTCGTGGACTTATCCAAAGCCTATGATTGCATCGATCATCAAATTTTAATCGAAAAACTACAACTCTACGGAATAAGAGAGATTCCCCTACTATAGATTAAATCATATTTAACTGAAAGAATGCAGCGTGTACAAGTTCATAAAAATGGTTTAAACACTAGGTCTAACTTTGCCTATCCAAAAATCGGTACCCCACAGGGTAGTATTTTAGGCCGGTTCTATTTATAATATATTTTAATGACGTCTACGGAATCATTTATGGTACTCAAACTACGTTGGTTAATTATGCAGATGACACTAGCATAGTAGTAAAAGCAGATAGTCTGAAAAACCTCCTACCACAAGTAAATTTAGTAGTCAACAAACTACAAGATTGGATGCAAAAAAATAAATTAATTATAAATACCGAGAAAACAAAGTTAATTATGTTTAAAACTAAACAATCTCAGGTCAAGAGCCCTAAAGAAGTGACAGTAGATGTGGGGAATTTTGAGTTATAACACTGTATTGCCTTTCTGGGTCTGCAATTAAATGAAAATATGGATTGGTCTATGCACATTCATTTGCTTAGTAAGAAATTAAACAAGGTCTCCTATTGCATTACATTTATGAAGAAATATTTGAATATTGATATTTGAATAGTTGTTTATTACTCAAATTTTTGTCACTTGTTAGTTTTGGAATAATTTTTTGGGGCTGCACCTCTTCGACTATCGAAATCTTCAAAATACAAAAAAGAGTGGTTCGAATCATGTACAATTTGAAACTTATAGAATCTTGTAGAGGGGTTTTCAAAAGAAACAAACTACTTACAGTTAGTGCAGTATACATTTGAGAATGTTTACTTTTTATGAGTGCAAACTTGCATAAATTTGATAAATACAAAACAAACCATACGTACAATACGAGATCAATCGATTATATCTTTCCAGTGCATAGACTGACACTGTTAGAAAATAGTGCTATCTACAGTGCTTTAACATTTTTTAATAAATTACCTAAAAATTTAAAATTGCTGATAACAAAAAAAAATTTTTCAAAAAAAAGTTAATGGAGTACTTAATTGAAATTGAACCATATACAAATCTGACAATATTAAAAAAAAAATTTTAATAGGTAAATCGGCTACGAGAAATCGCGGGAAATTATTTTCAAGTTCATCATATAATTGGTTCTTTTTCCAAAATATGCAAATATAAATATATTTTAACTATTGCCGTAGTAAAAACTCTAGCTATCACGTCAAAATTTATTCGGACTATCTTTATACTGCATATTATTAAGTAAGAAGAGCTCTTTTAAACGATACCTAGTTTGTTCAATTCTGTTAACTTATACCGGAGTTATTTGCATTTAAATAAAAACATGTTTGACGTTCCCCCACCACCAGACCGAGTAAAATACCTTAAACAAAAAAATTAGAAATTTTGCAGTCTTTACTACGGCAATATTTAAAATATATTTATATTTGCATATTTTTGGAGAAAGAGCCAATTTTATAATCGGCCATAACAGTTTCGCCCCCTAGCGGCCATCTTACAAACTTGAAAATAATTTCCCGCGATTTCACGTAGTCGATTTACTTATTAAATATTTTATTTCAATATTTGTCAGATTTATAATTCCCGAGATATGACCGGCGTCCGTTCTTAGTTGGCCACCCGGTACAAAGTTTCATAAAAATCGGACGGGTGGTTTCATTGATATCTAGTTTAGATACGGACGGACGGCCGGTAGGCCGTCGGACATAAAATTATAACGTACTAACTTTAATTCGTCAAAAAAGTGAAACAAAGAGGTATTAAAATTTTCGGTTTAAAGTAATCCCATCTTATTTATAAGATTGGAGTAATAATATGAAATTATAGAAGTGTCTCACTTTTCTATAGGTAAACGGGCCTCTTAAGCTTTCAATAACATTATCTGTTAAGCCAATCGTTTTCCATATCTCTTCTTCAGTGTGTTCAACATGTTAGCTTTGTTTGTCTCATTTTTTGTAAAAAAGGATAGTGTTAAATTTTCTGTTATCCTAAAGTTTGTTTATAATTAAATTTATTAAAAAAATGATTTTTTTGTATATTCTAAACAAAATTATTAAAAAAAAAGAAAACAAACTTCGTGTGGTTTCAATGGTAAACATTGTAATGAATTATTTGATTTACATAGACAAACAACTCAGTTTTTCGTATAAACTCAGTGGACTGAAAAATATTTAAAATTTGGTAAAGAATTTTTATTTAGATCACTAAATTTTAGTGTAAATCTACTCTCCCCATGCATTTTTTGTTGATAAAGGTGACAATATATGTAAAGATTATCAACGTTATTAACCATAAGAAGAAGGTGGTAAAAAAAACACATAAATCATATCCATCTTTCAAAAATTCAAAGTGACCCCTGTTAGCATCCAAACAAAGCTAAGTTCTATTTACAACACAAAAAACAAGGAGGTTAAAGCCAGGAGATTTAACCCTTTTATTTCAATTTCTTATCCACCTGTGTTTAGTATCAATGGATCGTGGCATGATTCCATTACAATCAAAATGTATGATATTAGACGATTTTCAAAGAAGTCAAGACCTTAGATATTACAAATTCGATAAACTATAGAACAATCTCCAATTCTATTCTTAGATGGATACCAGCGGTTTCTGATAATTATTTTAGGTTTGTAGGTGCTGTTAAATGTACATCAAAAATTAATTCCACCTGGTTTTCGAAAGGAATATGTCTCATGTTGATGACATTGCACAAATCATATTTAGAAAATCCAAATAAAAGATATGAGGATGCTGTACTTTATCCCTAAAATGGAAGAAAAGAGAGATGGAATTGATTAATGGAAAATATGAATTCCGTACATTCAAGTCGTAAAAGCTGGGCACTTTTAAATAAATAAGGTTCTACAAATGAAACTGCTAAAACAAATACAAACATTTTTCCAAATTCTATTACTTCTCGGTTGGCTAATGTTTAAATAGTAATAGTCGAAATCGATTATCACAAAGACGAAAATTACAAAGGAGAAAAAAATCTACACCTATCTCAAAAGATATATCCAGACCTTTTACTGTAGTAGAAGAGCTAAAACATACATTAAAAAAGACAAAATCCAAGAAAGCTGACGAGTTTGATGGAATGCATTCAAAACTTTTGAAAAAATTACGAAATTAATCTTTAAAGTGGTTATTTATGTTTCTCAATGATATTTTATAAGTAAATTACCAACAGATTTGAAGAAATGTAAAGTCGTGGCAGTTATAAAGAAAAAATTAATCTCCTACAGACCACATTTCTTATTGTTTTCGAAAGAATGATTTTTCAAAAAATTAATCCATTAATTGAAGAGAAATTACCATTTGAACAAGCACGATTTCGATCCGGTAGAAGCTGTTGTGATGAAGTATTGGCATTAACAACAATGGATTTCAGATAAAACTTAAAACTGGAGTTGCCTTTATGAACTGCTGCATACGATATCGTGTAGAAAGAAGGTTTCTTTTTAAATTGTTTAACGTTATTCCTTGTTCCAAAATTATTTCTTTTGTTGAAAATTTGTTATCTAATCAGAAGTTTAGAGTTTTTGTTGAAAATAAAAGCAGTAAATTTAGATTTTTAAATAATGGTCTTCCACAGGGATCGTTCTTGCACCTATTCTTTTTAATGTGTATATTTCTGATCTTCCTTCTTTACAATGTCGAAAATTCGTCTACGCCGATGACAAGGCAATTTCATTTCACATTTGAATTTTTTTGAAATTTAAAGTAAGCTATCTGATAATTTGGGGATTATGAAAAATTTTTAAAAATGGCGATTATGCCCTAATCTTAAATAAGAGGTCTGTTGATTTAAGTAATAAAAAAATTAGAAAATTTAATGTTATCTTTAATATACAAAGTTAATATACATAATTTTAACCCAGTTTATCTGGAAGTTTTTAATTTACAAAGATTATTAAAAAAAAAGTCAAACTAAAAATGGAAACAAGGAATAATGTCATTCAAAAATTAGCTGGAACAACTTGGAGAGAAGATGCGAAAACACTTCGTGTCTGGTTGAATAGTTATCATACGAAAAAAATAGATGCCTAGTTGAATTGCACTATGCCTATAATTAGTAGAACCATTAAATCTACTTCTCTCGAATGGCTTCCTGTTTATTGTAATATTACCTCATTGAAGATTCGACGAAAGGCTGAGTTAAAACCAGAATGGGATAAATGCCAACTTAACAAAAACTTAAGAACTCTTCAACTAAAAGATTTAAATTTCAAAGGCTTGTATGGTTACAAGACTACTTAAGTACGGCTTTTCCTCAAGTGTGGGAGAGTGGAAAAAATTATGGTCTGGAGTTGGTGTTTTCAATAAACATCTCATTGATGATCCAACAATAGAAATCCCGGGCTTTGATCAAAAAAGAAAAATTTGTTCAAAAGTAAATCGCATTAGAACAGACCATTCAAAATGCAACTTATGTTGTTTAAATGGGGTGCGGTTTCTAATCCAAATTGTGACTGTGGAAACGAACCAACAACCGTTGCACATATTGTCGAGGATTGTCAATTAAGAAAGTTTAAAGGAGGGTTTGTAAACATTCATAATTTAACGGACGAAGCTGTATTATGGCGGCTTACTAATCTAAAGGACATCTGAAGTAAAGTAATATTTTGTATTCTGTTTTTCTATTATTTTGTTTGCTATTTCTTTAACGTACAATTTTTTTTTCGTCACTGGCGCTTGGACCAGTCCATTATATGCCGTCATGCAATGGCTGTGCTATTATATTTTATGTTCTTATTTACTTTCTATAATGTTTACACATTTAATTAATATTATTACATATGAATACTAAGCTGGGTAAGGGTTGGAATGTTTAGGTTTAGTGGTTTTTCTAAAACTTGTAGCAAACGCTTTGCCAAGACAAACCAATAAACAATTGCACACGGTTTGGTCACCACACTATACAGATTTATATTGATCTTCTGGGGCACCATACATAACACTTACATTACAATACAATATTAAAAATGTAGGTACCATACGAATAAATAAATAAATCCACCTATTTGGATAGTATTTAAATTCCCGGAAATTGCTTTAAACGATTAGAATTAAAAGTTTCTTAATAACATCGCTACTCTGAATTCTATTATTTTTATTAGAGTAATCTGAACCAACTGAATAAATCTGTTCTTAGATTGGGTCAGACGTGTTGTTTTTCTTGGTGTACAGTGTACACACTAAAAATAGAAGAGAAAAACCAATCAGTGAATTTTGCAATTCAATGCATCCATTGTTGCAGAGGGCAATATTTTTCTAAACAAAAAAAGTTAATTCATCGACCTTCGTTTGTTAACTTATTGAACATATATTTGGATGTGTACACGTAGATCATGACCTTTAGAAAAACTGCTTAAGATGGATATTTTGTTTTAATATTTTAAATATTCTTCTGATGTTTTCTTAAATATTTGCTATTTATAATTACACATTTCATTAAAAAATACCACAGCTGCGTGGATATTAAATTGTTAAAGTTTCAAATCCTTTGAATGTGCTTGTTCTTGCAGTGGTATGGGAAGTCTTTGCATAACATCAACAACTTCTTCTAAGAGATAAATACATCTAGTTTAAAAAAAAGATTGTAACATTACCATCGTAATTGTTCAACAAACACGTAGTTAAGTTTCTAAAAACCATAGAGGAAGGGACCCAAATTTGAAACACTTTTTTCATAAATTCGAAATAAAATTCATCCTACACAAACATTCGGATTTGTCTGAAGAGGAATCAGTCAATGTCAACCCGGTGTCGCTCTCCGAGCTTGAGTTACACGAAGATAAGCGTTTTTTTCTTTTCTCTTGTAACCCTGATGAGGAAGGTTGGTCCTGTTATAGAACAGAAGTTTTTTGGAACTGATGTCAATTTTTTCATCAATTTTTTCAACTGTTTTCCTACAGGTTCTAACTCTCCGCTGATTTTTTTCTTAGGTAGTCTTCTGTTAGCTTTTTTAAAATTTTCCTGTAATTCGTTTTTGTAAGGAGTAAGAGTGATTATTGATGCTTTTCCAGCCCTAATATTCGCCTTAGTAAGTAAGTAACAATATTTCAGTGCAATAGCAATGAATACATAGAACATAATAAGAACAAGAACAACAAAGACTACAAAATAGACAAGCTCTATAACTATGGTAATAATTTGTGGTTATCCCATTGAATCATATACATCTATACCCAGTAGTTAAATGACGTAAAAAATATATGATAATTGAGATTAAAATGTACAACTTATCTATTTTTTTTTTTTTGTATATATAAAATGTAGGAGATTTTTTTATAATTGGTTGACTTACTATTACAAAATGTTGTACAAATAGGGACAAGAACAAATTGTTGTAAAACTTTAATAACTTTGTAATTTGTTTAAACTGTGAAAATTACTGCAAAGAAAAGCATTATTTTCAACTACGCATGTAGTATGTATTGCTCTTAAAGTTGTGTGAATATAGATTACAAATATAGTTAGAAATACACTTACACTGCATTGCTGTATTTGCAACAATGTTCTAGGTAATATTATAAGAAATTTACCAAATTTTGCTACAATATTGTTTAGAATTTTTTTACAAAATATTGCAGATATTAATGCACCTGTAGAATAAAATGTGTTATTGTAAAGCATGCAGTGTTTGTTACTTGCTTCATTTACTTCAACAATTGTATAGGAAATTAAAAGTTTCGTGGTAAATTTTACTTCCCTATCGTTTGAAAAACTCAATTAACGACTTTTAAAAACGCAACATACTGTAAGGTTGGATAATAGTGGTAATATTTCATTTTGATACGTTATTGTAGGATAATAAGTATTGACAATAAATACAAAAACTACAATAAACATTTGTATTAACTTTAATAACTACAAACTATGAATTATACAAAAAATATAAACTATAAGAACGAAAATATTAACAAATACGCTATAACTCTATATCTTAACTTGTAAAATAAAACCTTGCAAATTTCAATCTTTGACGGTTTCCATCTATTATTTGAACGTTTTGCTTTTAAATTTGCAGCAGTAAAAAATGAGAGTAACAATGTTAATAAGAAGATACTGTCTTGATCTAAGAATACTAAATATCAATAAATCACTTTAAAAGAAGATTTATGTTACAGACTGGTTAAATTATTAGAATCAATAATTTTAGAAAATTTTGATTCATATCCGGTAATTAGTGATTTCATAAACGAATCTTTTTTGTGTTTGGCGAGAATGCTTAAACTTAGTTATCTCAAACCATCTATTGTAAAAATTATTGCTCTTCTCTTTGTATAACCATTGAGTAAAAATTCTTTATTATAATCAATGGTATAACGATTTAAAATCAAGTTCTAGCTAAAATCAATTTTTTACAGTGGGTACGTATTCATATATTCAGAAATGTCTTTAATACTTATGTTGCTATCAATTTTCTTTAATAATGTCATGTGGTTGTGAATGCCAATTATTTCTTAACCACAAAAGAGTTTCATTAATTTCCTCAGAATTTGTTGCAGTTGCTATAAAAAAAAGCATAAGTAATTTACTGAAATGATCATACTGATAAATTAGAATTATACTCACATTTAATGATAGTACTGCCGGCTGCTGATTTTGAGTCACTTAGAATATCCAATTGCTTGTAATTCCTTCTCATATAAATGTAGACACTCCAGAGTTTTCCTCTAGCAGCTTTTGGCTTCCCTGTTTATTTTTACATATGGTGCCTAATAAACTATTGGATCTTCATTAGGAAAATAATCATAAATTTCTGTGGCTAATTTTAAAAACCTAGCAGTGGAAATCCTATGAAGAACATTAAAAAAATTAGCAAAAAAACACAACAGTAAAAATTGATTTACCTTTTATCATTATTATTTTTAATTCATTTTTTATTAATAAACTACACAGTTTATTTCTCAAAAATGATTTATTTGGACCATAACTGGCGAGAATAAGTTTCCCATCTTCGGTGGTATTTATCAGTTCCTTGACAGTCTGTTATTGCAGAAGTACTATATTAGCATTCGTGTATCATAGATTATTTAAATAAATTACCGAATTGTACACTGGAACAGATTCAACTACATTGGATAATTCGGTTGCTGCCCATCCTTTTTCAATACAGTAACAATTTTGCTGTTCTGTGGATGACGATGATAACGTTCCAGTATCGTTGAATTCATTCTCGTTACAAAAACTATTGTCATCAATAGTTTCAGTAATTAATTCGGCAGCGCTAACCACAAATGTATTGTAATGATTCAAAATTTTTTTTATAGTCCTAAAATTGGAATTAATTCCTTTATGTCAGAGTCAAGTAAACATTTAAAAGTTTGCTCATTAATCTGATTATCTAAAATACAAAACAATTAATTGTCAGAAAATAAGTAGGTAGCGTAGTGTTGTGGAAATAGTACCAAATAAGCTATGTAGGAAAATTTTAAAGAAATAATTGAAACTTAGTGATTTTGTCAATATGTAAATAGTAACATTGTTAGGTTATTTTATTTGCCTTTTTTCTCCTAAACTTCATTAAAACCAAAACAATAGTTTTGCGCAGAACTCTACATCGTTCCGACAGTTAACAAACGTGTAAAAGAGTAGCAAAGGTGGTTGTTAAAAAATTGTTTCCTCCTCAATTTTTTTTGTATAATAAATATTAGTGAAGATATTGTTACAACAATTAGTATTAAGTGTTTGTTATTAGTAATTACTCATCGACTCAAAAAATAGTTTAACCAAAAGTTGTGTGTAATTAAATTACAAAGAACTTGTATTTGAAACAAAAATGTGTAAAAACAAATATTTTTCTAAATATTTAAAAAATTCCAAAATCGAAAAAAATGTGTAAAATAAATATTTTTATTAATATTGTAAGATCTCAAAATTCTATGTGGGTTAACATCCCTTTTGGCTATATAGATTATGCCCAAAATCTAATCAAATCTGCGGAATTATAAATAAGACCTATGTGCAAAGTTTCATAAAAATCGTAAAAAGTTAAAAAAAGGTGTTAACATTTTCGGTTTGGAAACCGTCGTGTACCTTCCCATCTTATTTATAAGATGTTGAGTAAAAATCAAACTAGGACGAAATAAACTTTTGGGAGGTAGTTTTTTTAGCGCGATTTTTATTGTAAATAAATTTATTGGAAAATTATTACAAAAGATGTATGTTTAATGAATTAATTGGAAATTGATAAATTGATCAATGTTTAAAAATGTTTGTTTTTAATTTTCTATAGTTTTTAAATTTTGGTTTGTTTTGTTTTTTTTTTTTTTAAATTCTCATAGTTTTTTTAAATAAAGTTTATGTGATTTAAAATACCCGGAAAAGCCCCTAACTAAATTTAAAACTTAAGGTAAGACAAAAAAGTAATAAGTAATGTAAATAAACCGCAGTTACAACAAAACATTTAACGTTTTGGTGACATTTTGAAATTCATTATTCGGAGAATTAAAATTGTCCTATTCAAAATCATTCGTACGATGATGTTTTTTAATGACTATATAGGAATTATAGATACAATATAGGTACTTACGATTGAAGGTTTCTTCTAATTCATTTAATTAATTGCAATTCTGCAGAAAATTTTCTACGAAACCGTACATACTTAGGTTTTCGTCACTTTCCTTGCTATACTTACACCAAAATCTTCCAAATTTTAAAAAACCGTGCACAACTGTATGATGTACTGTAATAAGATCGAATGAATTTCAAATGCCGTGTAGGTTGTAAATACGCAAAACGCATACTTGCACAAACATTTGAATTCACGTATCACGACACGATCTCACGGGAACGATGCATTAAAAAAGTGTTTCTAAACATCCGGATATATTTGTTTTCTTTAATATTATCTTGTTTCGTTATTTTTAGGTATATCTATATTTTTATACTCAATATAAATAGAATTAACTGAGTTACCTAACTATTTTAGGTAAAGAAAAAAGAATAGACATTGTGTAAAATATCATTTACGTTTCTATTAATCACATAAAATAGAAACATAAAGGTATCGCTAATTAAACACCATAGCTCGATCAAAATTTTGTTTAGGAAATGTTTACGAAATAAAATTAGAAATAATTTTGATTTAAAAAACGTCTACAAGCAATAAATTTTAAATTAAATCAAAAACTAAACATGGTTATTTGGGTTGACTGATTATTACTTATTTTAAATAAATCTAACCTACTAATTATTGTAAGTTATTAAAAAAAATCATTAAACTCTCTATTAATAATATTTAGTCCTTACAAAATGTATATTTTATGACGTTTCATTTTTTTTCTGTAGTTAATATAAAAAGTGAAAATAAAAACTAAGGCAATTCTGATTGTCAACGTATATATTTAGTTTTTTGACAAGAATTTATTACATAATTATAATTAAGATACCAAGTTATAGTTTAAAATTAAATGAAAACGTTTTCTTTTTAAATAAAGGTATTACTATATAAATAAATATAAGAAATCAATAATGGGTGTGACCTCTATTATTATTGATACATTCTTGGAGGGGTCTGCTCATTGACGCTATCAAGGTATCAATATAATTAATATTAATCGTTTCCCATGCGGTATCAATGGTTGCAATTAGTGCATTACGGTTTACTGGTATAAAATTTGGCCCTTGTTGTCTTCGGATAACAGCAAGTATTCGAGCCCAAACATTTTCGATAATGTTAAAATTCTGGGCTTTTGCTGGCCAGGGTAACAGCTCCAAGTTATTTGCTTGTATCCAGTTGCGCACAACCTGCGAAGTATAGGGTCATCATATCCCGATAGTTAATTATCGAATGTTCCAAGAAAATATGTGTAAATAGTAAATGGAATCTACTAACGTAACGTTAAGTCGTTAATTATAGTTACATAACTCTCCTTTCATAAGATATAGTTCTTATTAATATGCTTATTGTAAAGCTTCGTACACACCTGAACAACAAACCGAGGAACAAACAGAACAACGAACCGAACGGCAATCGGAACATTAATTTGGACGGTGCTCGTACGAATTTTAGAACAGATCGCAAGTCCTGATTGTTCCACGAACGGTTTGCGGCGTTTCCGCAACTTGTCGGGTTTTTCTCCGACATCAAAGAAAATGCGCGCGAATGCGTTTGCAGGTTTGGACGAATCTAAACAAAACGGCGAACAAACTTATGCGGGAGAATTAAATTATTTATTTTTTGTCCTCCTTTTGTGGGTTTGTTGTGTTTTTAGGTAATATTATGGAGTTGACAGAAGAAAAATGTTTTAAATTAATCAGTGTTTAAGAATGCAAGAAAAAATAGATGTCCCTATTAGCATCATTTGGGCGGGAAATTTCAAAATAAAAAAAGCGAAGTCAATTATAATTTTTACTCTTCTTTGTGCGTAAATTTGGTTGGCACTATCTTCTTGTTTTCCGCAATTTTCTCTTCTCAATAATAAATATATATGAACTGAAAACTACTGAAAATAATTATAGGAACAGCACAAACGTTCCGTTTGTTGTTCGGATTGTGGAAATCATAAAAGATCGTTTGTCGTTCTGTTTGACTTTCGGTTCGTTGTTATGTTTGTTGCTCGGTTTGTTGCTCAGGTGTGTACGAAGCTTTACAAATTAAACAACAAATTTTTGGCGAATAAAGATTAGTTTGTGATGTAATATTAGAAACACAAATTTATATCATATCAAATTTATGACAACTTAAAGCCAAGAACGTGTTATTGCTAAGTAAATTACCTGCGAAAGTTATTGATGAAAATCTTAATTTTATTTTTGTCTTTGTAAGTCCTCTATCGTAATCTTAATTCTGGCAAAGAAAACCTGTCCATTAGCATTATAAGGAAATCAACTAATTTACTTTAAAATTAAGTTTAATATAGCAATTTTACTTGTTTAATTTTCTGCACTACCGACATTTTCTATTATAGACGCATAGCACATGCGAATAAAAAAATTTAGTGTTTTGACAAGGGGGGAACAATACAACAACAGTAAAACATATTAATATAAATTCTTCAATTGATGTTAAAATCCAGGGGGGGGCGCGAAAATCGAATCTTTGAACACACATAAAGGGGAATAAAGAGCCAGCGGAAGTGGTACACCTAAAGTATCTACACGTACTCAAAGAATCTGCGGGATCTGTCTCATGACGTAACAGAACAACCATTTGCTACATACTCCAGGGCTATCTTGATACACATTTTCTGGATGCCGTATAACTGCACAAAAAAGATTAAAGGAGATGGGAATAAAAGTATAATGGCAGAAGTTCTCAGTGACGAAAATATGAGACGTCGTCTGGAATTTGCAAGGCGATATTAAACGAACGAATGTTGTAGAATGGAAGGAACTCGTTACGAAAATAATCACATAGTCTGATTTATTGTGTTCGGTTAGCGCTCGCGTTTATTCGGGCTATTGATGCACGTCTTGTCGAGTTTTTCCGGGTAGATCTAATTCAACTTTGAGGACAATTCGCACCGTCAGCCCAAGGTTGAAGAGGATGAATTACGAACGACGGCCAGATAACCCATTTTAACATTAACGAAAATGTTTGGGCTCGAATACTTGCTGTTATCCGAAGACAACAAGGGGCCAAATTTTATACCAGTAACGTGTGCACTATGCGTATGATATCGCATGGGAAGCGATCAATATTAATTATATTGATACCTTGATAGGTCAATGAGCAGACGCCTCCAGAATGTATCAATAATAATGGAGGTCACCCCATTATTGATTTCTTATATTTTTTTATATAGTAATACCTTTATTTAAAAAAAAACGTTTTCATATTATTTTTAAACTATAACTTGCTATCTTAATTATAATTTGTAATAAATTCTTGTCCAAAAACTAAATATATACGTTGACAATAAGAATTGCCCTAGTTTTTATTTCACTTTTATATTAACTACAGAAATAATGAAACGTCATAAAATATACATTTTGTATAGGACTAAATATTATGAATAGAGTTTAATGAATTTTTTTTAATAACTTACAATAATTAGTAGGTTAGATTTATTTAAAAATAAGTAATAATCAGTCAACCCAAATAACCATGTTTAGTTTTTTGATTTAATTTAAAAGTTATTGCTTGTAGACGTTTTTTAAATCAAAATTATTTCTAATTTTATTTTGTAAACATTTCCTAAACAAAATTTTGATTCGATAATTAATCGAGCTATGGTGTTTAATTAGCGATACCTTCAATGTATATTCTTTAAAGAAAAAATTAAGTAAGCAACGTAAATTACCTATTTTCTAAAACGTGCTTAGTGTAATGATTCATTCTACAGTCCTTCTATAAGATAACCCTGCTGAGACTACCTGCTGTTAGAATTGTAAATGATACCCTTAAGCCCGCTTCACAATGTGCAAACTTTTGTTTACAGAAATTGTGGTGTCCAAGTTTTAAATTTCATGAGTGTACCTGTTGCAAAATGAGCGCTTACAGTTTCATTAATATCTATAATTAGTTTCAAA
This sequence comes from Abscondita cerata, assembly GCA_030710515.1. Taxonomy (NCBI): domain Eukaryota; kingdom Metazoa; phylum Arthropoda; class Insecta; order Coleoptera; family Lampyridae; genus Abscondita; species Abscondita cerata. The sequence continues at coordinate 207,228 of JALBCR010004219.1, forward strand.
AATTTATCCAATTTTGAGCCAACAATGAAATAGTAATTTTAGCAACTACATTTTTTTCAGTGAGGGCGGGAGACAAATAATCGTAACATAATTTTCTTTAGCTAAATCTATGAGTTGAGTGTTTCTCGTATGTGAGTAATGACCATCCAACACAAGTAGAACTGGATCGGCAGCTGTGGGTCTTGTAAATTTGATGAAATGCCTGAACTATCTCGTGAAGATATCGGTTTGAACCCAACCTGATATGTGACACTCAGCTACCGCTCCAGCAGAAGCTCCAACCATTAGTTCTAATTTCATGTTTTTGCGTGGAAAAATTAATAATGGCGGTACATAAACTCCTGCAGCATTCATACAGGTTATCACGGTGATTAGTTTACCTCTTTATGCGGAAGTTAACGTTGAAACCTGTTTTTTTCCCTTCATTGATAAAACCTTACTATGCTTCTGTTGGACTATCGTAATGCCCGTTTCGTCGACATTGAACACTCTTTGGGAAGGTTCTTGAAACTTGGAATATTCTGGCTCATAGAGGTCAAAAAACACTGGGACTTTTTCGGGAGTGAAAGATTTTATACGAGCAGCAGACAAAAAAAACTTTCCAAGTTGAATTCTACCAAACACGTGCTCACGCACAGAAACAAACAAACTGAAGCGCTCAACAAAGGTATCACCAATAGTGCGGAGTTTATTTCATTTAATCTACGCTACTCCTGTTAGATAGCGTTATCTATACGTCACTCAAACGCTATCTCAAATTAAACACCTATCTCAAATTTGGGTCTCTTCCTCTACATATTTATGGAGACTTTTTTTCACTTAATCGTCTTGTCACTCTTTTCCAGCAACTGCGGTACGAATTGCTTACCTGGATTATTATTATAATTATTTTAGTTAAATTTATTAAATTTTCAAAATTCTAATTACAAAGGAATATCTACCTAAAGATTCCCTTCAGGTGGAGAGATGAAATCAAATACCACTACACTGGTTCCAATTTGCCGAAATTTCTCCCCGACCTAAGTTGATAAAGTCACATCTAACATTAAAATCAAAATTCCCATGTTTAATTTTAATTTTTAATGTTAGGTGTGACTTTCATGCCCTAATTTCAATAAACTTTGATGAAGCCCGCATAGGTCGGGCAAAACGTCGGCCAGTGGAAACCAGAGTAGTGGTCTTTGATTTTATCCCTCCACACGAAGGAATCGTTACAAGGATATTAATCTGTATCTGTAAATATTATTTTGCATTAACTTACAATACCTAATTGAAGAAAATCAATGTTAATGATTGTTTAAACCCTTTAAATCATTTTGATATCTTTACTTGCTTTATTTTCTTAAACACTCTTATAGATTTCTGTTTGAAAATTTTTCTTTTTAGTTCAATTTGAAAGTTAAGATAATAAAAATAAAACAGGTTGTACAACTATTTACTAAATTACTAGTATGTGTAATAAAATTGCATCTGTGCGTCAAATTTTACATTATTATGTAGTGACTTAGTCACTCTTTGATTGGCGGCTCTTGATCAATAATTAAACTGTAAGTTTATGCTTTGATAATTATTGGAAGTTTATAACAACATCAGTTTATAAAAAACACGATTTTGTATTAATATTTTGTTTGTGGAACAATATGTACACACTTTATGGAAAAGAAATTTACCACGAATCAGAAGTTCACGATATTTAAAAAATTTTTTCACATTTTTCTGTTCAGAATGATGAGCCTATACTGTATATGTAAACTTCGTACGAAAAGTAGATCTTGTTTTTCTTACAAACACTACGGCTTTCTATTTAATTATTGCAAAAATTATTATTCGTTACTTACAATGTTAAACGGAATTTTGTCAGACAGTTGTCGCTTCAGTTGTAAATAGATAAAATCGAGAGTAGTCTACATTCTGCTGTAACATTAATTCACGAACAACGTTAAAATACTGATAGAAGTTAAATTGTATAAGCGCAGTAAACACATAATGTGGATGTAGATAATTAGATAACAACAGCTTTTAATATGGATCATTTCGTGCACACGCTGAACTTGAAGATGCACACAAAAAATATAAAAATTCGGAACAGTAATTTTACTCAAAACATAAATAAATATTTTGTACCAATTATATTAAACTGAAAATCTAGAAAATCAAGTAAATAGCTTCATTTAAAATTGCAAACTATATTGAAATAACTAAATTGTCATAATTTTCATTTAGTGTTTTCATCCTTTAAAAACTCGCCATGAAGTAACTACAACTTTTTTTTGGGATTCGAACTGTAAATAATCCATGTACTTCATTACTAACCGTTCACTCACTCTGAGCTACACTCACTCACGTCACAATAGCATTTAGGAATTCTGTGGTACGTTTTTTCTTCCTCCAATTGGTTTAATTGTGTAATTATTTGTATATGTGTAAATGCAGATCCAAATCCTTAATATGAAAGTCAGGATATCCAATAAGTAAGTACTCAGTGTGTTGGTTTATGGTAACGTTTCGTGGTTGCTTCTTCGGACCACTATTTTTTATTTAGAAAATACATCATCAAATGATAATATATTATAAAATATAATACAGTATTAAAAAATAAATTTAAGTTTTAAATCAAAAAAGAAGAAAAAACTGGCGGTAACATTACAAAAGATTTTGAAAAAACGAACATTTAATAGTCTAGTGACAATTATTAAAATTCATGTAAAATATACAGGGTGTCTCAGATAAGGGTGGCAATATTTCAAGGGTACATAGAGAAACTCCAGATTAGAGATTTGAGATAATAAATCTATGTCCGGAAATGCGTTGCTTCCGATATACAGGGCCTTGAAAAAATTCAAAAATTAATATGTTTTGTCTGTATTTTGAAAACGCGTTGATTGATTTTCTTAAAATTTCCAGAGTATGTCAAGCAAAGTATTGGTCATATTTATGTGCCAATCCGACTCTTCTAAAAATTTCCAAGACCGGACTTTCGGTTTTTCTCACTTAGTTTTAAGAGAAAATGTAGCACGCCACTGGTTTTCCAAATATTGGAATCATTTTTCACATTCCCAATCAATTTGGAAAAGAAACGCTCTCTTGTTTTTCTTCTCCGACGCGTCGTTTCCGCGAAAAAAATAAAATCCATTTGGATGTCTTTCAAAGAGCTCATTATCGAAAAACTTCAGGTGACAATAAAAACGTAGTGAACAATGAATATTGTCATGGCGACAACGAAAACAAAATTAATACCGCAACTGGCAAGAGGTTTGAGTATCGTTGTCTTCACCTGAACTTCAAAAACACTTGACTACCATATTAATTTTGAATTTTTCAAGGCCCTGTATATCGGAAGCAACGCATTTCCGGACATAGATTTATTATCTCAAATCTCTAATCTGGAGTTTCTCTATGTACCCTTGAAATATTGCCACCCCTTATTTGAGACACCCTGTATACAAAACATAAAAAAATGATACTTACAAGCAAGTTAGTTGAGTCTATTAGTCATTTCCTTATTTAGGGGTTTCATCAGGGCGAGAAACTTGAAACAAACAAGAGTTTAAGATAGAAACTAAAAGTCAGATAATCAATCTGTCACTAAGTAATTAGGTTAGGATAACACTTTCATATATTATATAGGAGAAAGAAACGTCACGGTCGTTAACCTCGGGGCTGTAAAAATTAGTTTATCATTTTTTCGAAGAAGTTTGCTTACTTTATGAGTAATCTTGTGAATATACAGGGTGAGTTTTTTTCGATGTTTAGCACAGAGATCTCGGAAACTAATAAAGATAGAGAAACAGTTAAATGGGGAAAGAATTGTATATTTTACGAGATCACTAAAATGTGCCAAAAAAATGCACGGCTAACCAGATATTTCGAAAAATAAGTTTTTTGGTAAATTCGTTTGGTGTATGTTGCTTTGTTATTATTGACTTTACAAAAAATTTATAGAAGGAAAAGTTTTAGGTATTTTTGTGATAAATAATAAAGTTTAGTCTAATTTTTTATTTAACGTATAGTTTTTGAGTTATGACACGAACTTCTGTTTTTTCTAATGGAAACCATAGTCGGCTATGACTTCATAAAAAAGATGCATTTTCAACGATTCCAATGATTTACCATATGTCAATGTTATTTTTTATAAATAAACAAATTATAGCCAATTTTAGTTTAATTTTTCTATACTGCTGGGAGAGTATGCTGTGGAAACAATATCCGACGTAAACGTCAATTGTTAGCAATTGAAAATTATATTTATAAAAAAAAAAAAACCAACAAAAAATTTCCCCAAAACTCCATCAATAAAAAAAAAAAAAATTTCAATTTTAAATCAATTAATTTTTAATTCAATAAAAAATTTTTTGTTCAAATATTTCTATTATTCCCACCAGGTATGTATTCCAATATCAGTCAATCTCCATAATCAAAATTCAATGTTAAAAATTTTTTCTCATACTCATCATTTTAATTTAATAACGTGTTAAAAATTATAAGTATTTTACTTTGTAATTTGTAATCCAAAAAATCCAACAGTAAAAAATGTATAAAACTAATTAAAAATATTTTCAGTATAAAAGTCATTCCTCCTGTAATATAAATTTATCTTCAATTTCCCCTATTTATTTTAAGTAATTTTATAAAAAACATTAAAAAATCTTGTTCATCCCATTCCTCAAAATGTCAGTTTATCCTAATTTTTCGCCTCTTATTCCTCTCACTACTAAATCTTCACATTATAAAATTCCATGTTATTCATTAAATAAATAAAATAAAACAAATCACAGTCAAAAAAATCACAGTATTTAAAAATGTAAAAAATTTAAGTAAAAAAATATTAAGTTTTAATTACGTTACAGTTCATTCCAATGTAATCATGTTACTTTTACTTACCACAAAAAAAAACAACCAACACTTAACCAATCAATCAAAACACAATTAAAACACTTATTTTTTTAACTCTTTTTACAAAAACATAACCACATAAAACGCTTATAGTTTCTATTTGTGTTGGTTAAAGTGTTTGAAACCATCAATATGAATTTCTCTAATAAAGAAAAACGTAATAGATAGAGTATTATATTTTGTGTCATAAAATGCCGTACAATCTGCATAACGATTTCGAGCTCTATTTTGATCGTCGACAGCTTTCTTTACCTACCTATAAACGACTTCTGTAGATCAAAAAGCATTACAAGGAGTATTAATGAAGAGTTTTATTAGAGATATTTATTTACATTTAATTGTTAATTTATTTTGTGTTTGTTTAATATCCATGTGCTTTTTACACTTATTTAAGTGGCGGACCATTTTTCTGTTTTAAAGGCCTGAAGAAGTGCACATTCTGGTGCACGAAACGTTGCCTACAAAAACGACATAATGGTTTTTTGGTGTCCCTCTTCCATGAAGAACAAATCAATTAATGAAGAGGCAGAGGTAAATGTACTATCATGTGTTCTGCAAAATCTATCGATTTCAACTCGAAAAATTTAAACTAAAGCAGGCATGTCACAACGTACAGTTGTACGAATACTAAAAAAAATAAGTATTACCCATATAAATTGCCAGTTGCGCAAACATTACATCCAAGTGATTTCAATAAACGCATTGAGTATTGTACCTGGTTTACTAACATGTATGGAGCTGACTTAAAGTTTAAATTTAAAGTTTTGTGGACGGATGAAACGCAATTTACCAACTGCGGCATGTTTAACAATTATAATCTGCATTTATGGATGCAAGAAAATCCGCATCACGTTGAACAGAGAAGACTCCAAGTAATATTTGGATTTAATGTTTGGTGCGGCGTCATTGGTTCAAGAATTATTATTAGTCCGCACATTTTAAATTGTACACTGACAGGTGACCGTTACCTTCATTTCTTACAAAACGATTTTGATAACATGTTAGAGGAATTACCCTTGCCCACACGTGGTATACTCCAATGGTTTCAGCACGATGGGGTACTATCACACAATCAGGTAACGGTGCGAATTCATTTGAATCAAACATTCCTTAACTCATAGATAGAACGAAACGAGCCTGTTGTTTGGTCACCTGATTTATGGAGAACGCCACAGAAGATGATCTTAGGAAAGCTGTTCTAGAAACTTTCGGTAATATTGACGCACGTTCCGTTCGAAAAGTTACATATTTTTTTTAAAACGATGTACTAAATTCTACTTCTTATAATTTTTCATTTACAATTCCAAACATTTTTCTGAGATCTTCTAAATTGCCTGTTATTATAACCATTTGATGTATTCTATCAATGTTTATATTAATTTCCATTTAATCCCGGTCTAGATGTCTGAATACATTTTGTAAATTTTAGTAAATAATTTGGAAGAATGTGTGTTTTTCTCTAACACCTTTCTTTACTGGTACAGGTTGGGTAATTTCATTTTGTTTATTTTCTAATCACAACAATTTTTGCAGATTCTATATTTTGTTTTTTGTTTTTGAACTTTTACATCTTTTTGTGTAGTATGATCGCATTCTACTGTAACTGTTTCTGTATTCGTTATTAAAGATTTGTGTTTAGCTATAGTAACAGTGACCAACCTACGGAGATCTACAATCACGTGCACTGTTGTTAGGTCCATCAGTATTTGAAGAACATAGTAAATAAACTGCTTCATACCATTTTAAGTATGTATCATTTTATCTTTGTCGCCGTGGTGGTTCGTTTTGCAATCATATTCTTCTTGTAAATATGGCTGTTCACGTGCATACTGCGTGTTCAAAACGTGATAGCTCTTTTGCTCGTGAATTTTACTATAGTAACTGGTATATTATTAATCACATAGCAGTTATAGGTACAAGTAATTTTGTGTTCTTGAACCAATACATTTTCATTATATAATCTGATACATAACAGTAATATTAACTCACTTGAACGAAAATATTTTATAAAAGTAATGGTGTACAAAGTACCCATAAACGGTATTGAATGTTTTATAATATTTTAGAGCATGATACATTGGTTAGACAATTTTATTTTATTGTTGAAGGTAATGTCAGATGTGAATACTTAAGAAAATATATTGAATATAAATAGTGAATATTGCGATAAATCTGTAAATTCTGTATTTATTACATTATTACAAAGATACGTTTCAATTTTTGTGGTATACTTGTTAAAATATGGAACGCCATGTTAGAGTTTAATTAGTTAAATTATAAACAACAACAAAATTTTAATTGCTCAAATATTAGTTCTTAAAAAATTAATTTCGTATTAAATACTTTTATTTAAGTTTTTTAAATGCTGACAGAATTTTATAATCCTCTTTCAAATTCATTTAATTTTGAAAATACGTATTACGAAACAGAAATAGCAAACGTTAAATGTTAATTCTAGTATCTTTCATTTTTGTACATAGTTTTAATTGAATCATTGTTCAAATTTCCATTATGTACATAATTTAATTATTGAATAAAAAATGAATTGCATATAAATTAATTCTTAACTAAAATTAAATGAATTTTTATTATATAGATAAATTCTGAACATGAAAATGACGTTATTAAATTTATCACTAGAATCTAGGAGTTTAGGTTTTAAGTTCCCATTACGATGAACCTTAAGATATTCGTGTGTAAAAAATAAAACACCCTAAAATCTAGTAATAAATTTAATTTGAATTAAAATTATGTATGTAATAGAAATTCAATTTATTTTATTTTGAGAAATTAAACTTATGTACACAATAAAAATTTAATTCACTTCAATTTAAGATCTAAAATTATGTGCATAATGGAAATATAAGTAATTTTATTTAAGAAATTGAAATTATAAACATAATAAAAATTCAGTTCATTTTAAACATTCAATTCATTTTAACATTAAAAGAAAAATTGAAACTGTGTATTAGAGTTCAAATAAAATTAAACATTCTTTATTTTGTTTTGTTCGTAAATGTCATAATATTAAAATTAACTACTTTTAATATAAATTAATTAAAAAGAAACTTATAAAATTTTGTAAACATTTAAATTAAATAAAAATATTTTGTTACGAAATTAACTTGTAATGAATAATATTTGAGCATTTAAATGTTTACACTTTAACTAATTTTAGTTGTGACATTAGGGGGTAACAACAATCTCTTAAGCTTGCTAGCCAATCTCGCGTGCTTTTCTGCGCTTGACGATCGGCGGCATCGGTGCGTGTTGATTTAGTGGCTGCGACTACTTAGCTTAAACGGTATAACTTCGTAATTTTTTGGAATTTTTCTATGGCCTAGATGTCAAAATACGCGTAAATATTAATAAAGTCGATTACTCTTTGCGTATATTGCAACTTACTAAGATAGAATTAGGAAAAACTGTAGTGTGTAAATCGTTTATAGTCCGGTCAAGTTACACAGAAAAATAGTGGTCCAAATAAAAAAAATTTGAAAACAACTGAAATTTGGTAGAGACCTTGGGTGCACCATAACAAATAAAATACCAAAGTTCCCATCGATCTTATATGCGTTAAAAAGTTATTTCAGGTCAAAAGGTCAACATTTTTGGTTTTTTTGAATTATTTTCTTACGGTAAGTTTTAACAAAAAAGTGAGTCATACAAAAATTATAGACCAACAAATTATCTAGAAAAATGGTGTTAGGATATTTTTGTTAAGAATCACCATTTCTGAGATATCACGATTCTAAAAGTTGAGGGAGTTACATTCTACATATTGTAACGACATGTGTTAAAGTACAAAGGGCTATCTAAGCGATAGCTTTAATGCTTGAAACACTAATTTGAAATAATAACATGTGTTTATTCAATTAAACTAAAATATAGACAATGGAAGTCCAGAATAGTGTTATTATTTCAAATTATGTTTCAAGCATTAAAGCTATCGCTTAGATACCGTTACACTACAAATGTCGTTACAGTTAACCGTTGGCATTTTTCTTAGTTTATACTATTCACACGTGTCAATGTTTACACAAGATGTCGCAAGACACACATTTTACTTATTCTACATAATATGTTACGGTTTTATTTCTCTGAATTTATGACGTATGTTATGAGCCGTCTTAAAACGTGTGTCTCGACTAGTATGTTGCGACGAAAGTCGTATTTGACGTGCATGTTGCTAATTTTCTATTGGCGGAGAGGAAAATACTACTGGATTTTGGAGACGTACAGGAGACATCTTCTTTTTCGTTTGATACACGCGGGTGTCTCTAGCATAATTTCTGAAGTGAAATTTTCAAAAAAATTATTTAATATGGGTTTTCACGATTTCCATGCAAATTGGCGTTTAAGTTTAATCCGCTAGTTCACCGTGAGTATATTGGGTTTCTTTCTATTTGTTTTAATTCTATTTGCTGCATATGCTTTTAGCACGTTGTGTTCGATATTATGTGCTCGTTGTGTATTGTACTTGTATAACTCTTGAGGGTGTTGGAGTGGCTGATTAAGAACCTTCCTATAAATGAAAGACAACACCACGGTTTCGCATTAATTAAGCTGCAGACCACCGGTGAATACCACGTCTACAGGGGTTGGTTATGCTGCATACTTCTATTCAGGGAGTCAATCGCCTTCTGCTCACCTCCCCTAAGAGGAATCCCTGGGACTATCTAACTTCCCCGAACTGTCGATACCGTCGCTAGCAAAATATTATTATTCTCGAAACTACACTCGACCGATTACAGCTAAGTTTTAGTATTTAAACCACTTATTCATAATAATAATGCGTATGAAGCTCAAGTACATATGACATAAAACGGCTCGATAGCTAATATTTAAGTAACTTTTATCGGTGTACACTCCTCAACCGGATGTTTGTTTTTGATCAGCTCAATAAGGGCTGGGGTGCTTTATTTAGAGCGGTTGTCGTGGACACAAAAAGCCTTTTGGGTTTGCGGGAGGTACTTACCCTTTCATTCTAGTTTAGATTTAGTGTAAATCGCCGTGTGTAAGTGATATGTGCACGCAGAGCCTTAATAGCAGCCAATTGTCAATTAGAATGATAACTTTAACTCGAGCGTAACTAAAGCTTACCTGAAATTTGACACATTAATTGCAAGTTTTATTTATTGTAAGCGAGGCTGCTGCTATCGTACGTAACTGTATGCGACAGTCTCTCTATTTCTGTTTGTGTTCTATTTAGCATATTATATTTTAAGTTGGTCCCTGTTGGACGGTTTTATTTCTTTCTCTATCCAGCAGATGGCACACTTTTTGAAGCCACGTGTGAGGTAGTGGCCCATTTTTTTAACGTAGTTTCCACAGTAGGTATACTCCAGATCTGTTATAATGAAGTTTCACGGGATAATATTCTATTTACTGTCTATTGATTATTGATATTTATTGGTGATATTGGTGTTGATTATTGATTGTAATATTGATTTCTATTATTTTAATCTGATTTATACTCATTTGACATTGGAGTTTTACAGTTATGTCATCTTCCATTTCTTTTTCTTCTTCTTGGATGTTTATAAATTGTTCAAATAAAGATGAATCATTTATCTCTTTATTGATATCATATGAATCTCTGTCTGTTGTATTTAATTCAACATTCGAGCAAAACTGGCCTTGACAATTAGTACACGTTGGTGAATAAAGTAACCCTACTTTTTTACGACCACATTTACCACTTATAAAGTTTTGTTTTCTCTAAGTTACTCAATTATGATTTGACTTTTTTTATTACACTGCAAAACAAATAAAATCAGCACCGGTAAGCAAACAAGATTTTTTTTATTTTGGGTAGCGGGAATGGTACATTTAAAATACAGATTAACAACACAGATACATATAATTTATTATCACAATATTTATAAATGTTGGGCACCACTTAATTTTATCTTTATGACATTTATCGCGCAACGTAAGATCTAGAAAAAACGTTGTCGATGGCTATGAGTTCTAATATAATTATTTTAGATGAAGATAAAAAATGTCTAGCACTTGTGAATTAAAGTTACCACTTAACTGTATCTAACAAAAGTCGTACTCACTTTGTTCATACGGAACCCACGGTGAAACCCATTCCAAAAAATAAAGAAAACAAATCCTTCAAACTCAGATACGGAATAATAGTTCCAAACGCCTCTGAGTAAAAATTAAATTTGAATTTCGCCATATACCAATTTCTATTAACAAAATAAAACGCCATTAGAAAATACATTTTAAAAAAAGCACTAATTAACTTCCCCTACTTGAGGAAATATAAACCAAGAAAATCACTTTGCTGATAATTTACAAACAAGAAAATAAATAAATTAACAAATTTTGCTTCAACAATGATGAAGCGACTTTAAATTTAGTGTTAATCGCAACAACTTCGCTACAACCAATGCCATTTCAACCTAGAAAACTAGTGTATTTCATTTGACCTTGTTGCTAATCTACTTTTGTGCCGATTAACACAAAATCCATATTTAAAATACAAAAAATATATTTATATACAGGTGTTATAAAAACACAAACGTTACGCAGTAAAACATTTTTGCAGTTGCAAAAAATGGTGTTAAGAAGTTTTCCGGAGTAGGTAGGGAGTAAGGGTGTGTATCGGTTCTAAAGTACTATCTGTTAATTTCCAACCTATTCTTCTGGATTCAGTTGATTACCTAGCCACGTCTGAATTTGGTAGTATACTTGATACAACTGTTGATGAACAGAAGCAGACGTTGGAGGAACACAAGCTAGTTATACTTGTTTGTTTGTTCCGTGTATTTCTTAAAAAACTCAAATACTTTACTTGTCTATACAATCATTTTTTAAGATCCATAAACATCAAGGAACTTATTTTTAAATAAATCTAACCTACTAATTATTGTAAGTTATTAAAAAAAATCATTAAACTCTCTATTCATAATATTTAGTCCTTACAAAATGTATATTTTATGACGTTTCATTTTTTCTGTAGTTAATATAAAAAGTGAAAATAAAAACTAAGGCAATTCTTATTGTCAACGTATATATTTAGTTTTTGACAAGAATTTATTACATAATTATAATTAAGATACCAAGTTATAGTTTAAAATTAAATGAAATCGTTTTTTTAAAATAAAGCGTATTACTATATAAATAAATATAAGAAATCAATAATGGTGTTGTCTTCGGATAACAGCCAGTATTCTAGCCCAAACATTTTCGATAATGTTAAAAATCTGGGCTTTTGCTGGCCAGGGTAACAGCTCCAAGTTATTTTCTCGTATCCAATTGCGCACAACCCGCGAAGTATGAATAGGGGCGTTGTCCTTTAACAACAAAAATACATTATGAAAATGTTAATTCAACAGATCCTAAACTATTTTTTGGAGAAAGTATAACGAAATAAAAATACTTACTTGTTGGAAAATATAATCTTCGTCTGGATAAAACACTTCGACTGAAGGTTTCATAATAGTTTCAAAATATCTAAATACGCAGCAGAATCAAGACGTCCATCGATAGCCCAACAAACTCCTGGACCCCGCGCGCTAACCCAACCCCACATTTACAGAAAAATAACCACTTCGTTTTTTAGGACATATGTGATTATTTTCGTAACGAGTTCCTTCCATTCTAAAAACTTTAGTGGTCCATCGTTGCGGCTATTGAACGTTTTTCGTCGCTAAAAATCACTCGATTCCAAAATTCCAAAAGTTCGTTCACATATCGCCTTGCAAATTCAGACGACGTCTCATATTTTCGTCACTAGAACTTCTTTGCAGCAGCATTATACTTCTTTATTCCCATCTCCTTTAATCTTTTTGTGCAGTTATACGGCATCCGGGAAAATGTGTATCTCTATAGCCCTGGAGTATGTAGCAAATGGTTGTTCTGTTACGTAATGAAACAACTAGAGATCTTGAGCACGTGTAGATACTTTAGGTCTACCACTTCGATGGCTACCACTTCCCATAATTATTTTCAGTAGTTTTCAGTTCATATATATTTATTATTGAGAAGAGAAAATTGCGGAAAACAAGAAGATAGTGCCAACCAAATTTTTACGCACAAAGAAGAGTAAAAAATTATAATTTACTTCGCTTTTTTTATTTTGGAAATTTCCCGCCCAAATGATGCTAATAGGGACATCATTTTTTCTTGCATTCTTAAACACTGATTAATTTAAAACATTTTTCTTCAACTCCATAATATTACCTAAAACACAACAAACCCACAAAAGGGAGGACAAAAAAAAAAATTTAATTCTCCCGCATAAGTTTGTTCGCCGTTTTGTTTAGATTCGTCCAAACCTGCAAACGCATTCGCGCGCATTTTCTTTGATGTCGGAGAAAAAACCGACAAGTTGCGGGAACGCCGCAAACCGTTCGTGGAACAATCAGGACTTGCGAATCTGTTCTAAAATTCGTACGTAGCACCGTCCAAATTAATGTTCCGATTGCCGTTCGGTTCGTTGTTCTGTTTGTTCCTCGGTTTGTTGTTCAGGTGTGTACGAAGCTTTACAATAAGCATATTAATATGAACTATATCTTATGAAAGGAGAGTTATGTAACTATAATTAACGACTTAACGTTACGTTAGTAGATTCCATTTACTATTTACACATATTTTCTTGGAACATTCGATAATTAACTATCGGGATATGATGACCCTATACTTCGCAGGTTGTGCGCAACTGGATACAAGCAAATAACTTGGAGCTGTTACCCTGGCCAGCAAAAGCCCAGATTTTAACATTATCGAAAATGTTTGGGCTCGAATACTTGCTGTTATCCGAAGACAACAAGGGCCAAATTTTATACCAGTAAACCGTAATGCACTAATTGCAGCCATTGATACCGCATGGGAAACGATTAATATTAATTATATTGATACCTTGATAGCGTCAATGAGCAGACGCCTCCAAGAATGTATCAATAATAATGGAGGTCACACCCATTATTGATTTCTTATATTTATTTATATAGTAATACCTTTATTTAAAAAAAAAGTTTTCATTTAATTTTAAACTATAACTTGGTATCTTAATTATAATTATGTAATAAATTCTTGTCAAAAACTAAATATATACGTTGACAATAAGAATTGCCTTAGTTTTTATTTTCACTTTTTATATTAACTACAGAAAAAATGAAACGTCATAAAATATACATTTTGTAAGGACTAAATATTATGAATAGAGAGTTTAATGATTTTTTTAATAACTTACAATAATTAGTAGGTTAGATTTATTTAAAAATAAGTAATAATCAGTCAACCCAAATAACCATGTTTAGTTTTTGATTTAATTTAAAAGTTATTGCTTGTAGACGTTTTTAAATCAAAATTATTTCTAATTTTATTTTGTAAACATTTCCTAAACAAAATTTTGATTCGATAATTAATCGAGCTATGGTGTTTAATTAGCGATACCTTCAAATATATTCTTTAAAGAAAAAATTAAGTAAGCAACGTAAATTACCTATTTTCTAAAACGTGCTTAGTGTAATGATTCATTCTACAGTCCTTCTATAAGATAACCCCTGCTGAGACTACCTGCTGTTAGAATTGTAAATGATACCCTTAAGCCCGCTTCACAATGTGCAAACTTTTGTTTACAGAAATTGTGGTGTCCAAGTTTTAAATTTCATGAGTGTACTTAGGTAGTCTTGCGACCATACAGGACTTCAAAATTTAAATGTTTTAGCTGGAGAGTTCTCGATATCATTATTAGTATCAATATCAAATAGTTAGTCACATAATAATTCTAGAAACATGTTTGCACAAACGTTTATGGACATGCAATTTTGGGTACTGGGACCCTATTCTCAAATGTCACATAAATGTTGACTAATATCTAAACATTCTAATTCTCAAATGCAGCATACGACATTTTTAGTAGACATATTGTTTAGAGAACTCGACATTGTTGATCGTACACGACGTAACATTCTATTCAATTGACAACCTACATACATCAACATTTTTTTTTCAAAAATCGCACCTTCCGTCATGTCACCTATTTGTTAAAGTTTTTATAAAACACATGTTTTGAACTAATTTGCGATGTTGGCAAACTTCTACTACGCATAAATTGTCGTACGCGAGAATACATTATTCGAAGTTCATACGACATTGCTATTCGACAAATGTCGACTACGACAACGATTGTTCGACATTTGAGAATAGGGTCCCTGATTTTAAAATTAGAAAATAAAATCCAGTAATTCAATCCCTGGTTAGGGTTAATTTCAAAGGAAACAATTGTAACAACAACTATTACCATCACAACTCAAAATTTAAGTTAACCCATAATTAAAATACTGTAAAGATTCGCAACTATTGCATTATTAATTTAAAAAATGTTAAAAAATGTATCGCATAATTTAGTTAAATCAATTCAATTGGGTTGAATAATGAAATTATTACAACACCCAATTTATAGTAGGTAATGTTTTAAAATACAGTAGAAAAATCGATAATCACTTTTTTAAAAGCCCATTTGTCCACGTGTCCATCTCAAGTTCAATTGTAGAGTATTTTAAAACAAAGTTTTATTAATTTCTTTAATTTTTTTGTTTTAACAGCAACAAATGACGTGACTCTACCTTTTTATATCTAATTTAGCATGTCGCTATTGTTCATTTGTTTAATACTTTACATTTAACATGCTAGTTTTGTTAGAAACTTATTTTGATCATAATGTAAAAAAATAAACTTCATTAATTTTTCGTCACCCATCCATTTGTGCAAATAATTAAAAAAAAAACGAATAATAATCAAGCACTGCTGAATTGTAAATCAACAAGAACAAATATATATTATGTTATTAAACATTATCTGACGGAAACTGATGATTATTACTACATAGTTCATATTTTAAATTTAAATATAGTTTTGTGAAACCACTTTGTAATTAGTTAGTGACACTAGTAAAAGTTTGGCTACATTACTATAAAATTTTAAGTCTTGTGATGAACAATATGAATGTAGTTTAATTGCACACATATTTGAAGTACACTAAGAAAACGAGTAGATTTAGAACTTTTAGCTTACGAACTTATTCATTATGTGTGAAACTTTGCATTTAATTGTAGAATTACATTTCATTGTAAATTTCATTGCTGTTGTTAGTGTCAAATATTTCAGAGAAAGTTTACCACTATATACGTTTTTCTTGAACGTTGCCTAATCAGCAATGACTTGAATAAAAAATCTCTATTTTATGTTACTAACCTAGTACAAACTTTAAAGTTTATTTGAAACAACTAAATACATTTGTCTAGTCTTGAGTACGATAACTGTACAGGGTTATTCACTATAAATTACCCACTCCTTATTATCGTTATTATTGCTCGTAGAAAAAAAAGTTATACATGAAAGTTGTATGGTTCTAACTGAATTTGTTTAAAATGCCATCAACAGTTCAGTTACTCGCCGTTTACAAGGTGCAACAAAAATATGATGTATTTTTAATGTAACACCCTGTATATTATTATATTTTTGAAGAGATCTTTTTTTTTTTCTAATTTCAAAAATATAATATGTTGTCTGTATATTGAGCCGTTATTGAGTTAGTAATCGTAGAATATCACAGTTACTTAATACGGAACTGTTAATATTGTCGCAGTAAGCCATGTAAATGACAAATGTTGTGTTTGATAATTGACATTTCATTAACTAAATCACCAAAATCGTTTATAGTAAAGCAGTTGGCTGGAAATCCAAGCTTACTCTTGATGTCCTACCGGTGGTTTCATATGTAACTGTGATATTCTAACGATTAATAACTCAATAACGGCTCAATATAAAGACAACATATTATATTTTTTTGAAATCAGAAAAAAAAGATCTCTTTAAAAATATAATAACATACAGGATGTTACATTAAAAAAATACATCATATTTTTGTTGCGCTCTGTAAACGGCGAGTAACTGAACTATTGATGGCATTTTAAGAAAATTCAGTTAGAACCATACAATTTTCATGTATAACTTTTTTTCTACGAGCAATAATAACAATAATAAGGGGTGGGTAATTTATAGTGAATAACCCTACATCTCTAATTAGATCATTTTCTAATTAGATAATTAAAAATTTACTTAGTTGTTGTGCGCTTTTTCAGTTAATCAGATTTAGAATTTGTACCCTATACAAGGTGACTCAGCGAGACCGTTCATTAGATGTTTACAGAGTTTAAGCCAAAACAAAAATTTGAGAATCTAGAACTAGGTATAATTAATTACCAAGAATTTTATCGAATTTTCTGTGTAAATTAAAAATTTCTTGTTTGTTTAAAAATTATTTTCTTTATTTGATTTTTAGCAATAATGTTAAGGGACTTAAATCACAAGCATCAAAAACTTGAAATTTCAAAAATTATTTCTCGTAACCATAGTAATAGTTCATAGCACTCTCGACATAATGGGTGATGAATTAAAATTTTCCGTTTTTTTTGGTTGGTAGATATAGAAACATGTAATACCACTTTGTGGCAAATTTTGTCTCTTATTCGATCATAAAACAAAAAAATAAGAGTTACATTTAAAAAATTGCATTTTTAACATTTTAATACACTCTGAATAGTATCAATTTAGAAATTGTTTTCAAGCAAAAATTGATTGTATGTCAACTTCCTATTTTCCTTGAAGTAGTTACAGTCCATTTTGTGAACATCAATCAGCTGTCAGAATTTTGGAAAAGAATTTTAATATTAAAAACAGTAACCAATAGACATGCTATAGGTTGAATAAAAAGGTTCAAAATTATGATTCCCATCTAAAAATTGCAAAATATACATAGTGTTTCATTCAAAATAACAAAATATAACCGGAAGCGCTAAAAGTCGGAATAGTTATTTGTGTCACTAGGCCAGAAACTGCATTTTTTGCAAGTGTGAGTACAATGTATTATTGGGATCAAGGGGCTAATATTTACAAAACAGTCTCTGGACGTGTGTCACACAAAATTCTTTTGTGTAAATTTTTTGACACTAAAGAATTTTTGTGGTTAGTATTATTCAAATTTGTTTTCTAATTTAAATTCAAAAATCGAGTAGTTACTAACGACTTTTTATAATTTCTTTTTATTCTTATAAAAATATACATATATAAGTACACTTAAAGATGTGGTACTCAATGTGGTTCGTAAGTCAATAACAAATCTGTTTTGTTGGCATATTCAAATACTCTCTGATAAAAGGTTAAATAAATGTAAATAAATTTGAGCACAGATTCGGAAATTCCAAAACCATGGATTTCCTTTATAAGAAAACTATAATGGCTTACTATCGTTAAAAGTTGATGTCGTAGGAAGGGAGCTGATTAAATCGACTAAGGGACTGGAAAAGCTATGCAGTTGCAAAACATTTTATTTAAAATTCTCTAGGTGCTATAATAAAATTGATAATCAATTAGTAAGTCAACCTGCTTTTCCTTACCACAACAGCAAATTCATTATCTTTACTGGACCAGAGGCCTTCTATGGTATTTGAATACAATACAACAACATTCCTCATCAAGAAAAATAGGAAGAGAAAAAAGTAGTGGGATAAAATACCAGGTCAAAGGCAATCAAAGGTTTTAGTAAGGAATTTCACTAAGAGAGTGAAACTAATGATTGTCTATTGATAAGCAGGAATAATAATCCTCACGGAATTTTCTATACGCCATTGCTCATACACTACCAGGTTAGGTGTAACTACGAAATGAAGTGCAGTTTCTGTCACTGTGTGAATCCCAGGACAATGTGAGTGAGCATTTTGAACATCTACCTCATTGATATTCATACTTTGTTTTTTTGGTTTTATATTTTACTACATTTTGTATTACATTTTAGTTTTTAGTGTATTGTAGCGTATTTATATGATTTTTATTTTATTGTATCTTAATTTTTGCACTAAACTTGAAAACAATAACATTTTTGAATAGAGAATGAAGTGATCTTTCAAACGATATATCAGAAACCTATACTTCCCATTTAAAAATTTTGGGGTTGTACCTGTCATTCGAAGGGAATTGACGGTAAGGATCACATTTTCACGTTCAAGAATATCAATTTATAATAGAATTTGACGTGTTTCGGGTTTTTTATAAATATGTACAGGAACAGAAATAATGAATTTACTCCATTTGGCGTTTCCACACTATATATAATTTGGAAATTTATTTCATTGTTACAATTTGTCTAATTTGGTAACCAAAAATTGTAAAATTTTAAGTATTAGTGTCGAAATACTTTTGGGAATAATGATCACTTTAAGCGTTAGAAATAGTTACATTTTTTGACACAAGAAAATGTGTTGTAAATGATCTTATAGACAAAATTAACGCACCACAATACTAATAATATTTAGAAGCGTTACTCTATTGTAATAAATTTGTTTTGCACGTCAACAGCCATCTTCCTAGGCTAACCGATGAAAATGACGTTGTGGTGACATTTGTATGTTGTGATTTATATCTGTATATTTTACTGTATATTACTAACTAAACAATAAAACTCAAAGCTTGATGTCATTTGAAAATCTCAGGTTTATCGAAAACCAGTTTAAATATTTTGTTCGCGACTCTGATTTGTAGCCCAGTAAAATACTGGATGACTTAAACATTCAAAGGTACCGACAGTGAGATACGCTTCTAAATATTATTATTATTATTCTGTGGCTGAGTGGTGTCAATTAATATTGCAATCAAATGTTTATGACAGCTAATTTTTAGGTACTGTCTAGTAGTTTGTAACTGATATCAGCAAAACGCGGCGTTATTTCCAATAAGTTTTATCATCCCGGACTCCGAGAGGCGGAGAGTGGTCGTGAGTAAGAAATTTTGATTTAGTATAAACAAAGCACTCTTAGGCGCCACTCGTTTAAAGCGAGATTAAACAGATTAAAGGAATACAAATTAATAAATTACGTTCACTGCGTAAATCAACGTTTTAATAATTAAAAAAAAGTTAACACAATAAATCTAGTGCGATTTTCAACAATTGTACGCAATTTAACAAAAATAAAACGCAACAAACACTTACATTCTAAAACAGATAAGAAAACACATAATATGAAAAAGATGGATAAAAAACATTCCGCAATAAACACGCTAATTGCGATTTTTTGTAAACTATCCTGACCGTCCAAAAGCAATAATTAGTGATAGTAAATGTGTTTCGTTCAAAATATTTTACGTTAAACGAGATAAAATTATAATAGTCAAAGCATGTACTTATCTACAGGTGGCAGCGCTACGACCATTTACGAATGATTGCTAACAAGTTTATGATATGATTTGGCATGTGTGACCATTTATCTATTGATAGATTTTTTCGGTTTAGTATCGCATGACACCGGTAGCGGAGCAGATTAGAACGACACCACATAGGTACGGTTATGTAGATGAGTAATCCAAAAACAAAAACTAGACAATACACCCCTAAATAGAGACACAAATTATTAAACTGATTGCGCACTTCGATACACGACTCACCAAATTTCTTAAACCTTTTTTTTAAAATGTAATAAATTATGGAAATTGTTCCTTTTATTTATATGTTAGTAGTACCAATAATTTAATTTCGCACAAAATTCGAGGTGTTTAACTATCGAAGTTTCAACGACACAAGCATGGACAAACTCAAAAATATGCGGCGTAAAGTCTGGGTCACTTGATAAGAATGCCCGCTTCAAATTCGAATATAAATTTGATTAGGCCGGTTACACCTTCTCTACTCCTAATTAATGCTGACCATGCGTCTTGGCATACAGGAAATCAAATTTTGAATGGTTTCTTGAGGACTATTTTCCCATTCTTTAATTGCTGCATCTACCAGTTGATTGTAGTTGACAGGTGGAGGTCTATGACGTCGAATCCTTTTTTTTAATTGTCCCATAAATGCTCTATTAGGTTCATGTCAGGACTATTGGCTGACTGGAATAGCAACAGCATTTAAATAGCCCATAACATGCCTAGCAACATGGGAATGAGCATTACAATGTATAAACAAGAAATTTGGCCTCACAAAAGGGGCAAATAGCATTTCATGTTCAACAACGATGTGTTTAAGATAGTAATCCGCATTCATTGACCTAACACGAACAGGCCCCAACTCTGTGCGACCATCAAAACAGATACCCCCAAAACATTACAGAGCCACCACTAAACGGGAGTCTTAGGGCGATATTGCAACTATAAATCTTTCTCCTAGCATTCGCTAGACACGTTCACGTCTATTAGAAGAGTTAAGGCTAATTTTCGTTTCTTCTAAGAATAAAAACGATTTTCAAATTTTGCGAAACGCAATCTTTGAGGGTTTCTTGACTGGTATTCTACTGTCCAATCTAGCTTCATCTAAACGCATTTTAAACGTTGGAGAAGATACAAGAACATTGCGAGCAGCTTTGAGCTGATTTTGTTGGATGGTACTAGTCGTTATCTTGTTTCTTAGAGCGCTCATCTATTGGATTTGTACTCCGTCTTCGCTCTTCTCCTGCCCTTTATAAGTGAGAACCTGTCTCATTAAAACGCCTAAGCATGCGGCTTATGCTGGAGTGGTTTCATCCTAAGACATTAGCCACATTGAATATCCCTTATCCAGCAAAGTGGATACTCGTACTGTTTCCTCCACTGACAAATTTGTTCTCCGATTTAGTACTAAACTGTATTACACTCGCACTGACACTGTCAATAACAATACAACCTGATGGCTATAAACAACTAGCCTTATTAAGCAAAAATATCCGAACAGATTGTAAATCAATTTTTACTAAAACTGATTTACTTTGAAATTGTTTTTTAAAACAAAACCGTTGTTGATAGCACTTAAAATGTCAACGTAGGTCCACAACCTACTTGTAGCATAGCTAGAAAATTAAAAATCATCATTTCTTGGAATAAGACAAAATGTATGTGGTGCTGCGTTAATTTTCTCAATTGCAAATTTCCGCTCTTGCCTTTTCTTGGCTTGCATGTTTTTGTAAACCAAACTGTTTTCGCACTATTCCATTGTAAAGAAAAATATTACACTCTGACCACTAAGTTTAACTTAATTGTTAAATAGTTTGTAAGTTTGTAAAATAATCTAAACTTTTCAAAACAGATCAAAAAGGTCAAGTATTTTAAGTTTTTGATGTTGGTGAGATTTCTTGAACGCAAACTAGTTGGTTGCAACTTTTACCAGTGCAAAGTTTTTTAAATCAGTTGGTATAATTTTAGAAGAATGCGGTTATTTTGGTGTAAGTGAATGCCTAAAATATTTTAAAATATATTGAAGATTATTTCCAGTACTATTTTTGATTTTCTTCAACTTTTATTCTACTTTTTATTAAAATATATATAGTAATAAATTGATATTTGTTGAAGGTTAACTTTTTTTAATTGTTTTTAATAGAAACTGTTATAAGAGTTTTATTACTCTAAAACTACAAATTGAATGTATGATAACACTCTAAAATATAAAAAGTAAAAATAAATGAATATACGTTATTTATTATCGCATCTAAAATAAATTAATTTAGATTCGATTTTCTTTCATCTTAACTTAATTAATCTTAAGAGGAATACATACTAAGGTGCCATCGTTAAAACGGAATAAGTACCTTTAAAATAGCTTTTAATTTAAAATGTTTGAAGTAAAACTTAATGTTTTATAAAAGACAAAACTTGGGGCTTTGTCGTTGTAGTATAACTTTTTTCAAAATGCTTACTTTTTGCTTTTTTATTAATGTTTAATTTGTTCATATTTAGAAGCATAATTTAATGCCAATGTACAATTTTAATGGTATATAATTTTGGCCCTTGTTGTCTTCGATAACAGCAAGTATTCGAGCCCAAACATTTTCGATAATGTTAAAATCTGGGCTTTTGGCCAGGGTAACAGCTCCAAGTTATTTGCTTGTATCCAGTTGCGCACAACCTGCGAAGTATAGGGTCATCATATCCCGATAGTTAATTATCGAATGTTCCAAGAAAATATGTGTAAATAGTAAATGGAATCTACTAACGTAACGTTAAGTCGTTAATTATAGTTACATAACTCTCCTTTCATAAGATATAGTTCATTAATATGCTTATTGTAAAGCTTCGTACACACCTGAACAACAAACCGAGGAACAAACAGAACAACGAACCGAACGGCAATCGGAACATTAATTTGGACGGTGCTACGTACGAATTTTAGAACAGATTCGCAAGTCCTGATTGTTCCACGAACGGTTTGCGGCGTTCCCGCAACTTGTCGGTTTTTTCTCCGACATCAAAGAAAATGCGCGCGAATGCGTTTGCAGGTTTGGACGAATCTAAACAAAACGGCGAACAAACTTATGCGGGAGAATTAAATTATTTATTTTTGTCCTCCCTTTTGTGGGTTTGTTGTGTTTTAGGTAATATTATGGAGTTGACAGAAGAAAAATGTTTTAAATTAATCAGTGTTTAAGAATGCAAGAAAAAATGATGTCCCTATTAGCATCATTTGGGCGGGAAATTTCCAAAATAAAAAAAAGCGAAGTAAATTATAATTTTTACTCTTCTTTGTGCGTAAAAATTTGGTTGGCACTATCTTCTTGTTTTCCGCAATTTTCTCTTCTCAATAATAAATATATATGAACTGAAAACTACTGAAAATAATTATGGAACAGCACAAACGTTCCGTTTGTTGTTCGGATTGTGGAAATCATAAAAGATCGTTTGTCGTTCTGTTTGACTTTCGGTTCGTTGTTATGTTTGTTGCTCGGTTTGTTGTTCAGGTGTGTACGAAGCTTTACAACTTAAGCAACAATTTTTGGCGAATAAAGATTAGTTTGTGATGTAATATTAGAAACACAAATTTATATCATATCAAATTTATGACAACTTAAAACCAAGAACGTGTATGTTATTGCTAAGAAATTATTAAGGAAAAAGCGCAATTGCAGTGTAAATATTTATAATTAGATATTTTCGAAAGTTTATAAGTCCTCTATTGTAATCTTAATACTTAAAAGAAAATCCTGTCCATTAGCATTATAAGGAAATGGCTTTACTTTATGAATAAGTTTCAATAACAATAGAATATCCTTGCTTGTTTAATTTACTTCCTTTGAGTCATATTGCTCTAAGGGTTGTTACATTGGTCATTAGAAGTATGTAATAAATAAACAATTACCTACTGTTTGAGAAGGGGTAGTGTGAACCAATAAATAAAGTAAGAAATGTAAATTCCATTTTAGTTTAAAATTTCAAGTGTTGTGAAAATGCCACCTCATCTCGGTGCTGATTTGAAAGCGCGGATTGTTTCGGAATTAGCGGCGGGCCGTAGCGTGCGTGAAATTTCACGTATGTTAGATATACCAAAAAGCACCGTAGGGCATTACCGAGTAAAATGGAATCTTGAACACACTTTGGAAAGAGCCATCGGAAGTGGTAGACCTAAAGTATCTACACGTGCTCAAGATCTCGAGTTGTTTCATTACGTAACAGAACAACCATTTGCTACATACTCCAGGGCTATAGCAGATACACATTTTCCCGGATGCCGTATAACTGCACAAAAAGATTAAAGGAGATGGGAATAAAGAAGTATAATGCTGCTGCGAAAGAAGTTCTCAGTGACGAAAATATGAGACGTCGTCTGGAATTTGCAAGGCGATATGTGAACGAACCTTTGGAATTTTGGAATCGAGTGATTTTTAGCGACGAAAAAACGTTCAATAGCCGCAACGATGGACCACTAAAAGTTTTTAGAATGGAAGGAACTCGTTACGAAAATAATCACATATGTCCTAAAAAACGAAGTGGTTATTTTTCTGTGAATGTGTGGGGTTGGGTTGGGCGCGCGGGGTCCAGGAGTTTGTTGGGCTATCGATGGACGTCTTGATTCTGCTGCGTATTTAGATATTTTGGAAACTATTATGAAACCTTCAGTCGAAGTGTTTTATCCAGACGAAGATTATATTTTCCAACAAGTAAGTATTCTTATTTCACTATACTTTCTCCAAAAATAGTTCGGGATCTGTTGAATTAACATTTTCATAATGGGGGGCTATTCATACTTCGCGAGGTTGTGCGCAATTGGATACGAGAAAATAACTTGGAGCTGTTACCCTGGCCAGCAAAAGCCCAGATTTTAACATTATCGAAAATGTTTGGGCTCGAATACTTGCTGTTATCCGAAGACAACAAGGGCCAAATTTTATACCAGTAAACCGTAATGCACTAATTGCAGCCATTGATACCGCATGGGAAACGATTAATATTAATTATATTGATACCTTGATAGCGTCATGAGCAGACGCCTCCAAGAATGTATCAATAATAATGGAGGCCAGCACCCATTATTGATTTCTTTATATTTATTTATATAGTAATACCTTTATTTAAAAAAGTTCTTATTAATTTATGGT
>JALBCR010004220.1:0-37898 GCA_030710515.1 Abscondita cerata
GGTGTAAAGCAACTTGCTTTACAGTAAAAGAAGTCTGTCTGCTTTTTATAGGCTTCCTCGTAGATTATTCTAATTAAAATGTGGTGACTCTCACTATCGGTGCCTTATGCAGCCCAATACATCCACGGCATCTACTCACCATCGCGCGAAATGATGCCACCAAATATTCTCATCGATAACAAAGATTCTGTCTATTTGTGTCACCGAAGCTACGTGGGATGCGTCGAACAAATCTTTGCACTGGCCTTGACATTTTTGAATTTCCTTATTTCGGCATTTTGGCATTTAATTTTTCACATCACATAGCTGAACAACCCTTGGAAGTATTTTGTTGCTCAGTACTTAGACTGGTGACCGAGAGATAAAATAACTTCCAAGGGTTGTTTTAGTATGTAATTAATGAAAAATTCATGCAAGAATCTGAAATAAAGAATTCCAAAGTATTAAAGAACAGTGCAAAAAGTTTTGTTTGCGGTTGCGGTACACATCTTCAGTGACCTGGTCATTTAGAGTCTTTAGATGTATTAATACATCCAGGAATGACAATTGGTTATCATTTCCTTTTTTGATGGTGAATTAGATCTGTGGATAGCTGCTATTGAGATGCATAAGGCAGACACCGGTAGTGAAAGTCTACATTTTTTAATTAAGTGAATCTACGGAGAGGAAACCTATAAGAAGCTTCGACGACTGAAAATACTACCCAAGAATAAAGCAAAGTTGCTTTGCACCATTGCTCTTGTAAGTAAACCATCTGGATATAAGATTACAAGCAAATGGTTACAGCAAACATAAAATTAGAAGAGTACAACCAAAAAATTATTGAATTTCTGGATTCGTCAGACTCCTGAAAAAAGATCCGACACAAAGAAGGATACGACCCATCAACCGACTCTTCAAGTCATCTTATCTACCGGAAGATTATGAAAACGAATTTTAAGAACCAAAGCTAATCCTTCAAGGTTCACGGGCTATAGAAGATCCTTAAAACAGATGTCCCTCTGAGACCAACAGTGAGCTTTTCTGGATCACCAAGCATTGCTGCTCCAACGACATATAGAAAAGACAAGCAACTACCTTAAGGACTCAGCAGTATACACCAGGAGATTAATGGAAAGAAGATAAATAACATCGAGCAAACTGCCGTCTAGGACACACCGAAAGGTTAGCGGTTACAGAACATGCGCTTAGTAATGGGAATCACAAGATACTCTTCGAAAACTGCCGGTTGATATGAACGGTTAACGCTTATCATAACAGATTGGTTAGGCAGGACATCGAAATCCATAAACATCTAGAAAACTTTAACAGAATAGAAGAAACCCCAAGGTTTAACCAGATATGGAGAATACTAAAACGGCACCTTACGAAAAACCTAATTTGACCGGCGAGGTACAAGCCTTTGAATTGGTCTAAATACAACCTGCGATACAGACCTTATCAGTGTACATTCAACTGACCATTAGCGTTCGCAAACGTTAGGAAGACATCCTTTTTAGATCCAAATTTAAATTTTAAAACATTAAAAAGCGATGTGTCCCGTAAATATTCTCTAAGAAATGGGTTTTTTACCATTCTTGCTGATTCGTGTGGTGTCTTAAAAAGGAAATAGTTGTTCACAATTGAGTTTTATGGAAATGTTTTGCTATTTTTGGAAAAATGAAAAGAAAATGCAAATTTCAAATGGTGAATCCAATATTACAGACAAACAATCATAGGCATTACGATTTTTCAATATCCTCAACGAATTGTATCAGAACAGTAGAAAAAGAAAACAAAAAGCGCTAAAATTTCTAAAGCATTACCTAACATAGTAAAGGAAATCATTGTATAAATATGGACGCCGGCCGTGAAAGTCTACATGTTTTAATCTTACACCTTTTGTCTTCACTTAGGCCATCTTATACGTATAACTTTAGACTAAGACAAAGCTTAACAGTTTTTGTTTTCTTGCTCAATCAAATTTTAACTTAGAACCAAGTTTAAAGTTAGTTTAGCTTAAATCATCGTATTGCTCGTGTAACATGAGTTTAGTAAATATTGGGTTTGTGTCAGTGCCTACTTTATGAAGTTTATTTTGCACTCTCAATTGAATTTAAACAAAGGTTTTCTGTCTTACTTCACTTACAAATTGGTAAGTTAAACTTTGATGCATACTGATGCACAATGATTAATTTCTTAAGGAACTTTTTTCCAAATGTTTTGTAACTCTTCTTTCACTTCTTGTTGCAGGTAGTACATGCATAGTAAATGCAAAATTTTAGTCACATGCATTACATAATTCTACTACAAGCAAAATTCTTTGGGAAATGACTGAAAGCAGGAACTACAGAAGAGATATACAAGAAACGAAATTTTGGACTGAAGAGGGATTAAAACAGGGATGTATTTTAAACTTAATATATATCATATTATCAAAGAGGTGAAGGAAGAATGATGGAAGATGAGATAGTAATAAGACACAAAGTTAACCAAATGCAAAAATAAAAGCGAGGATTTGACAAGGAAAATATAACGACTACAAAGATTTAATGTGAGACAGAATTTCAAGGTATTTAATAGAATGTGTGTGAAAGACTGGAAAACATAGAACATCTGTTAGAAGGGTGCAACGAAGTGAGAATTGAAAAAAGAAAAGACTGGGAGAAATGAAGACGGGACAGCATGAATGAGGACAGTTCTAGAAAGAAGAAGATTACTAGGAGAAGGAAAGGAAAAAATGTTAAAGATTGAATAATTTATTCGCTAAAGTGATGTTTATTTAATTAATATTCTGAAGATGTTAAGTTTCGCAAATTATGTAGGTAAAGCAAATAATTGTTAAATTATTTATTATTATTACTATATGTTATTTTCATATTTACTCCGCGCTGAAACACTCAATTTAAAAATTACTATAATACGGTGTTTGCATTATAAAAACAATTTATGAACAGATATAATTAATTTTGAGTATAGGTACTATACACGATATATTTGAAAAGAATATTTTTTTATATTATTTTATACAGATGCCTGAAATGAATTTAGTATTTTCAAACAACAATGAATGGATTTGCACTTTTCGAGAATGGATAAAATCAAATCGACAAACTATATTAAAATTTTCATAGCAATGACGTTGAATAGAAAAGCAATATATTGTTTGATTGTACGTGGCGCTTTATTTTCTACGATATTAAAGAAAATCGAATTAAAATTGAATGCGATCTTAACAAAATGTTATTGTTTTCGCAATCATCTTAAATTCAATTTCGTGTGTGTTTAATTACATCCCAAACGATTTACTAAGCGTAAATAATTTGTTTTTGCCGTATTTAGTAGCTGAATCCAGATTTTATCTTAATTTATATATTTATTGATTTACTGTCAATTTTTCTTTGCTCCACCAAGAAAAAATTAATGCCAAACTTTTCATATAAAAATTCTTTTCAAATAATAAGAAAAATAATAAAAATATAACTGAACGGTAAATTGTTGCGGCAATTAAAATTACTTTGAGTGTAATGCTGATGGAATTGCGACTTTGAACTTTGAAAGCAATAACACAATTAATTCGTTATTGCTTAATGACCGACAACAAGTTTAACATTGTTATTACACATAACACTTACAAAAGATAGGGATAACATTTTAGATACGAGCTTTAGTTTTAATGTACACGAATTTTTAAATGCTTATAAAAACGATAGTTATTATGTTTTTATATTCAATTTGAAATTACTTTATTACGAGAAATGTTCTCCTATTATGATTATCTGACCCTCAATATTATTATTTTTTTCGAACGGCTACATATGCTGGG
Source organism: Abscondita cerata (assembly GCA_030710515.1). NCBI lineage: Eukaryota > Metazoa > Arthropoda > Insecta > Coleoptera > Lampyridae > Abscondita > Abscondita cerata. The sequence goes on from JALBCR010004220.1 coordinate 3,806, forward strand.
TGTTTTCTAATTTAATACCAATATTTAAGGCGGCGATTTTTGAATTCATTCAAGAAGAAAATTTTATAGGGCCGAAAAGTTTTCATAAATAGATCATTTATTATTAATATCTGTAATATCGTTTTAGATATTTTAATGAAATTTGGCATACATGCACTATGTATCAAGAAGCATTTTGAATGTATTAAATTTCTTATCCCTTAATTTTTTCAATCCCACGCACGGTTTTCACTTCAAAAATAAAAACTATTTCTCTGCATGATCATAACAATATCGTTAAAATGACAACCAGCATACACCACCATCCAATTAAAAAAAGGATAAAATGTGCTTAGAAATTATTAGAGATTTAAAAATAATGTTTATTTTAAGAGAAATCAGTGGTGTACCATCAATCGGCCAAAATAGGCAAGTCAAATTCCATACGAACGCTACAGGTGGAATGAAAAAAAATTTATTGTTTATTAAAAAATGCCTCTTGATACATAGTACATGTATACCAAATTTCATTAAAATATCTAAAATGGCATTACAGATGTTAACCCTTAAATGCATGATTTTTATTTCGATCTAATTTTTATCAAAAATGGTACTACTTGACTAGTAGAATATGAGAAAATTAATGAAAAAATTCAAAATTAAACAAAACTATATCTATTGTAAAATAACTATATGTTGCCAAATGGCTACAAGATGCATTTATTATGTTATTCTGCGTATATAATTATTTCACATGATAATTCTTGAAACAGTTATTATTTGAATTTAAACAGAGTCCAACTCCACATTTTTCACATTTGGTCCTGGTGAATCCTTTGCAATCAGGGTATTTGCATCTCATTTTAGTAGGTACAGGAATAGGCCAATGTCCTAGATGATCTTGGCGAATATCTTGTGGTGGCGCATGTTGAGCTGGTCCTTTCTTCTTCTTTGCTTGAATTTCTCGCTCGACATTTGAAGTAGAAGGTCTCCCTCGTTTTGGTATTCCTATCGATGTGGTATTTATTTTTATCAAACAATGAGCCACTTCCGCTCTGAATCTAGCCTGGTCCAAAATCTTCTTCACATTAGTTCCATTTTTTTCATGAACTCGTTTATAAATCAACCAAGCGTTCACCACTGCTAGATCTATCAAGTGGTAAAAAGTCTTACATACCACTTCCTACTTTTCATCTTGATTTTGTAGCGACCCATCAAACTGTCTAACAGATCTACGCCTCCCATGTGTCGGTTATATTGCTGAACTACATGTGGACAATTGACGTCAATGGTTTCTTTTGTTTTCGATCGAATCTTTTCACCAATGCTTGGGGATGGGTTCCCGCAAATGATGAAAGAAGAGTCACATATTTGTTATCTTTCCATACAAGTGAAGATATATCAATCCCGTCGACTGTTGCTACAAACTCTTTACTTATGCCACGTTGTTCATTCTTCAAAAGTGCTTCTGTAGGAAGCTTACAATTCGGCAACCTATTCCTTCGGATTGTACCCAAAGTGTGTATCCCTTGTTTAGCTAGATGAACCATCAGTGGCACTGAAGTGTAATAGTTATCGTGATAAACTCTATAGTTTTGATTTCTTGGTATAATACGTGACAATCTAAGAACAATGTTTGAAGTAGCACCAAGATCTGGCTCTTCTGCAGGACGGGTTTGATCATTCTCCTGTCCACTATAGATTTCAAAGTTATATGCAAAACCGGAAATACCCGAAAGAACAAACAATTTGAACCCCCATTTATGTGGTTTCATCGGCATATACTGTTTCATGTAATGCCTGATTTTAGTTGAGCACATTTGCTCATCAATAGATAAATGTTGCTCCAACGACACCGAATTGAATTTCTTCTTGAGATGATCCACAAATGGTCTAAGTTTGAATATTCTATCATGTCCAGCTTCGTTTCGTGGTATAAACTTAGTATTATCATTCAAGTGAAGAAATTGTCGCAGTTTTTCAAATCTATTTAATGGCATAGCATTTTTATTAGCGGGAATTCAAGTTCGTCAGTCCAATACGATCTAGTATTTGGCATATGTACCAGTGACATGTATAGATGAATTCCAATATATTGTCTCATATCTGTTATACTGAAATTCAGCGGCTTATCTGGTTGACTTTGTATACAATAAAGATTCGTTTGAACGACCATCGTATTTATCAATGAATCGGAAAAAAGTATTTGAAATACTGGTATGGAGTATCTAAAGATAGGAGTTCTTCATTTATTTCTGAATTACCCAGGAAAGGCATCTGGCCTTCATTCAATTGCAGATGTTTCTTTTTCCAAACTATGTTTTGAATTTTTGCTTGTTTTTTGGATCCTTCATTTTTGTGCTGTATATTTTCTATATTAGGTTCAGATAATTTGCACACGGTTTCGGAATGTATTTCTTCATTTGATGCCTCCAAGGCTGCATCATTATTCATCACTTCTGTATCTTCGTCAGGTTGGTATGTAGGGTCTTCCAAACTGTCATCGTCAAATAAATCGTCAACTTCATCTTCGCTCTCCAGACCAGTAAAATTTTCCCAGAAAGTTTCTAACTCTTTTCGGTCATGGGTCTTCTATCATCTTTATCCATTCTTGAAATTGAAGAAAAACTATATTTGATATCGATAGTAAAAATATTGAAAGATATTGTAAAATTATGTATAAGAATAAGAACACTATCCTGAATGCACACTGTAGCCAAATGACTACAAGGAAAACTTGACGAAATTTTGTGTTACTCATAACATTACCTGTAATATTATAACGGATAATCGTAATCCTTACCTGGATTTGTGTGGGTAGTAATTTTACTTTCAAAATATCCAACAAATAAAGGATGTATATGGGATGGAACACTCACGATCCACACTGCACGAAAATGTTGAAAAAGTAAGGTTCAAAATCACAGATGTTTACATTTGCACAGCGGTTAGAAATACAAGCAGTTGGTATGTTGCCGCATGGCTACATTAAGTTATTTCTTTATATTTCTATCACGTATAAATTTGAGGTGGAAATATTAGTGTGTTGCCAAATGGCAACGCGATGCATTTAAGGGTTAATAATAAATGGTTTATTTTGGAAAAGTTGACCACCCTGTATCTCAAAAGTTAAGACGTTTAGGACATACGTTTATATAAAGTTTTCTTCCTAAAATGGACCCAAATATCACTATTTTTACAACAAGAGCACAACAAGAAATGGAAATAAACGTTTACTTCAGAACTCCACGTCGCCCCGATTAATAAACGTCAAAGAACACATGAAAAGTATGGATACGTTTTAAAAAAACATAAAAAGTGTGTAAAATAAATATTTTTTGTAAATATTCTAAGATTTCGAAAATCTGTGTAGCTTAACGACCATTTTGGCTTGACTAATTGATTTTTGGAGGCTTAGTCATCTCGATCCTTATCGCTTCTGCGTCTTTGTCTGGTAGATGTTGTATTTCTACTTTCGTGCGGGAAATGATATCTTTGATTGGAATACGACTAGGAGCAATTTCAAAATTGCCTTTTTTAGCCAGCACTTTCGTCCCGTTTTCTGTGAGCCCTCTGTTTGTTAGGTTGTCTACAAGTCTACTGTGGTCAAGGCTTGAAGTCTTTGGTGTTTGTCTCGTCTGGAACTTCTCATATTTTTGAACTTATTGTGTTTTTACACAATCAATCTCGTTCCTCATATTGGAGAATAAGGTTCCATCTAACTTGTCCCAATCTTGTTGTGTGAACCTGTTGCTGTATAGGAGGTGTAAGCCTCTCCGTCTTCGCAAATCACCGGCGAATGTCTTAAATTCGTTTCTGAAGAAAGACTTTTTCAGTTCTGGCGTAGATCCGGTTCGCTTAAGTAGATTACTCAATTCTTTCTGCGTAAGGAATGCTGGTAAAATGTTAATGTCGTTTCCTTTATCAGCTGATAAGATGACAATTTCCTTTTATTCTTCATTTTTAGTCAAGTTGCTTTTTTAGGTTTAGCCATCTCGATACTTATCGCTTCTGCGTCTTCGTCAGCTAGGTATCTAATCGCTGCTTCTCTGCTGCAGATGATATCTTCATTGAAATGTGTGTAGGGATAACGCCAAGTCTCTTGGCCAGCACCTTTGTCTCGTCATCTGTGAACACTCTGTTTGGTTAGGTTGACTATAAGTAGACTATGATCACAGTTTGAGGTCTTCTGCGCTTGTTTTTGCTTTTCATAATTTTTGGACTTGCTTTGTTTTGTAGCGATCAAGTTTGTTCCTTATATTGGAAAACGAAATTACATCTAATGTCCTAATCCTGCTGTGTGAACCTGAGGTGTAAGCCAAATAGCTCTTTACCCACGTTTGCAAGGCTCCAGCGAACGTTGTGGATTTGTTCTCAAAGAAGGACTTTTCAGTTCTGGCGTAGATCATATTTGTTTGAGCAGGTTTGATAAATCATTTTTACCTAACGAACGCTGGTATGGCGTAAAGGTGGGCAAGTAGGCTTTCGCTCTTTGTTCAGTGGTTGTTATTTCTTAAATGTCTCTTTCCTGCAGAGGCGTCTGACAGATTGATTTAGGTTTTGTGGGCTGTTTGAGAACTAGTATGGTCATGATTAGGGTCTAATGACTGTTGTTCATTGGAATTTTTTCCTAACGTTTTGCTAACGCGAGTGGTCAGCTTCTTCAGAGGTCCTTCCATTTTCGTTGTTGCATGTACACTGATGAGACCTGCTGCGCAGGTTATAATGATACTCTACATGAAGAGAAAGCCATCGAGACCGCGGAATACAAGCCAGCGACATGGTTCTCGTACTAGATGATACTTTTGTCGTTTGGAAACACGGCATAGAGAAGCTTAACTAATCTGTTCGACACCTAAACAGACAACATCCCAGTATCCTGTTCACAATGGAGACTGAAGATGAACAACAACCAGCCTTCTTGGATGTGTTGGGAAAAACAAAGAAACACACTAGGTCACACAGTGTACAGCAAATCCACACATTAGGTACCTGCATGCTTTATCAAACCATCACCCCGGCCAAAAGTATGGTATAATCAAGCCCTAACGTAACGAGCCCGATGGATTTGTGAACCATACCTAACATGTATGTGTACACACAGTTACACACCACATAGAAAAATTACAAATCAGCACGACATCAAATCTCCAAACCAACCAAGAACATTCAGCAGACCGTCAGATCAACAAAGGACCTTCTCGTAGCAGCCGGAGTTTACCGTATACCTTGTTGTTGTGGCAAAGTATACATAGGAACCACTGAGAGATCCATGGAAAGTGAGCTTAAAGAACATCAACTGGAACAGACCTTAAAGTCAGCGGTAGCCGAACATGCTCTTAGCAATGGCGAAAGTTCCAAGTAACTAGCAGCGAGTAACGGTTATCATAACAGATTGGTTAGGGAAGTCATCTAGATCTATAAACATCCAGAAAACTTCAACAAAAAGGAAGAAACCCTAAGGTTCTAGCAGATCTGGAATCCAATCCTCAAGAACACCCGTACTGCAGTTTACGAAAACCGAATTTGACCGGCGCGATGCAAGCCTTCAGTAAACCTTATCAGTCTACATCCAACATCGGAGATGAAAGGACCTCTTGAAGAAACTAAGCATTCAAGTTAGCGAATTGAATGTATTAAGTACAATGCTTCTATAGATTCAAATAAAATCTAAATTCAAATGTTAGTGGTAGAATATATAGAAAATATTCAGAAAAAATTATCATAAAGAAATTGCATTCTAAAAAAATAAAATAATATGCACGGTGCCTCATTAACAATAAGTAAGTTGTATTACTTTTCAGTAGAAGCGGTAACACCGCCAAAATGAAAATATTTTTGAATTACTGGTTGTTCATATTTATAGCATTATCCAAATTTTCAGATTAATCTAAATCCATAAACGTGTAACCTATTATCGACCATCAATGACCCTATAATGGGTGTTCCATTTTGAGTTTTAACTCAACCTGTATATTTAATTTTTCTTTATTAATAATGTTTGAAAAAACTTGAGTATCTGGCTTAATCGATCATTTACATGCATATATCGCTGGATTGTTTTGACTATACTAAAAAAATATTGAAAGTTATTCAATTTATATATTTAAGCTGTTAATCAATTACCAAAAACATTAGCATTATATTAATTTTGGTCTAGTAGTAATTTATTTGATAAAGAAATCGATTGAATTAAAAGAGTTTAAGTTAATTTACGTTGAACTGAATTCAAACAGCAGCTTTAATCAATTGTTCGAATAAAATGTAAATATTTCTTGTATCCTAGTATCAGTTTTAGGCTTACCTTACACACAGGCTTTCCGCAAATATTGGGATCTTTTAACGGATCTGAAAAAAGATTTTAATTAAAGTTTAAACGAATAAAAAATGTATAATATGTGTATGTATACTGGGCGAAGCGTCTATCTGTTAGATAGTTCTATCGATTTAATTGCGAAAGCAAGGAATAATTATTAGAATTATTATATTTAAAATTGATCGAACTTTACAGCCACAATATATAATTTGAAAATTAAATACAAAAAGGGTGTAAAATCGTAATTTCTCTAAACCGCAGTGCCGTAAATGTTTCGTGAAGTATAATAAGAAATTGGAAACAATTTGATGTAATAAATGTCCTAAAAAAATTAATTGTGTATCTCGTTATCAATTGAATGCATAAATACAGAATATTTTGTCTTACGACATCAGCAATCCATTCTGCTATTAAGGATGACGACACATCTTTTATTTCCAAACAACTCTGATACATAACAAATCAAAATCGTTTTGAACCAGGTTTAAGTCCAAACGTGGGGGGTGTTTTTTAATAGACTAATCAGTGGCCTAAATGTAATAATAATTTCTTCTACAAACGACTTTACACTTTTTCCATTAAAAATAAATGTAATATTTATAAAACCTTTCAAATCTGACAATACTATTAAAAATTATAGGAATATTTCATGAAAATGCTTCAATGTCATCATCCGGTTCTCATTGAATAATCTGACAAAGCATTAATGTTTGAATTTTATTTAAATTTAAATGAATATCTCAAGAAAATGTCATGTCATCATCATCTCGAAATTCCTTTTGAAAACACTGACAAAGCAATAATGTTTGGAATTTTCTAAACATTCGTCAATATAAATTGATAAACCAATTGTCAAAACAATTTAGTGCGTAACGAATTTTGAAATAATCTGAATAAACAAAAATTAAATAATAAACGAGTTATTTACTAAATTGCGCTTCTGATAGAAAACACAATGGATAAAACAATGCCCAAAATTTGAAAAACCACATTTGGGCACCATTTCGCTGGAATTGCACACAATTTTCTTTTTATTTTGGTGAATTATAAAACAGAACTTGAAAACGTTATAACGCATTCGTCGCTTCATTTAAACTCGTGTAGGGTTTCTACAAGCAAAGGTCAGCACCAACAGTGATAAGAAATATCTAGCGGAGCAAGTCAAAGGTTACACGTCACGCTTAGTACTATTTGTTTAAATTGTGTTTATGTCGGAACCAAAAATGTTTGAATTTGTCTTAGACATTAAAAAATATTCCGTTGGGAAAACTATACTGCAAGCGCCCCCACTCAATTTCAGACCCTTGCAAATTGACGCGGTAGCTATTTCCTTTGACCCGGATGTAGGGTTAATTATATAAATAAGTGAAGAGTGGTGATCTAATTATTGATAAGTCGGATGCAATTTAATATTATTTAAGTGCATTATATTATTCAGAGTGTAACTATTGAGAGAGGTGATGTTTTATCCAATTTGATAAAGTTTTGATCCAACCAAGACAGTTTGGTAGCGAATATACAGTTTCATTAGAAAATGTTGTTTTCTATTGTTTTCAAAACTTCAGATCCGATCTGTATGATGAGATAGTCAAAGTAGTAAAGAAAACTCTACCCGAGCCCTTTCTTAGAAAAAAACACAGTTACCAGATAATTTGCGTTTCATCAATATTTACTTTTGTAAACATTGTTTAGTATTGACTCAAATGAAAGAGAAATTAAAAGTATTTACATGTGTATGCCATAGGTTTGATAGAAGCGGGACCGACAGATCTTTCAAGTTTTGAACTTTGATCGAGCCACAAACGGAGATTCAAAACAGAAAGAAATCATTCTTGTCTTGCTATCGTAAATTGATATTTGTTAATTATTAATCAATAGATCTCGAAGCCGTACTTATCTCGATCTTAGTTGATCAAATAAACTAATTATACGAAAACCTTCACAAATTCGAATATTCAAAAATATTTTTTCTTTAGGGATCTTAATAGGCCGTTAGTGCCTAGTTGTAGTTGTAGTTGGTGTAAGAATTAGTTGCTCAACTGAATTTGGTATCTAGTTACTACTGAATTAATTGCTCTCGAAATATGCAGTTTCAAATCTGTTGCTCGATATTCAGTGAAAAAAGATGATTATTGAATCTAGCGGTGCCATTACTTCTCGAATTAATTTGGTCTCGAAATATGCAGACTCTAATGGGTTTCTTGATTTTTAGTCAAAAAATATGATAATTGCATCTCGGCGGTGTTGTATCAACGGTGTGTTTTTACGTGTTTTACAAGAAAACTAAGTACTAAAAAATTATTTGTTTGACTGAATTTGGTATCTAGTTTCTGATCAAACAAATTGCTCTCGTAATATAAAAAGACTCAAATTTGTTAGTCAATTTTTAGAGAAAAAGATGATTATTGAACTTCGGCGGTGCTAGTTCAACGATCAGTTTTTTTCACAGGAGATCTACGTTCTAAGAGTCATTGGTTGACTAAATTTGTGTATCTATTTACTGTTTGAATCAATTGCTCTCGAAATATGCAGTTTCAAATATGTTGCTCGGTATTTAGTGAAAGATGATTATTGATTCTTAGCGGTGCTAACTCATTTGACAAGAAAAGCATCTTCTAAGAATTAGTTGCTTTACTGAATTTGGTATCTAGTTACTTCTCACATTAATTTGCTCTCGAAATATGCAGACTCTAATAGGTTCTCGATTTTTAGTGAAAAAGATGATAATTGCATCTAGGCGGTGTTGTATCAACGGTGGGTTTTACAAGAAAACTCCGTTCTAAAAATTACTTGTTTGACTGAATTTGGTATCTAGTTACTGCTCGAATTAATTGCTCTCATAATATATGCAGACTCAAATTTGTTGCTAAACAAATAAATAAATAAAACAGATGATTATTGTTTCTCGGCGGTGCTAGCTGAACAGTGGATTTTTATAAGAGAAATACATTGGAAGAATTAGTTGCGTGACTGAATTTGGTATATGTTCAATCAATCAAATAAACGAATTATACGACAAAAACCTTCACAAAATCAATCGAGTATTCATAAAATAATTTTTTACTTTTAGATCTTAATACCAAGTTAATGAATTTAAAAATATTTTTTCTAGAAATTTAGTGCTAATTTTATGCCATTTATTGCTGAGAATTAAAAATTTTGTGTAAGAATTAATTGCTCGACTGAATATGGTATGTAGTTTCTAGTGGAATTAATTGCTCTCGAATTATGCAGACTCAAATTTGTTGCTCGATATTTAGAGAAAAAGATGTTTATTGAATTTTGGCGATGCTAGTTTAACGATCAGGTTTATACAAGAGAACTGCGTTCGAAGAGTTATTGGTTGAACTAAATTTTGTATCTACACTGCAACCGCAAAATTAACGCAAATTTCGAAATTTTGTTGTAAAAAATTAATTTTATTGTTTTTTCTGGAATTATACCTAACTCTAATATCAACACACTTATTAACACTAATTTACTAATTCATGATCAAAAAGTTAAAAAAACAACAAATTGCAAGAAATCTAAAAATCGCCAATCTTCTGGTCCACAAATTCGCATGTTACAGTCGTGTAGTTGACCTTAATAACGTGTATTGCCTCCTCGAGCATTGATAACAGCTTGCATCTTTCGTGGCATACTGTCAATGAGCCTTGTAACTTTTGGTTGCTCAACTTCTTCCCATGCTTCCGTTCATCTAAGAGTTAACTCCGGGTGGTCTCTAGGAGGGTGTTGCAAGTTTTTAATCATCTTTTCCCACAATTATCTCATAGATGTTCTATGGGATTCAGGTCGGGGCTTCGTGCTGGCCAGTCCATTTGAACAATTCCACTTGTGCAAAATACTGGTTTACAATTCCGGCGATATGCGGCCTAGTATTATCTTGCATATAAATGCAATTTTGGTACAACATGAGGGTCTAACACATCTGTGATGTATCGATGGGCTGTTAGTCGACCACCATTAATGGGCACCAACTCTGTTTTTGCTTGCAATGTGATACCTGCCCATACCATGACCATCATATTGCACGGTTCCTTGTATGCATGCCTGGCTGTATCTTTCGCCAGGACGTCTATATACTCGTTCTACAGCGGTCATCACAATATAGAGAAAATATGGATTCGTCACTGAACATTACTCTACCACAATCAGCATTGTTCCAATTAAGATGTTCCTGCGCAAATCTTAAGCGTTCTTGTCGGTGCTTTCGGGTTAGCAAAGACCTCTAGCAGCTTGATAGGGTCGAAGATCGTCTTCGGCTAGTCTTCTTCTGATCGTATCCTTGCTTAGTCGACGACCATAGGTTATAACAAATTTTTGTTGTAGGTAAGTGCTTGTTATGAATCGTTGCCTTAAACTTTGAATTCGAAGAAATCTGCCTTCTCTCGCCGTTGTAGTTCTTCTTCGACCTTGCCCGTGTCTTCTTTCGTGATTACCTGTTTTCCTGAATTGGGAAAGAACCTGCGATATTGTCGAAACAGCCACATGCAAACGTTGGGCGATGTAAGTTGCAGTAAACCCTTCTCTTGCACCGCTACTTCAACAACACATTCTTCCCGTAAGATTTCTCGAAATCCGTCAGGGGGATTCATTTTCTCTGTCTTTAAATAATGGTGTAAATAAACTTCAAAAACCGAAGAACTTACATAACAAACGATACCTTACTTTTTTAACAACAAAAAAAAGGTTGTTTGACAGATAAAAAAATTTTTTTAGCCTACTAGATAAACAGGGAGTATTTTAATGTCCACTTCGGAAAAATACACTAAAATTTCAAATTTTGCGGCGCAGTGTATTTACTGATTGAATTAATTGCTCTCGAAATATGCAGTTTCAAATATGTTGCTCGATATTTATTGAAAAATGATGATTATTGATTATTATCGGTGCCAACTAATTGGTGCTGGTTTTGAAAAGAAAACACCTTCTAATAATTAGTTGCTTTACTGAATTTGGTATCTAGTTACTGAATTAATTTGTTCTCAAAATACGCAGACTCTAATGGGTTTCTGGGTTTTGAGGGAAAAGATGATAATTGCTTCTTGGCGGTGCTGTATCAACGGTAGGTTTTTACAAAAAACTACGTTCTAAAAATTATTTGTTTGACTGAATTTGATATCTTGTTACTGCTCGAATTAATTGCTCTCGTAATATGCAGACTTAAATTTGTTGCTCATTTTTAGTGAAAATAGATGATTATTGTATCTTGGCGGTGCTAACTCAATAGTGGATTTTCACAAGAGAAATACAGTGGAAGAATTAGTTGCTTGACTAAATTTGGTAGACGAATTTAAAATATTTTATTTAGAAATTTAGTGCTAATTTTATGCCATTTATTGCTGAGATTTAAAAATTTTGTGTAAAAATTAGTTCCTCGACTGAATATGGTATCTAGTTTCTAGTGAAATTAATTGCTCTCAAATTATGGGGATTTAAATTTTTGCTTGATTTTTAGACAAAAAGATGATTATTGAATTTCGGCGGTGCTAGCTCAACGATGAGTTTTACAGAAGAACTACGTTATAAGAGTTGGACTAAATTTATAGTATGTGAGCGAAAACGGTGCCTTTCTTCGATATAATAAAAGGTTTCGTTTCTAGTTTCAACCACCCATTTTGGTCGAAAGTGGAAGATTCAGAGAGCTCTTTGTGGTTCCAGAACTTTGTTAAGAGATTTTCTAATTCATCTTTATCATTTGAGTGGTTAATGGAGTGATAAGAATATGATGTTAAAACAAATGGTTATAATTATATACAATTTTCGGGAACGTTTTCTGATATAATCCAACCCAGATGCGTATTTAACAAAGCTGGATGACCTCTGCTCTATTTTACTAGACCGTGCGTAAGAAGTGTGTAGTAAACATCTGCTCCAATAAGCAAGTCTATATCTGATGGAGTGTGGAAACCAGGATTAACTAAATTTATCTTGATCTCTCTGGAATTTTAAATTTGTCAGAATGTATTTTTGTTTGAGGGAATTTGTGAGTTGTTTGCTCTAGTATTGCACAACAAACTTTGAATCTTTTAGAGGGATCTATGTTTAAGTGTATGTACATGTTCACCATTTTATTTGAGAATGTTTGTTTTGAGAAATTCCAGAAATATTTAAAGTTTTTTTGTAGGATGTATAACCGAGCAGATTAACCAATTTTTGAGTACAAAACGAATTCTGACTTCCGTTATCTAATAAGAATCTTGCTTGGATAGGTTATCCTTACACAGTGAACAAAGTTACTTGTACTGTGGCTAGTAACACCTGTCAATTTTTTGTAGAGAGAGTGGAAAATGATAAGTTTTCAGGAGATTCCTGATTTGTTTGAGGGTCCGTTTGTGTCTTGAGAATAAAGTGGAAATGACCTTAAGTGATTATTTGACAGCTGAGTTTCAATCAAATGCAAAAATTCTCATTATTTGGTAAATTGCGAGAAAACCTTTATTTTGTGCGTTTGAAAGAGAAGTAGTGGTTTTGTGTTGATTTTGAGAAAAACATAATTTTCCTGAACTATTCAGCAACTCATTTTGTATGTGTAGCGTAGTGTGATGTTTTAAAATAATTAAAACAAGTTAAATTTGATGAACAACTTTCCACTGTATGTTTTGTGTCTAAACAGTTTATGCTCATTTTTTATTTTAAAAATTGTCCACAACCGTAAATTCTATGAGATTTGTTACAACTAATGCACGAGAGAGGTAAATTATCACTTTTTGAGTCTAGTGTCACTTTACTACATTTTGAGTTAACTTGTGCTTCATTCTCTGAGATGTGTTTAAAACAACACAACGATTTTCGAGAAATTCAAAAAATTCCGCTAAATTTGACAATGTCGTTAAATCACGACCATCCTCAAACAATTTCTTAGAACCAAAATCAAATTTTTGTTTTAAAAGAAAAATAAATAATTTATCAGAGAGCTTCATATTTTTTAGTGATCCTAGGTTTTTTGCAAGTTGTAACCAAATCTCTCAAACTTTGTGAATTACATTTTTTATAGGTACAAGGAGCATTTAACAAATTTTTAAAGTGAGAATTAACAATCTTATTTTTGTTTTCATACCTTCTCTTAAGTAATGAAAGAACTGTAGAGAAATTATCATTAGTGTATGATTCAATTAAACTAAGAACTTCAACTTTTTACCGATGTTTTCAAATAATAAAACGTTCCACATTTGAGAACTGTGAATTGTTTATTATCAACGCCTCAAAGAGATCTAAAATGGTTTTCATTCGTGAAAATTTCCTAAAATTTTGGAATATTTATTTGTGGCAATTTTATATTCGAATTGCGTGTATGTGAGCTATTTCCAATTGAATCATTGCTTTGACAGAGATTAACATTTTAACAGGTCAATTGTTCTATACATTTTTCAATGTTGTAAAATATTGATTTTCAATTTTTCACGATCTTCTAGTTCTGAATTCTCATCAAATTCTAATAAATATGAATCTATTTCATCTTGAGTACATTCGTATTCAGAAAATGCAGATTTTAATTTTTCTTTTCTACTTGAAAATTCGTGAACGTCTAAAGTCATATTTTGACAGGTCTGTACCCAATTTTGAATGCGACTGATTTTCCTGTTAGCGCTTGTGTGTGTAGTTTTTAACTTTTTGAAATCCATATTAGCAACAAAAATCTAACTTATTGAAATTGAAAATAACAGGGCGAGAAAGACGTATTTACTATTTGAGAGTTTTTGCAAACTTTATATAAACAAATAGATTCACTAACCTTTTCCTAGAGTTTTATACAACAAGCGCTCACTTAGTGGAATCTTCTTTGGTGAGAATATGACTTGGGAATATGTGGAGGATATCAGGTGATTTGGAGTTTACAAGTAGCTGGAACTTGATCTTCCAAACAACCACTTGCTAGAGTGTAGGAAACCATTGTGATCTTAGTGTGAGATATTTTGAGGTAACTGGAAATCCGGCTCGATGAAAACCATGAGCGAAAACAGTGCCTTCCTTCGATATAATAAAAGGTTTCCCGTTCGCTTCGTAGTTTTCTTCGGATTTATAATAATAACTCGAAGGACCGATTAAAATAAGATTTTTTATATTTTGCGTGTTTTCGTTTTTACATATCTAAATTTGACGGTTTGTGTATAACTTAATTTCTATAGTTTTTCACAAACTTTGAGAGAGTCGATTTTTAATTAAAATTGATGTGTTGTTGTGATGTTTTACAACAGTATGTACTAAATGTATGAACAATGTGTCTGTGTACGGTAGAGCGTCCTTTATCTGTACAAGTTTCCAAACTGGGTTAAGGTCAATTTCTTTTATTAGGTATACAAAATACCGGACAAAAGTTTATCGACAAATTCGTAAAATTGATTGAAATCTAAATTTTCAAAGTTTTACAATTCTCAGAAAGGCCAAACGATTTTTTTGACAAACATATGGTATTTGATTATCCCAAACACTTTGTAGCACATACCTAATGTTTCTGTAATAAATAATACAAATAAGCGGACAAATTATAGAGTAAGAAACGTAAAGGCCTCAATCACGTATTAAACAGCAATGTCGAAATTAAGAACCCTTGGCCCCGTTCTATAAATTGATGTTGTTTTAATAAAATGTATTTGAAGTTGACAATCACTCTAAAACAACTTGAAATGAGCAGATAAGATATCAAACCAGACATACCAACCTTAACCTAAAAAACTACATTTTGACACAATGTTGCCTGTTCTGAAAAATAGTGGACATAAATAAGAGCAAATTTTGAATTCTAATTACAAGGATGTTTTATTTTGATGATATTAGTCTACAGCAATTTCTCTAGCATCCTACAACTTTTCAACTTACAAAAACAAAATTCTAAACTTGCTTTTGTTATTATTTTCACAATACTCCAAATAAATTACCAATAGAGCAAACGAATAAGCTTTTGAAGCTGATAGGTAGACCTATGACTATGAACTGTACTTATGGCAGTCATTTAAAGAAGCTTTCTCAGTTTGAATTTACTAAAAAAAATTGTGCAAGATTTAAAAAATGTTTGGTCTTAATTTTACCCATTATAGTCTCAAGTATATGTTAATAATCATATAACGATCCAATTATTTAAAACATTCCATTTTAAAAAATCAATATTTCGGTTTTCATTTCAAAACCAAATCGTCTTATTTTTATATTTTTAGTCATATGGAACACCATGATAAAACCAGATACTATTCTAGTTCTGTAGTGTATATTTTTCTTTTAGGGTTATTCTATCTACATATGGATATAGCCCCCTTTTTGCTTTCCACTTTTTCTCTATCTCTTGCCAATTCTTGCCATTTAATTCCAGCTGTTTTTCTTATTTTATTTGACCATCTCATCATTGGTCTGGCATTCTGACTACGTATCCAACCCATTCCTATTTCTGTTTTGCTATTCTTGCTGCTACGTTTTCCACTTTCAATCTTCCTCTTATCCATTTTGTTTGTCTTTTATCAGCTTGCGTTACTGCTACAATGTTTTTTTATATAGTTTTTCTTGTTATTTTCTAAAATTTCATTTCATTACCTTCATTTCTTAACGCTATTATTTCACTCTAGTCTATTTTTAACTTTTTTTTCATATTTTTATCCTTTATTTACCTTTATTACTTTTTCAATTGTTTGTTGAGTATAAATCCTTGTATCTTCCTTTACCCTGCTTCTAAATAATTTGTTAACGTTCTAGTGATTTACTTTTTCATCGTTTATTAATTTTGCTTTTTTAGCAAATCCAATGTTGGTTTGTTTACTTTATGTGTTTTCTTCCCTTCTTCTCTGTTTTTTCTATCATGTTTTTTATTGTCGTTGTATTTTTTTTATATGTATGTTATTTATATCACGCAATTAGGACTTATTTGATACTTTTTGATTTTCTAATAGTTTTTAGGCTCTATATTTGATTGTCTTTGTTTCTCTCATACTTTCTAATGTTTCTAATCTTTGCTCTTACTATTTATAGTCACTAGGCGTGTCAAGTTAACGCTTTACGAATATCACTACTGAATTTAATACAAATAAACTGTAACTTAAAAACGTTTTAAAGCCATAAATTGAACTTCAATTAATAATTTGCGAGATGCTTGTCTGGCAAAAAAACTATCAATAACACATGACAGCAATTATTTAGTTTAATCTCGGACGTTTATTAATTGACTACTGTTTTCTATAACAAAAAATACAACTAACTCGCTATTTTTATAAAAACTAACAAAAACAAACAGAAAAACACCAAAAACTGCACCAAAAACTTTACCTCGACACGTGTTTCAATAGCTAAGCTATCATCATCAGCGATACCGATACCGGTTGTTTTTTGGTGCAGTTTTTTAGTGTTTTTCTGTTTGGTAAATAGACGCTGCAGTGTTTCATCCCTTTGTTTAACAAAACCAAAATTATGTAGATGACTTAATGAAGCTGAACTCCATTTCTTTTTAACATTCGGCTCCCTCAGGTCCTTGTGGCTTCTCACACGTATTCCAGTAGGACACACCTTGAAACAGGACGCTTTAACGTTGTTTCCATTGTCTTCACATCAACTACACGAACTTGTCCGTCTTTTCCAGAGTACACCTTGCATATGTAACCGCGCTTCCAGGCATTCCTAGAAGAGTTCTCGTCCACCAGAAAGACTATGTCCCCAACCCAAATAGGTTTCTTGTGTTAAATCCATTTAGTCTTTAGCGTGAGTTTGGGCAGATAGAACTTGATCCATTTATCCCAAAATTGATTTGCGAAGAGTTGACTTTCTTCCACTGACATCGCAACCATTCATCGGTAGGTTCCACAAAGGCTAAAATACTGGGTCCGGAGACGGATCCATTCCTCAGAATATGGTTTGGTGTTATAGCCTCACAGTCTGCTGGATCGGTTGACACTAATGTCAGATATCGATTATTGAGAATGTTCTCCACTGATTTAATGGCGGTAAGCAATGTGTCTCTTGGATACTTCTCGGTAAGGATCACTCAAAAACATTTCTTCACGAACTGGACAAGACGTTCCACACACCACCAAAATGACGAGCGCCTGCTGGATTGAATCTCTACTGAATAGACTGGAACTTCCCATTGCAAGCGATTTCTTTTAGGTTCACTTTCTTTAATTGTCGTTGTCACTCATTTTTGCTTCCGACAAAATTTGTCCCATTGTCGGAGTGAATTACGGATGGCCGTCCTCGAGCATCTATAAACCTGGATAGAGCCATTATGGTTTCATCTGACGACAAGTTGTGAGCGATCTTCAGGTGTACTGTCTTATCACCACGAAGAAAATATCGCTCTCTAATGTTTCTCGTGCCTCCGTCCTACAGTGACTTCTACTGTACCCCAAAAGTCTAACCCAGTAAAAGTAAAGGAAGTTGGTACGTCGCCAGTCGATAATCCGGGAGATTTTCCATTTCCGGAATGACTGGTTTTACTTTCCTAAGGTGGCACACTAGACAATCGTTAATAACTTGAGACACAACTGATCGACCGTCCACAATCCAAAAAACGTTGGCGCAAATTGCTCAACACTGTCTTTTTCCCTGGTGAGTAGCACAGTTAACATGCTCATTTATTATGAGTAACTTATGCTTGTTCGGAAGTATAATTGAATCTTCCTGTTATCCTCCATGTCACAAGTGGCTAAACACGATTTTACACAGATAAGTTCATCAAGAAATAGAAGAGACAATGCAAACACCTTTCTTTAGCTAATTAGCTTTTTTCTTGCAATAATTTGTACTCCTCCGGAAACGCCTGCTGCTGCACAAATAAAAGTAAACGCTTCTCCGCTTCTATTATGTGTGATGGAGTAATGAGTACCCTCGAACTTCGACTCCCATACACTCTTTAATTGCAAGTATCACCACTACTACTCACCGAACAAGTCTTTTATAGGAAGAAAAGTAATTAATTAACTTCACTCGGTTTGGACATTCTATCTTGCCCCGTCATTCTCAATATATGCAACAGGTACGACTCCTTCTGGTTTCCCCTTCGGTTGGCCAATTGTTTGCTTCCAACTTTAGATAGGTTCCTTGAACCAACGGTGATCAGAATCAACAACAAAAGTTTCAAACTTTGTGACGTCGTCAGCAACATTTTCAGCAACGCCAGTGACGAGGATCGCTTTTTAATTTCGCCCACACGGTTCGCCACAAATTGTTTGAATTTGATAGCTGGAGATTTGATCCACAGCAAGACTGTTTTTGAATCCGACCAGTACACAAACTTGATGATGTTGACTCTGAGTTTTTCTTTTATCATTATTGACAGTCGACTTCCTAACACAGCCGCTTGCAGTTTTAACTTAGGAATTGATAGTGCTCTGAGAGGTACTACTCGTACTTTAAATCCAACAAAGTGACATCTACTCCTTCTTCATGTTGAATTCGAGGTAACTCACGGCAGCAAATCCTTCCTCACTGCCATCTACAAATGTGTGAAACTTGAGGTGTCCTTTTTCAAGTACGGTGAATATAATCTAGGTATGGCGATACTGGTTAGATACTGCAGGTTTCCTACTCATTGTCGATATTCTAAATGCATCTCTTGATGGATTTTCTGATCCCAGTCTATTCCACTTAATCATGTAGCTTGAAGAAGCATTACTCCTTTGATTTTATAATAATTTAAAAAGCCAAGGAGACCGAAAAGGGACATGGCCAAACTACATAGTTCTCTTTTGGTAGGAATGCTGTAGCATAAGATCTCCTTTTTGATTTGGAGTTTAACTTGAATATAAATTGGTCACGATGAGGATCCCACCATAACCTAAATTTGTTCTATTGGTATTTCAGATTTTTCCATTAGCCCTAACGTTCCTTGAGCTCTTTTACTTTCTGGAATAGAGTGAAGTACTCTCAATATTGTTGCTTGTCTACTTGCACAAATAGAAAACAGTCTGTAGCACAAATTTCACTTATTTGTTTCCTTAGGTCAATGCATCCTTCTATGGTGTCTGTTCCGGTGAAACAATCATCTACGTAGAAATCCTCGATTTCGATTCTCTTTACATAAATAGCGGAGTGAAGGAGAGAAAGCGGCGCCAAATATCATAGAGGTTATTTGGTCACGGTCTGGCTCCCGTGTAACATCTCCGTCTCTCCAAAAAAATTGCTGGTTGTCGCGATCTTCTTTCTCGTATGGATTAACGAGACTCTCAATCTGTCCCTTCTGTCTAAGATGGTACAAGGTGAAGTAGATACGTTAACAGCCTCAATTGTAATCTCGAAATACGAAATAATCTCGATATACGAGAACTCGAAATACGAGTAAACAATCTATAAGGATTGGCGATACGAGAAGTAATTGGAAAGTGGAAGTAGGAGAAAGTGAAAGCAATTGAACGATCTGGCAGGGACGATGGGATCTCAGCTGACTTAACAATCAAGACCGTCTGACCAACGGCAATTAGGTAACAAGCAACAATAATTATAATAATGAGTCATAGTTACATGGGCCACCTCCGTGAGGTACTTCCTCGCTGGAGTGTCCTGTGTGTGTCTGAGGGAGGGTACGGATTGTTAGTGACGCGAACCTCTTGTGATGCTTTAGGCGAAAATGCGCCAAGTGCCCAGAAAAACCCTAATAAGAAACGCACCTGCGCTTGCAATCGGATCTATACGTTGACATATAAGATCTAACATGCGGTTCGCATGTGTCACCGCCTAACACATGCGTCTCGTCAAACTGTGGCAGAAGCGGAGCCAAACTTGCCTACTATTTAGCAAACCATTTTATGGCAAAACGCCGCCTCCCTGCTGCAAAGTGACGACACGAGAACCTTTCGACAGGGCAGTGTGGACTAGTAGTCTGAAATGGAAACTTATGGGTTCTGCATAGGTTAACTGTCAGAACCTTTTGCTGGTTGCGACGGCTTAAGCATTGTGACTTAGTTGTCGAGACGCGTAACCAGATAAAGGATGATCGATGACCTATTATAAATAACTCTCAATATTACAGATCCCAGATGGACTCTGTGGCTCTTACGGTATGGGTGGTGGACTCCGGAATGCCGGACACCCGCTCGGATGTGGACGATGCTCTCGGCCCCAGTAGTCACGATCCTGTATTACGAGTTGGCAGGAATCTGTACTACAATGTATGCAGACGCTGGCCAAAAGGCTCTGACTTACACAGTACGAGTGGTATTCTGGGGTTTCGGGCCCCACGCGGCCGTGGCTGATGCGGTTGGTCTGAACACTATGAGATCTGAGTAAGGTTTTTAGCTGGAACCTTTGCTGGTTGCAATGGCCTAAGCATTACGACTCGGTAGTCGAGACGAGCAACCAGAAGGAACGAGTCTATTATAAATTACTCTCAACGTAGGATCCTGCTTAGGTTAACTTTGCTGGAACCGTTTGCTGGTTGCGACGGCTTAAGCATTGCGACTTAGCTGTCGAAACGCGCAACTAGGATAAAGGATGATCTATTATTAATAACTCTCAATATAAACTTTTGGGTCTTGTGGTTGTAATACCTTTGCGTATCCGGCCGCATCTCCCAGTTGCATCCCAACTTGCCGTCGTCTCGCAAGTCACTGGGCTAAGACCTCGGCCACACCATCTGGTGGGTCCAGATTCAGTAGGTTGTAACCACAAATCCATGAGGAAGCCTCTCGAGGCTCCCCGATTACAATGCCAAACTGAGATTGGTCGGACGCGCGTGACTCGGACAGGAAACCTGTGGTGAACCCTAGCCAGGACATCGGGCCACTACAGCATTGAACGAGAGGATGTCATCGCGTGGCGAGCGGCTTCATTCTGAGTGCTGTAGCATTGGCAGTTAATCCTCTACAACGCTTCTCAAGCAGAGTAGCTGCGGGACTCTTGAGTTGCCACCAGGATGCCTCTCGCTTCTGTGCTGCGGAAGTGTTGTGCATGCAGAGTATCAATTCATAGCATCACAGTCTCTCGTTTTCGGAGATGTTGCGACGAGTTTTCCCAGCCGTTGTGACTTCCTCCGGGAATCTCGTGTGAGACACCCAATCTAAGCTAGTATGAGGGGATACACTAGTCTCATGCTACAGTGCAGTTCCGTATGCCGGTCGCGCTGACTGTTGCTGTAGGCGGAACTCGGATTGCGTACTCCCTTTACCTCTAGAAGGTAAGACGGAGATGGACTAGAGTAGTGCGCATACCTTCAGTGGATCAAAGGGGGTTCTCTTCCTGAGATCCCGTACCCAGGTCCCGAGTTACTTCTGTGTCGACTGCAGAAGTATCGTAAATACTATATTGAGCGGCCGATAGTCGTAGGCTGAGCGAGAGATATTAGTAAACAAGAGTAACACTGGCTTAAATGCCCGTACTATGAGGAGAAATTCTCTATAATAAACCTCAACTTAAGTTTTGGCTCCGTCGCGACAAGTGAAAGGCTCCCGAGTATGGGAGTCATGTACTGACCGTTTCAGGGAAGTGGTGACCCCTGTATGTAACTTTCTCTGGGCAAGGGCGCACTACCCACAGCGACATTTAGTTCGTCCCAATTGATCTTCCTTTATGAGTAAAACAAATTAATCAGACGCACGAGGAGGGTAATATTGCTGCTCGGTATTACTTTCCTGAGGAGGGCGGGGGAGGGGGTTAGCCTGCTGCGGTGGCTGCTAGCTGTTCGCAGCGACGCACGGCACCAAAGCGGCCGCGTCTTTCTCGCGGGCATACGGCTCGGCCAAAGAATTAAGATGGTAAGAGGAGTGTGTCTTGAAGCTTGTTCAGTTAAACTGCCAAAGATCGTGCTCGTGTATGGCCGAGCCTGACAGACCTCGAGAAGCGAAATGCCTTCTCATTCGGTCGATCTTGAAGGCCAAACGCGATAGCTGGAGAGAACTAGTGAATAACGTAGGTAACGAATAGCCGTGGGGCCTCGTCTACCAGTACGTCAAGGTAAGGGCTCGAGCCTACAGCCAATTACCGAAGAATACAGTCACGCTCTTACGGGGAAGAGAGGGCAACAAAGCTCTTACGCACACTTTCTCTTCGCAATAGTCCGGCTAACACCCAGAATCGCAATGACCTCGAGGTAGACCTCCTGAACCTTTTAGTGACGCTGAGGACTATTTCAGAAAGCTGATTAATTTCCACCTTTATGGGAGTTATTTCTGTGCCCTGAAGCAGTCCGTGTTATTGAAATCCTAAAAGGGACTGAGAAGAACAAGAGCAGGCGAGCTCGTACCGCCCGATCTGTCTGATCATTATCTTTGGAAATATATACGAACGGTTACTGGTGAACCGGTTGTCGCGATACGAGGTACGCAGCGACAGGCAATTTGGCTTTAAGCAAGGCTTGTCGGTGGAAGACGCCTAGTGAGACTTAAGGTGACCGTAGCTTCATCTCGAGATAAGTATGTCTACGGCATTTTTGTCGACTTTAAGGGGTGTTCGACTACCTTCTTTGGTCGGCGGTCATAGGTAAGCTTTTCACAATAGGGTGTTTCGAGATTAGTGTGTGGCGTGACTACTTTAGTGGTAGGAACGTTACCCTCTCTGGAGAAGTCACTGAAGTACCGAGAATGGTAACTCCGGGATGCCCTTAGGGGTCTATCTGCGGTCCTGCGATCTGGAACCTCATGATGGGCGATTGCTTGTAGAGCTTGAACATACTGGGTGCGACGTCATTGCCTACGCGGACGACCTTGTCTTGATCGTTCCTGGAACGAGTAGGCGAGAGATCGAGAGCAAAAGCACTAGATGGCTGAGCATTGTCGAGAGGTGGGGCATTACGGTTGGAGTAAGTGTATCCAACGAAAAGACTTGTATGATGGCGTTGAAGGGAAAACTTGTTAACTCGCGCCAACCAAATGTACGACTTTGTGGTTCAGGAGTTCTTTATGTGAACAGTATTCGCTACCTTGGAGTTACGTTTGGAGAGCGCATAAACTACCTTTCTCATTTAAAACAAGTCCGCTTCAAGATGATGATCCTAAGTAACAAACTGAGACGGGCTTTTGGTCGAGACTAGGGGCTACAGGATGTTACTGCTAGACGGATCTTGGGTAGACTGATGACTAACTGTGCTATGTTTGACTTCAGCGTCTGGTACGAAACGCTACACCACAGTACGTTTGTTGTTCTAATCAATAGACCACAAAGAGTACCTATGTACATGACAATGGCAGTATGCAGAACGGTCTCAACTGAGGCAATGCAGGTACTTATCGGGAACGTCCTTGGGACTTGGAAGCACGGCTCCGCGGAGAAAAGTTTATGATCAAATGGTACGAGCTGAAATCGACGAGTCGATAAGTCTGCTGGAGAGTAACCTGCCGAGGCGGACCGCGAAACAACTCCTGTAGGGAAGGCTAAGCTGACGTATAGCAGAGGCAGGGAACCTCAGCACAAAGGTCATGTAACTCCACAGATTCGTCCCTAATGTAGCTCGACTACTAGAGTGTGCTGGTTTGGCGCCCGAGAGATCTGTTTCTTCAGCCTTTTTTATTTACATGAGAGTCCAGCGCGTAGACTTGCTATACTGTATGTGCAGTAGAAAAAATTAAACTTGGTTTCACTTTCTGAACGGTTGCCTACTGTATCGGGATATCAGAAACCGCAAAACACTTGGTTCCTTGGGGGAGTATGGCCCCGTGCGATTGGAGGAGATCATATACAGAGCAGAGCTGGGTCTTGTTCTGAAACATGATTGGCTCCATGATTGACAGAACAAAAAAGAGCTGATGGACCGGCAAGATTAAATAGACTGAGCCTGGTTGGCCCCTGAACCTATGCAGAGACACCGAGACTGCGCAACTGTGTGATCCTTGGTAAGTTTAGAGGAGGACGACCTGAAGGGAACTTCACAGCTACCCTTGAAGAATCTTTATGACAACATTGTAACTCTCAATATTTAACACGGTTTTTAGATGGAACTCTTTGACTGGTTGCGACGGCTTAAGCATTGCGACTTAGTTGTTGAGACGCGCAACTAGGACGATCAATAATTTATTTTAATAACTCTTAATAAAGATCTCAGACAGGAGGACGCTGTCGCCTTACAGTATGGCTAGTAGCCCCCGGGGTGCCGGAATACCCCGCTTGGCTGTAGACAATGCTCTTGACCCCAATAGTTACTATTCTGTATTACGAGTTGGCAGAAATCTGTACTACAATGTATGAAAACGCTGACCAAAAGGATTCCTGACTCCTCAGCACGAGCAAATGCCCTCTGGCGGTTTGGGCCTACGCGGCCGAGGGCTGATACGGCGTTCCTGAATGTTGTGGGATCAAAATATGGTTTTGGTAACTGGAACCTGGGTGTTGACTGCGACGTACTGGGCACTGCGGACCTAGAAGACTGTCATCTATGATCTATCATAGATAGATTCTCTGGCAAACCGGCCCTCGACTCTTGTAGTGCAGTGATATAATAATAACTACATTATTATATTATCAAGTTGTTGATGGCAACCCCTGGGATGGATGGCCTAATACACACATCCACCCAGAGCATGGGCTTTGGCCTTGCAACATCAAACCGAGTACATGCCAGTAGTACTTGAGTATTAGCTGTTGCCCCAACGGTACCGTTACCGGATTCAGCTGGGAGTGGATCAGGGGACTTGGTAAGCGTGCGCTTAATACCCGAACTTTATTAGTTCAGATCTGGTGTGCCTTAAACCCGCTGGTTCCAAAACTGGGCTTGGTGCATTGCCAGGTTGGCGCGTTGAGTTAGTCAGGGATGTTATATCCAGTTGCAAATTGGTAGAGTATAAGAACGAAGGCATTTGGTCGCTAACGCCGCTATACAATCGACATTCTCAGAGGGAACAGGGCTATGCCCGAAGCTAGATATATTGGCAGCAGACAGAGGAGGACTCGAGTACGTAAGGCGTGAAGTTCCTCGTCTCTGTTCTGGCTGCTCTTTGAGCATCCTAATTCTAGGAGTTACTGACCCAGGCACTGTGGTCGTTCCTGTGTGTCGAGCAACCTTTGAATGGAGCTTATCAGAAGATGGCGACCCCTCGAGGTCAAGCATAACTGGACCAAACAATTGAGTGTGCAGTTGCAGACTTCGCGCCCGGCCCTCTAGACGCTGCTCTGTGGCCTCTCGACACCCAAACTATGGATAGAGCTGGGCAGTCGGGGGTTCCCTTGAAGGCCTGATTCTAATGAAGCCTGGGGTTTCTTGACGGCTTACTTACGTTTAGTCTATTACAACGGTTCCCCATGGGACCTATCACATTTCTGATCGGCTGTCAACCATGCGCGTGGGGCCCTGTCTTAGATGGACGCTCTGCCTCACCGAGCGTGCCTGTGTTTGGGCCCGTACTCCGTGGTTCCAAGAAGGTCCCTTTGTAGCTGAAGCATCGCTGCGATCTTGAGTTCCCAACTAGCAAATGGTTAATTGTACTAGCGCTAGGGAGGTGGCCTCTTGTCGGCCGGCTAGGTACAAGTCGGACCTATTTCCAGATTGGCTAATGTACTGTCCGATCCGAGACTTGTCGGAACTACGGTTGTTGACAACCGCCGGGGTCGGCATCCTAGCAGCTGACCCCGTCGACCAGGGTTGGATTCGTAGTGACCAGGTATTGCATCTTAGAGGAGGGCTGTGGAAGCCTGGTCAGGTTGCTCTGCGGCACTGAAGCAAGCCCGCGACAGCCACACCGACCGCTTGCGGTCCAAGTGCATAGGCACAAGAAAGCGCAGGAGCACTATAATTTCAAACCTCAAACCTCTTTCTCTCGTATTAATACATGTCGGTAATGTCTCCTTTACAACATACTTATGAATCCGAAAGCTCCATAACAGGGCGATGAGTGAGCGAATAAGATCAGGCGTCTTCTGATTAACGAGATGTTATTCACCTTAGCCGGAGCGTCCAACACCAACCGTATTTATTCTGGTTTTTGGGATTTTCGTTGGGGAAGGTACCAAGTCTTCGGTGTCCTCTTAGAGATTTTCTCAGAGACAACTTTTTGATGATGCCTTTGTCTTGCAATTTCTTCATCTTTTCCAAGTGAGCCGACGGAAGTTTTTCTTTTGTACTTTTTCAACACATAGTAAGCGTTTAGTATGCAGCTACCTCACTGGGAGGATATTGAACTACAGAGTAATGCAGTTTCCCATCTATCATTAACTTTCCTGGTTGTCTCATTGAGTATGGAGTAGGCTCGCAGTTCTTCTTGATTCATCCCATTCTTTTAAAACACTTAAACTCCAAAGTCCCGTAGCATCAATTGATGGAGTCTTCCTGAAGATGAATAAAATTTCCAGACACCGTCCATCTCAAATTCTTCTCCATACTACTGGAGCACCTTCTGACCCGTCACTATTTGTCTAGCCAAAATTAA
Organism: Abscondita cerata; assembly: GCA_030710515.1. NCBI lineage: Eukaryota > Metazoa > Arthropoda > Insecta > Coleoptera > Lampyridae > Abscondita > Abscondita cerata. Next base: position 30,368 of record JALBCR010004220.1, read on the forward strand.
AGAAGGGTTGTCGTTACCAACAATTAAATCTAGTACGACCTTATTAGGTCCCTGCCTTTACTTGCCAGGTGCGGCTACAGTTTCTTTACCTTGACGTGTGTACTGAGTATGGCTTGAACTGAAACTTTCTTACGGTCTCCGCGGAATTAAGTTGTATATAGTTGAGCCAGGTAGGACAGAGGAAACACAGCTGACCACGTATGCATTTTTTTTCATGTACGACTTTTCCGTTTACAGCACGATAGCGGTGATTTACAGATCGTCCTTCAAGTCTGATGAACTCCGCCACGTCTTTGCTTATAAGACTGTGACCCGCACCACTGTCAAGAAGGGTGAAGCTCCAGAAGGTTCGCGTACAAACACAGCGGCTTATCACATCTTTCGACCAAAGTTAAATTGATGTTTCCCTCATCTGGTATTTCCTCCGGTAACATATTTATCTTGCCAGGCTGCACATGAAGGAAAGTGCTTCCATCTGTTGCGTTAGCTTACTCATTGCTTTGTTTACCAGTTTATGGAGAAATTGATGATGTACCAGTTTACAACCATCAACTCCACATAGGCGTTTATTCTTGCAATGCCGTGGGTGAAATGTGCTTAGACACGAGATACAGGCTTCATATTGTTTTACTACTTTCCATCGCTTGTCAATGCTCAATTTCTTCAAGTCTGAACAGTTTTGTAATTTATGCTTAACTAGTCCACATAACTTGCAGGTTTTGGAAGATTCTACTCTCTCCTCTTTACCAGTAGCAGCATTTGCGCATCTTGTTGCTCTTTTTACGTTCTTTCCTTTCATCAATATTATTGGCACTAATGGAAGGACGTATTGCTAGTATGGCGGCATCGGCTTTTTTCCAATTTATACAGAGAAATACTCTACGTTAGGACGCCTAACAATATCTGCGTTTACCCACTCATACCACTGCACAACAAGATCAGCTGGTAGCTTTGTTGAAAATTCTATTGCTTTTTGTCTGCTGTGTAGATACTCCAAATCATCCTAGTTTTTACAATTTTCCACTAATAATTGGACCGCTACGCCAAAGTCAACCACTAAATCAGGCTTGGTACACCTACCTTCACATTCCATCACTTTTCCAGCCAAGAAATCCAGCACTAATTCCGGTCGTCCGTACATTTTTCCAGCGTTTCTCATATCTTGTCCAAGTTGGCACTTGTAGACATATAATGCTTTACTGTGCCTTTACCTTCCTTTCAAAGCTTTCATCAATCTGGAATGATTTGCATTCCGTGAAAAATGCTGTTGAGTTCGCTGATACTCTGATTTAAATATGCTGAAATCGGATGGATTTCCTCCAAAAATTTGTAATTTGTTTGAAGGAGTACGCATTACTGGATTGTATTGCTGAGGGACGAGATTTTGTAATGCTGATATAAGATGTGATTGTAATCATTTCCTGCTCCGGTATGGGTAGAGCTTGATGAAAATATGTACGTGACGGTACTGATAATGGCAGCTCAGGTTTGTGCGGTGGTATCAAGACTGCTGTGTTGATTGAATTGTTCTGAGCAATGTCACATCTGTCAAATACCTGCGACATAGCATTGTCAGCAACTACACTTTGAGAGTTACGTTGATTATCGTCGTCTCCTGTTGAAAGTTTGTCTACCCAAATCTGTACCTGTCTGTGGTTATGTGCTTCTTCGAAATCTCTGTCGCTCAATTCTCGATCGGATGTGACTCTTCAAGATCAGCTTCTGCCCTTAACTCAATAACTTACGATCCTGAACTTTCATGATCAAAAGTTCAATTCTGCTTGAGTTTCCCAAGTCTGTTCTCCGCAGCATACAATTCTTGCTCATACGTTTCCTCCCGTTCAATAAGAGTTTGGCTAGCTGTCCTTTAACCACCTTTACCTTGGTGTCATCTAGGCGCCGTGAGGCACTTTCATTTCTGCTTAGCGAGATCTACATCCCAGCGTTGCTTAACACATGTCTGGAGAGTTCCGCTAGTTTTGACTTTTCCGCCTTAATTCGCTGCGCTGAGCCATAGACGATGTGGTCTTACTGTAGATTATTTTCGTGACATTCCTGGTGTCGCAGGAGATACAGTTGCGTAACGAGGAGGTGGAATTCTTATTGGCTCTGGAACTGATTCTAATGCTTTGATGAGCCTCCATAATCACAAATCACTATATGCACAGTTGAATGAACAAAACAGAATGTTTTAGCACGGCAGCTGATAAAAGTATTTCAAATCCGGTACGAAGTAGACCAAATGTCAAGTTGACGCTTGACGAATATCACTTCTGAATTTAATAAAACGGACTGTAACTTAAAATGTTTTAAAACCATAAATTGAACTTCAATTAGTAATAAGCGATGTCTGTCTGGCAAAACTATCAATAACACATGACAGTAATTATTTAGTTGAATCTCTGACGTTTATTAATTGACTACTGTTTTTCTATAACAAAAATACAATTAACTCACTGTTTTATAAAACTAACAAAAAAATTATGTAGATGTCTTTAATGAAGCTGCACTCTATTTCTTTTCAACAGGGCACTTACATCTTGTACAACATGCTTATTTCTGGACAGGTTGTAGTCGATTTCCTTTGAGATCGTCTGAACTTATCCACCCTTTTGACTTTTTCTTAAAGACCGAGTTTATTTTGTACGTTTTTACTGTGTTTTGCGTTAAAGTCTTCTATTGCTATTTGCATTTAATCTTATCTTCACCATCTTTTATAGTTCTTATTTGCCTCTTTCTGAATACAACAGAGTTTGGTTGAATCTAATTTTATGCATTCAAGGTCCTTTTTTTCAACTCTCGGCAATCCATGTTATGTTTTCTAACTCGCTTAGCAATCTTCTATAATTCTTACGTTAAACGTTCTAATGTTTATTTGTATCTGGTAGTCCCAAGGATGTTTGGTACCTCTGCTCTTTTTCATACCAACCGAGAGTTTTTCAGAAGCTGTTTTTTTCTTCTCATTCTTCATATTTAAATTTTAATTTAAGGGTTAAACGGTTTTAGCTATAAAACATCTCAATGAACTTGATAAAAATTTTGCCAGTTCTTAAAATGCACTTTTCTTTTTGGTGAAAGAAGATTTTGATATCTTAAACGATGGTAGCGGACCTATCAAGATAGGAGGTTCCCTATACTTTGAAACCCCAAAATGAGAGAGTACCAGAGTACTCTAATGAACCCTTCATATGGGACCATCGCTTCATAAGATTTGATATAGATGGATGGAAAACAACGCACATTTGTATTGCAGATTAGGGTTACATAAACACCGTGCTATAATATAATCAAGAAAAAGTACCAGTAAACAGATCTCCAAGGTGCAATGGAAAGCAGTGCAATAATCTATGCCTACGAACCTAGCTGAGCAAACTCAAAAATGATATTGAAAGCGTTCTGATAAGTCAGTTAATCAAAGACGGAAGACCTGCAAGAGCAGTTTGACGTTTTACAATTACAAATTCAGAAGAGGGAATCTAACAAACCTTCTCTGAAAAAACCTTTACTCCCAGTTCAGTTAGAACCAATAAAACTCTGACTTACACTGCTGCAAAAATTGAATAAACAAATCCAGTTCTCCTAAAAACGTACTTTCTTTAATATTTGTCATAATCATCAACAATTTGCTTAAAAATACGATCTTGTAGTCAGTTTCGATTGACTTAAAAATTTTTAAAAAGGTTAGCTATTTGTGAAAATTCTCTCTCGAGCGATAAATGCTGTACAGCTGGGGAAAAAATTAACAAAGACAGCTATGGGAAAGAAAACTAACTTCCGATCAAATATAAAATGGCGATGCACAGTACTTCCTAGAAATACTTTAGCCCACTTTAGTGAAAATTCGGCACCCGGAAGAAAAATCAGCGAAGACCGAAACACATTTATGCTTTTCTGCAATGCTCTGGAAGTCATAAATTAAAACAGTAGCCTTGAGTAAATCCTAGAAACCTAGATGATTTGAAAAGTCTTACATCACAGCATGGGTAACCAGAAGAATTTAGTAAAGTGGTTTTACGTACAATTCCGATTATCTGTGTTACGTAAAATGAGAGAGCTAAACCTCCGATCCTGACCACAATTAATTTTGTATAATGTTCCAGGTCATTCAACTGAATTACCAAGTGAGAACAATGAAATAACGGTGTTGTTCACGCTTCACACAGCTTGTTGTCCACGTGTTTCACATTCAATTCGTATCATGCAACTTGAAATGAGAAAGCTAAATCTTCAACCCTGAGCACGTTTAATTCTGGATAATGTTCCAGGTCATCCAACTGGATTACCAAGTGAAAACAATGAGGTAACACTGTTCTTGCTACCATATTCCACACCCTTCACCCTGGGACTAAAAAGCTAAATCTTTGACCCTGAGAACGTTTAATTCTGGATAATGTTTCAAATCATTTAACTGATTACCAAGTGAGTGCTATTTTTACTACCAAGTTGCACACCCTTAGCCCAGCTTCTGGTCTACCATTCAAGCTATAAAGCTATTTTACAGTGACCAGTTGCTGAAAAAATTGTGAAGTCACATAACGATGTTTGCCATAAACCTAAAGTATTTTATGTTTTTTTGATTATATCTGACAAAGAAAATTAGTAGATGAGATTGTGGAATCACATAACGATGTTGCCCAGACACTGAAAAGCATAAATCTGATGTTTTTAATGCTTAACAAAGATAAATTACCAGGATCGGTAACTAAAATTCTTGTAAAAGTGGTTTCACACACAATTCGTATCATCTGTGCGAGTAAAATGAGAAAGATAAATCTTCGACCTTGAGCGTTTAATTCTGGATAATGTTCCAGGCTATTCAACTGAATTACGAAGTGATGAAAATGAAATAACGATACTGTCCTTGTAAACACTTAGCACAGCTTCTAGTTTAGCGTTCAAGCTATAAACAATTTTACAGTAAGCAGTTACTGAAGAAAAGTGTGAAATCACATAATTATGTTACCCAAACACTGAAAAGCTTAAACTGAAGGATTTTATGTTTTTTTGATAATATCTGACAAAGAAGATAAAATTGTGGAATCAGATAACAATGTTGCCTAGACATGAAAGCATAAACCTAAAGGATGTTGTGCTTTTTTAATGTTTGATTTTATCTTCCAGGATGAGTAACCGAATGGTATTACTGTGCGACGTATGAGAAAGCTAAGCCTGACCATGAGCACGTTTAATTCTAGATAATGTTCAAGATAAATCTTTCGACCCTGAGCACGCTTAATTCTGGATAATGTTCCAGGCATTTCAATTAAATTACCAAGTGATGACAATGAAATAACGATGGTGTACTTACCACCAAATTGCACACCCTTACCACAGTTTCTGGTTCAGCAAACTATAAAGCACTTTACCGTAAGAAGTTGCCGAAGAAAATTGTAGAATCACATAACGAACACTGAAAAGCTTAAATCTGAAGAATTTTTTATTTTTTTTTGATATCTGACAAACAAGAATTTAAAGATGTGGTTATGGAATCAGATAACGATGTTGCCCAGACACTGAAAAATATAAACCTGAAGGATGTTATGTGTTGTTTTTTGATATCTGACAGAGATGACTTTGAATTATAGCTAGGAGAATTGCACACGAAATAGAAATTTTAGAAACACAAAGAAACTTCATGAAACACCTGTATGAATGTGGGCAACTGTAAGAATTAATGAAACTGTGATATTTTGCATAATTGGATGATAATTACACCCGCGTACGTAATTACAGTTTTCCCCCTTTTTTATTTGGCAGTGTATGCCTTGTATTGCCGTTATATCAGGAATGTGAAAGGCTGTTGATTCCGATGAATCACTTTTTTTTAATAACAACAAAACCTAATCAAAAGCTTTTATTGTTGTTTACGTCATTTAAAATGTACATCAAACCAAGACGTGCAACGACGAGAAAACCTCATTAATTTAAGTAATTGCGATTAAAACGCGGTTAATTGTTTTATAGTTTAATTAATTCAGTACCAGTTTATAAGAAAAATACATTTGATTTTTATAAAAAGCTATTGCAATTACTTTTATAGTTCATACTCTTAAAAAAATTTAAATTCACTCCCACTCACTTTTACGCGACACATTTTCTATTTTACAAAATAATTCTATAGTTAGATAATGAAACATTTGTGATCTTATTTAAGATAATTTTAAAAGCCAGGTATAGATATCTTCTTCATTCTGAGACACCCAATTAATATTCAATTTAATTGTTTCCAAACTCTGTTCTAATGCACGGGTAGCAGAACCAACATTCATTCCATTAAAGTAAGTCGATACCTAAAAAATTCGTAATGGGAACCTGGTTAAATGGTAAACTGGTTTACCCTCATAATAATCGTAAGGAGTTGATAAATGTGCAGTAACAGCTGATATGAGATTTCCCATCATAAAAGTCGCATTTCCGAATAACGATTGCATAGTTGGCCAATACGCTTTAAATGTCTCCAAGCTAATAATCTTCCTTCTGGATTAGCTGCAACTACAGCTAACACAATTTTGACGTCTTTCGGTTTAATTCTACTAGATTCAGTTTCCAACAAGTATCTGAAATTTATTAACCATGCACCATTCATTTACTTAATAATAATTGAACTACCTTTGTAGAAGCCACGGATCTGATGCAACCCGAGAGCTTTCAAAATAGTTTTCTCGCTTGAAACTGTAGTTGTATTATAGATGTTCCAACAATGCTGCCATTCTGTGAGTCCGTATTTAATTCCAGCCGAATAGACGACTTTTAGATCGTGAAATGGATTCGTTTCGGTTTGTCCATTTTTCAAATTGCGATTTTGCTTGATAAACGGTTTTCATTTAATTCACAAAATATGGAAGTTAACAGAACATTTGTACGAAGCAATCTGAAAGAAAATCATTTGATGTTAAACTGCTGATTAAAGGCGGAACCACATTGTTCTGATGTGTTGTGATGGAATGTGTTGTGATGTGTTATGATGTGACGCGTCGTAAATACATTGTTCTGACGTGTTGTGTTGTGATGCGTTATGATTTGACGAAAATAGGTATTTTTGAAAATAAATTTGTCATTGTGTTGTTAGCATCTCTCTCAAGCTCGTGATCGTACGAATTTGAAGCGGCCATTGTTTGTTCTTCAACATCCAAGAAACGAAAAATTTGGATTCACAAAATAAATGAAAATATAAAGCATTTGGCGAATATCACACGTTTATTAATTTACTTATTAAAGATGAAACCGCTTTCATATGCAATTCAGGATGTCCAGGCAAATTTTTATTAAGTAACGCATCAGAACGCGTAACATCAGATGAATGTGCACGCCCTTCATTTAAATACATGGTAAGTTTAGCTGTATGATCCATCCAGTGTCGCGTCACAACACATCAGAACAATGTGTTTCTACGTTAAATGTGACAATTGTAGGAAAAGTTGTCCGTTTACAGAAATAACTGTCAAGTTTTACAAATTCTCTTTATAAGAATAAATTAACATTGCATCATAGGTATCCATAAAGCAATACGTAACTGAACGAAGCGCATCGA
>JALBCR010004221.1:0-247546 GCA_030710515.1 Abscondita cerata
CTATCAAGTGGTAAAAAGTCTTACATACCACTTCCTACTTTTCATCTTGATTTTGTAGCGACCCATCAAACTGTCTAACAGATCTACGCCTCCCATGTGTCGGTTATATTGCTGAACTACATGTGGACAATTGACGTCAATGGTTTCTTTTTGTTTTCGATCGAATCTTTTTCACCAATGCTTGGGGATGGGTTCCTGCAAATGATGAAAGAAGAGTCACATATTTGTTATCTTTCCATACAAGTGAAGATATATCAATCCTGTCGACTGTTGCTACAAACTCTTTACTTATGCCACGTTGTTCATTCTTCAAAAGTGCTTCTGTAGGAAGCTTACAATTCGGCAACCTATTCCTTCGGATTGTACCCAAAGTGTGTATCCCTTGTTTAGCTAGATGAACCATCAGTGGCACTGAAGTGTAATAGTTATCGTGATAAACTCTATAGTTTTGATTTCTTGGTATAATACGTGACAATCTAAGAACAATGTTTGAAGTAGCACCAAGATCTGGCTCTCTCAAGACGGGTTTGATCATTCTCCTGTCCACTATAGATTTCAAAGTTATATGCAAAACCGAAAATACCCGAAAGAACAAACAATTTGAACCCCATTTATGTGGTTTCATCGGCATATACTGTTTCATGTAATGCCTGATTTTAGTTGAGCACATTTGCTCATCAATAGATAAATGTTGCTCCAACGACACCGAATTGAATTTCTTCTTGAGATGATCCACAAATGGTCTAAGTTTGAATATTCTATCATGTCCAGCTTCGTTTCGTGGTATAAACTTAGTATTATCATTCAAGTGAAGAAATTGTCGCAGTTTTTCAAATCTATTTAATGGCATAGCATTTTTATTAGCGGAATTCAAGTTCGTCAGTCCAATACGATCTAGTATTTGGCATATGTACCAGTGACGTGTATAGATGAATTCCAATATATTGTCTCATATCTGTTATACTGAAATTCAGCGGCTTATCTGGTTGACTTTGTATACAATAAAGATTCGTTTGAACGACCATCGTATTTATCAATGAATCGGAAAAAAGTATTTGAAATACTGGTATGGAGTATCTAAAGATAGGAGTTCTTCATTTATTTCTGAATTACCCAGGAAAGGCATCTGGCCTTCATTCAATTGCAGATGTTTCTTTTTCCAAACTATGTTTTGAATTTTTGCTTGTTTTTTGATCCTTCATTTTTGTGCTGTATATTTTCTATATTAGGTTCAGATAATTTGCACACGGTTTTCGGAATGTATTTCTTCATTTGATGCCCCAAGGCTGCATCATTATTCATCACTTCTGTATCTTCGTCAGGTTGGTATGTAGGGTCTTCCAAACTGTCATCGTCAGATAAATCGTCAACTTCATCTTCGCTCTCCAGACCAGTAAAATTCTTCCCAGAAAGTTTCTAACTCTTTTCGGTCATGGGTCTTCTATCATCTTTATCCATTCTTGAAATTGAAGAAAAACTATATTTGATATCGATAGTAAAAATATTGAAAGATATTGTAAAATTATGTATAAGAATAAGAACACTATCCTGAATGCACACTGTAGCCAAATGACTACAAGGAAAACTTGACGAAATTTTGTGTTACTCATAACATTACCTGTAATATTATAACGGATAATCGTAATCCTTACCTGGATTTGTGTGGGTAGTAATTTTACTTTCAAAATATCCAACAAATAAAGGATGTATATGGGATGGAACACTCACGATCCACACTGCACAAAAATGTTGAAAAAGTAAGGTTCAAAATCACAGATGTTTACATTTCGCACAGCGGTTAGAAATACAAGCAGTTGGTATGTTGCCGCATGGCTACATTAAGTTATTTCTTTATATTTCTATCACGTATAAATTTGAGGTGGAAATATTAGTGTGTTGCCAAATGGCAACGCGATGCATTTAAGGGTTAATAATAAATGGTTTATTTTGAAAAAGTTGACCACCCTGTATCTCAAAAGTTAAGACGTTTAGGACATACGTTTATATAAAGTTTTCTTCCTAAAATGGACCCAAATATCACTATTTTACAACAAGAGTACATAACAACAAGAATGGAAATAAACGTTTACTTCAGAACTCCACGTCGCCCCGATTAATAAACGTCAAAGAACACATGAAAGTATGGATACGTTTTAAAAAACATAAAAAGTGTGTAAAATAAATATTTTTGTAAATATTCTAAGATTTCGAAAATCTGTGTAGCTTAACGACCATTTTGGCTCTGACTAATTGATTTTTTGGAGGCTTAGTCATCTCGATCCTTATCGCTTCTGCGTCTTTGTCTGGTAGGATGTTGTATTTCTACTTTCGTGCGGGAAATGATATCTTGATTGAATACGACTAGGAGCAATTTCAAAATTGCCTTTTTAGCCAGCACTTTGTCCTGTTTTCTGTGAGCCTCTGTTTGTTAGGGTTGTCTACAAGTCTACTGTGTTCAAGGCTTGAAGTCTTTGGTGCTTGTCTCGTCTGAACTTCTCATATTTTTTGAACTTATTGTGTTTTTTACACAATCAATCTCGTTCCTCATATTGAGAATAAGGTTCCATCTAACTTGTCCCAATCTTGTTGTGTGAACCTGTTGCTGTATAGGAGGTGTAAGCCTCTCCGTCTTCGCAAATCACCGGCGAATGTCTTAAATTCGTTTTGAAGAAAGACTTTTCAGTTCTGGCGTAGATCCGGGTTCGCTTAAGTAAGATTACTCAATTCTTTCTGCGTATGAATGCTGGTAAAATGTTAATGTCGTTTCCCTTATCAGCTGATAAGATGACAATTTCCTTATTCTTCATTTTTAGTCAAGTTGCTTTTTTAGGTTTAGCCATCTCGATACTTATCGCTTCTGCGTCTTCGTCAGCTAGGTATCTAATCGCTGCTTCTCTGCTGCAGATGATATCTTCATTGAAATGTGTGTAGGGATAACGCCAAGTCTCTTGGCCAGCACCTTTGTCTCGTCATCTGTGAACACTCTGTTTGTTAGGTTGACCATAAGTAGACTATGATCACAGTTTGAGGTCTTCGGCGCTTGTTTTTTGCTTTTCATATTTTTGGACTTGCTTTGTTTTTGTGCGATCAAGTTTGTTCCTTATATTGGAAAACGAAATTACATCTAATGTGTCCCAATCCTGTTGTGTGAACCTGAGGTGTAAGCCAAATAGCTCTTTACCCACGTTTGCAAGGCTCCAGCGAACGTTGTGGATTTGTTCTCAAAGAAGGACTTTTTCAGTTCTGGCGTAGATCATATTTGTTTGAGCAGGTTTGATAAATCATTTTTACCTAACGAACGCTGGTATGGCGTAAAGGTGGGCAAGTAGGCTTTTCGCTCTTTGTTCAGTGGTTGTTATTTCTTAAATGTCTCTTTCCCGTAGAGGCGTCTGACAGATTGATTTAGGTTTTTGTGGGCTGTTTGTGAACTAGTATGGTCATGATTAGGGTCTAATGACTGTTGTTCATTGGAATTTTTCCCTAACGTTTTGCTAACGCGAGTGGTCAGCTTCTTCAGAGGTCCTTCCATTTTCGTTGTTGCATGTACACTGATGAGACCTGCTGCGCAGGTTATAATGATACTTACATGAAGAGAAAGCCATCGAGACCGCGGAATACAAGCCAGCGACATGGTTCTCGTACTAGATGATACTTTTGTCGTTTGGAAACACGAGCAGAGAAGCTTAACTAATCTCTTCGACACCTAAACAGACAACATCCCAGTATCCTGTTCACAATGGAGACTGAAGATGAACAACAACCAGCCTTCTTGGATGTGTTGGGAAAAACAAAGAAACACACTCCAGGGTCACTTACAGTGTACAGCAAATCCACACATTAGGTACCTGCATGCTTTATCAAACCATCACCCCGGCAGAAAGTATAGTATAATCAGGCCCTAACGTAACGAGCCTCGATGGATTTCTGAACCATACCTAACAATGGCTGTGTACACACAGTTACAGACCACATAGAAAAATTACAAATCAGCACGACATCAAAAATCTCCAAACCAACCAAGAAGATTCAGCAGACCCGTCAGATCACAAGGACCTTCGTAGCAGCCGGAGTTTACCGTATACCTTGTTCTTGTGGCAAAGTATACATAGGAACCACTCAGAGATCCATGGAAAGTGAGCTTAAAGAACATCAACTGGAACAGACCTTAAAGTCAGCGGTAGCCGAACATGCTCTTAGCAATGGCGGAAGTTCCAATTAACTAGCAGCGAGTAACGGTTATCATAACAGATTGGTTAGGGGAAGTCATCTAGATCTATAAACATCCAGAAAACTTCAACAACAAAAAGGAAGAAACCCTAAGGTTCTACCAGATCTGGAATCCAATCCTCAAGAACACCCGTACTGCAGTTTACGAAAACCGATTTTGACCGGCGCGCGATGCAAGCCTTCAGTAAACCTTATCAGTCTACATCCAACATCGGAGATGAAAGGACCTCTGAAGAAGCTGACCATTCAAGTTGGCGAATTGAAAGTATTAAGTACAATGACTTCTATAGATTCAAATAAAATCTAAATTCAAATGTTAGTGGTACCAATATATAGAAAATATTCAGAAAAAATTATCATAAAGAAATTGCATTTCTAAAAATAAAATAATATGCACTGCGTGCCACATTAACATAAGTAAGTTGTATTACTTTTCAGTAAAGCGGTAACACCGCAAAAGAAAATATTTTTGAATTACTGGTTGTTCATATTCAAAGCAATATCCAAATTCCCTGTCAGATTAATCCAAATCCATAAACGTGTAACCTATTATCAACCATCAATGACCCTATAATGTTTGTTCCATATTTTGAGTTTTAACTCAACCTGTATATTTAATTTTTCTTTATTAATAATCGTTTGAAAAAACTTAAGTATCTGGCTTAATCGGATCATTTACATGCATATATCGCTGGATTGTTTGGACTATACCAAAAAAATATTGAAAGTTATTCAATTTATATATTTAAGCCGTTAATCAATTACCAAAAAACATTAGCATTATATTAATTTTGGTCTAGTAGTAATTTATTTGATAAAGAAATCGATTGAATTAAAAGAGTTTAAGTTAATTTACGTGTTGAACTGAATTCAAACAGCAGCTTTAATCAATTGTTCGAATAAAATGTAAATATTTCTTTGTATCCTAGTATCAGTTTTAGGCTTACCTTACACACAGGCTTTCCGCAAATATTGGGATCTTTTAACGGATCTGAAAAAGATTTTTAATTAAAGTTTAAACGAATAAAAAATGTATAATATGTGTATGTATACTGGGCGAAGCGTCTTATCTGTTAGATAGTTCTATCGATTTAATTGCGAAAGCAAGGAATAATTATTAGAATTATTATATTTAAAATTGATCGAACTTTACAGCCACAATATATAATTGAAAATTAAATACAAAAAAGGGTGTAAAATCGTAATTTCTCTAAACCGCAGTGCCGTAAATGTTTCTGTGAAGTATAATAAGAAATTGGAAACAATTTGATGTAATAAATGTCCTAAAAAAATTAATTGTGTATCTCGTTATCAATTGAATGCATAAACACAGAATATTTTGTCTTACGACATCAGCACCATTCTGCTATTAAGGATGACGACACATCTTTTTATTTCCAAACAACTCTGATACATAACAAATCAAAATCGTTTTGAACCAGGTTTAAGTCCAAACGTGGGGGTGTTTTTTAATAGACTAATCAGTGGCCTAAATGTAATAATAATTTCTTCTACAAACGACTTTACATTTTTTCCATTAAAAATAAATGTAATATTTATAAAACCTTTCAAATCTGACAATACTATTAAAAAATTATAGGAATATTTCATGAAAATGTCATGTCATCATCCGGGTTCTCATTGAATAATCTGACAAAGCATTAATGTTTGGATTTTTATTTAAATTTAAATGAATATCTCAAGAAAATGTCATGTCATCATCATCTCGAAATTCCTTTGAAAACACTGACAAAGCAATAATGTTTGGAATTTTCTAAACATTCGTCAATATAAATTGATAAACCAATTGTCAAAACAATTTAGTGCGTAACGAATTTTGAAATAATCTGAATAAACAAAAATTAAATAATAAACGAGTTATTTACTAAATTGCGCTTCTGATAGAAACACAATGGATAAAACAATGCCCAAAATTTGAAAACCACATTTGGGCACCATTTCGCTGGAATTGCACACAATTTTCTTTTATTTTGGTGAATTATAAACAGAACTTGAAAACGTTATAACGCATTCGTCGCTTCATTTAAACTCGTGTAGGGTTTCTACAAGCAAAGGTCAGCTACCAACAGTGATAAGAAATATCTAGCGGAGCAAGTCAAAGGTTACACGTCACGCTTAGTACTATTTGTTTAAATTGTGTTTATGTCGGAACCAAAAATGTTTGAATTTGTCTTAGACATTAAAAAATATTCCGTTGGGAAACTATACTGCAAGCGCCCCCACTCAATTTCAGACCCTTGCAAATTGACGCGGTAGCTATTTTGACCCGGATGTAGGGTTAATTATATAAATAAGTGAAGAGTGGTGATCTAATTATTGATAAGTCGGATGCAATTTAATATTATTTAAGTGCATTATATTATTCAGAGTGTAACTATTGAGAGAGGTGATGTTTTATCCAATTTGATAAAGTTTTGATCCAACCAAGACAGTTTGGTAGCAATATACAGTTTCATTAGAAAATGTTGTTTTCTATTGTTTTCAAAACTTCAGATCCGATCTGTATGATGAGATAGTCAAAGTAGTAAAGAAAAACTCTACCTGAGCCCTTTCTTAGAAAAAAAAACACAGTTACCAGATAATTTGCGTTTCATCAATATTTACTTTTGTAAACATTGTTTAGTATTGACTCAAATGAAAGAGAAATTAAAAGTATTTACATGTGTATGCCATAGGTTTGATAGAAGGGACCGACAGATCTTTTCAAGTTTTGAACTTTGATCGAGCCACAAACGGAGATTCAAAACAGAAAGAAATCATTCTTGTCTTGCTATCGTAAATTGATATTTGTTAATTATTAATCAATAGATCTCTGAAGCCGTACTTATCTCGATCTTAGTTGATCAAATAAACTAATTATACGAAAACCTTCACAAATTAGGAATATTCAAAAAATATTTTTCTTTAGGGATCTTAATAGGCCGTTAGTGCCTAGTTGTAGTTGTAGTTGGTGTAAGAATTAGTTGCTCAACTGAATTTGGTATCTAGTTACTACTGAATTAATTGCTCTCGAAATATGCAGTTTCAAATCTGTTGCTCGATATTCAGTGAAAAAGATGATTATTGAATCTTAGCGGTGCCATTACTGAATTAATTTGGTCTCGAAATATGCAGACTCTAATGGGTTTCTTGATTTTTAGTCAAAAAATATGATAATTGCATCTCGGCGGTGTTGTATCAACGGTGTGTTTTTACGTGTTTTACAAGAAAACTAAGTACTAAAAAATTATTTGTTTGACTGAATTTGGTATCTAGTTTCTGATCAAACAAATTGCTCTCGTAATATAAAAGACTCAAATTTGTTAGTCAATTTTTAGAGAAAAGATGATTATTGAACTTCGGCGGTGCTAGTTCAACGATCGTTTTTTCACAGGAGATCTACGTTCTAAGAGTCATTGGTTGACTAAATTTGTGTATCTATTTACTGTTTGAATCAATTGCTCTCGAAATATGCAGTTTCAAATATGTTGCTCGGTATTTAGTGAAAGATGATTATTGATTCTTAGCGGTGCTAACTCATTTGACAAGAAAAGCATCTTCTAAGAATTAGTTGCTTTTACTGAATTTGGTATCTAGTTACTTCTCACATTAATTTGCTCTCGAAATATGCAGACTCTAATAGGTTTCTCGATTTTAGTGAAAAAAGATGATAATTGCATCTAGGCGGTGTTGTATCAACGGTGGGTTTTTACAAGAAAACTCCGTTCTAAAAATTACTTGTTTGACTGAATTTGGTATCTAGTTACTGCTCGAATTAATTGCTCTCATAATATATGCAGACTCAAATTTGTTGCTAAATAAATAAATAAATAAAACAGATGATTATTGTTTCTCGGCGGTGCTAGCTGAACAGTGGATTTTTATAAGAGAAATACATTGAAGAATTAGTTGCGTGACTGAATTTGGTATATGTTCAATCAATCAAATAAACGAATTATACGACAAAAACCTTCACAAAATCAATCGAGTATTCATAAAATAATTTTTTACTTTTAGATCTTAATACCAAGTTAATGAATTTAAAAATATTTTCTAGAAATTTAGTGCTAATTTTATGCCATTTATTGCTGAGAATTAAAAATTTTGTGTAAGAATTAATTGCTCGACTGAATATGGTATGTAGTTTCTAGTGGAATTAATTGCTCTCGAATTATGCAGACTCAAATTTGTTGCTCGATATTTAGAGAAAAAGATGTTTATTGAATTTTGGCGATGCTAGTTTAACGATCAGGTTTATACAAGAGAACTGCGTTCGAAGAGTTATTGGTTGAACTAAATTTTGTATCTACACTGCACCGCAAAATTAACGCAAATTTCGAAATTTTGTTGTAAAAATTAATTTTATTGTTTTTCTGGAATTATACCTAACTCTAATATCAACACACTTATTAACACTAATTTACTAATTCATGATCAAAAGTTAAAAAAAACAACAAATTGCAAGAAATCTAAAAATCGCCAATCTTCTGGTCCACAAATTCGCATGTTACAGTCGTAGTTGACCTTAATAACGTGTATTGCCTCCTCGAGCATTGATAACAGCTTGCATCTTTCGTGGCATACTGTCAATGAGCCTTGTAACTTTTGGTTGCTCAACTTCTTCCCATGCTTCCATTAATCTAAGAGTTAACTCGGGTGGTCTCTAGGAGGGTGTTGCAAGTTTTAATCATCTTTCCCACAATATCTCATAGATGTTCTATGGGATTCAGGTCGGGCTTCGTGCTGGCCAGTCCATTTGAACAATTTCCACTTGTGCAAAATACTGGTTTACAATTCCGGCGATATGCGGCCTAGCATTATCTTGCATATAAATGCAATTTGGTACAACATGAGGTCTAACACATCTGTGATGTATCGATGGGCTGTTAGTCGACCACCATTAATGGGCACCAACTCTGTTTTTGCTTGCAATGTGATACCTGCCCATACCATGACCATCATATTGCACGGTTCCTTGTATGCATGCCTGGCTGTATCTTTCGCCAGGACGTCTATATACTCTTCTACGGCGGTCATCACAATATAGAGAAAATATGGATTCGTCACTGAACATTACTCTACCACAATCAGCATTGTTCCAATTAAGATGTTCCTGCGCAAATCTTAAGCGTTCTTGTCGGTGCTTTCGGGTTAGCAAAAGACTTCTAGCAGCTTGATAGGGTCGAAGATCGTCTTCGGCTAGTCTTCTTCTGATCGTATCCTTGCTTAGTCGACGACCATAGGTTATAACAAATTTTTGTTGTAGGTAAGTGCTTGTTATGAATCGTTGCCTTAAACTTTGAATTCGAAGAAATCTGCCTTCTCGCCGTTGTAGTTCTTCTTCGACCTTGCCCGTGTCTTCTTTCGTGATTACCTGTTTTCCTGAATTGGGAAAGAACCTGCGATATTGTCGAAACAGCCACATGCAAACGTTGGGCGATGTAAGTTGCAGTAAACTCTTTCTCTTGCACCGCTACTTCAACAACACATTCTTCCCGTAAGATTCTCGAAATCCGTCAGGGGGATTCATTTTTTCTCTGTCTTTAAATAATGGTGTAAATAAACTTCAAAAACCGAAGAACTTACATAACAAACGATACCTTACTTTTTAACAACAAAAAAAAGGTTGTTTGACAGATAAAAAAATTTTTTTAGCCTACTAGATAAACAGGGAGTATTTTAATGTCCACTTCGGAAAAATACACTAAAATTTCAAATTTTGCGGCGCAGTGTATTTACTGATTGAATTAATTGCTCTCGAAATATGCAGTTTCAAATATGTTGCTCGATATTTATTGAAAAATGATGATTATTGATTATTATCGGTGCCAACTAATTGGTGCTGGTTTTGAAAAGAAAAACACCTTCTAATAATTAGTTGCTTTACTGAATTTGGTATCTAGTTACTTCTCGAATTAATTTGTTCTCAAAATACGCAGACTCTAATGGGTTTCTGGGTTTTGAGGGAAAAAAGATGATAATTGCTTCTTGGCGGTGCTGTATCAACGGTAGGTTTTTACAAAAACTACGTTCTAAAAATTATTTGTTTGACTGAATTTTGATATCTTGTTACTGCTCGAATTAATTGCTCTCGTAATATGCAGACTTAAATTTGTTGCTCATTTTTAGTGAAAATAGATGATTATTGTATCTTGGCGGTGCTAACTCAATAGTGGATTTTCACAAGAGAAATACAGTGGAAGAATTAGTTGCTTGACTAAATTTGGTAGACGAATTTAAAATATTTTATTTAGAAATTTAGTGCTAATTTTATGCCATTTATTGCTGAGATTTAAAAAATTTTGTGTAAAAATTAGTTCCTCGACTGAATATGGTATCTAGTTTCTAGTGAAATTAATTGCTCTCAAATTATGGGGATTTAAATTTTTGCTTGATTTTTAGACAAAAAGATGATTATTGAATTTCGGCGGTGCTAGCTCAACGATGAGTTTTACAGAAGAACTACGTTATAAGAGTTGGACTAAATTTAGTATGTGAGCGAAAACGGTGCCTTTCTTCGATATAATAAAAGGTTTCGTTTCTAGTTTCAACCACCCATTTTGGTCGAAAGTGGAAGATTCAGAGAGCTCTTTGTGGTTCCAGAACTTTGTTAAGAGATTTTCTAATTCATCTTTATCATTTGAGTGGTTAATGGAGTGATAAGAATATGATGTTAAAACAAATGGTTATAATTATATACAATTTTCGGGAACGTTTTCTGATATAATCCAACCCAGATGCGTATTTAACAAAGCTGGATGACCTCTGCTCTATTTTACTAGACCGTGCGTAAGAAGTGTGTAGTAAACATCTGCTCCAATAAGCAAGTCTATATCTGATGGAGTGTGGAAACCAGGATTAACTAAATTTATCTTGATCTTCTCTGGAATTTTAAATTTGTCAGAATGTATTTTTGTTTGAGGGAATTTGTGAGTTGTTTGCTCTAGTATTGCACAACAAACTTTGAATCTTTTAGAGGGATCTATGTTTAAGTGTATGTACATGTTCACCATTTTATTTGAGAATGTTTGTTTTGAGAAATTCCAGAAATATTTAAAGTTTTTTGTAGGATGTATAATCGAGCAGATTAACCAATTTTTGAGTACAAAACGAATTCTGACTTCCGTTATCTAATAAGAATCTTGCTTGATAGGTTATCCTTACACAGTGAACAAAGTTACTTGTACTGTGGCTAGTAACACCTGGTCAATTTTTGTAGAGAGAGTGGAAAATGATAAGTTTTCAGGAGATTCCTGATTTGTTTGAGGGTCCGTTTGTGTCTTGAGAATAAAGTGGAAATGACCTTAAGTGATTATTTGACAGCTGAGTTTCAATCAAATGCAAAAATTCTCATTATTTGGTAAATTGCGAGAAAACCTTTATTTTGTGCGTTTGAAAGAGAAGTAGTGGTTTTGTGTTGATTTTGAGAAAAACATAATTTTCCTGAACTATTCAGCAACTCATTTTGTATGTGTAGCGTAGTGTGATGTTTAAAATAATTAAAACAAGTTAAATTTGATGAACAACTTTCCACTGTATGTTTTGTGTCTAAACAGTTTATGCTCATTTATTATTTTTTTAAAAATTGTGCACAACCGTAAATTCTATGAGATTTGTTACAACAAATGCACGAGAGGTAAATTATCACTTTTTGAGTGTAGTGTCACTTTACTACATTTTGAGTTAACTTGTGCTTCATTCTCTGAGATGTTTTCTAAAACAACACAACGATTTTCAAGAAATTCAAAAATTCCGCTAAATTTGACAATGTCGTTAAATCACGACCATCCTCAAACAATTTCTTAGAACCAAAATCAAATTTTTGTTTTAAAAGAAAAATAAATAATTTATCAGAGAGCTTCATATTTTTAGTGATCCTAGGTTTTTGCAAGTTGTAACCAAATCTCTCAAACTTTGTGAATTACATTTTTATAGGTACAAGGAGCATTTAACAAATTTTAAAGTGAGAATTAACAATCTTATTTTTGTTTTCATACCTTCTCCAGTAATGAAAGAACTGTAGAGAAATTATCATTAGTGTATGATTCAATTAAACTAAGAACTTCAACTTTTTACCGATGTCTTCAAATAATAAAACGTTCCACATTTGAGAACTGTGAATTGTTTATTATCAACGCCTCAAAGAGATCTAAAATGGTTTTCATTCGTGAAAATTTCCTAAAATTTTGGAATATTTATTTGTGGCAATTTTATATTCGAATTGCATGTATGTGAGCTATTTCCAATTGAATCATTGCTTTGACAGAGATCAACATTTTAACAGGTCAATTGTTCTATACATTTTTCAATGTTGTAAAATATTGATTTTCAATTTTTCACGATCTTCTAGTTCTGAATTCTCATCAAATTCTAATAAATATGAATCTATTTCATCTTGAGTACATTCGTATTCAGAAAATGCAGATTTTAATTTTACTTTTCTACTTGAAAATTCGTGAACGTCTAAAGTCATATTTTGACAGGTCTGTACCCAATTTTGAATGCGACTGATTTTCCTGTTAGCGCTTGTGTGTGTAGTTTTTTAAATTTTTGAAATCCATATTAGCAACAAAAATCTAACTTATTGAAATTGAAAATAACAGGGCGAGAAAGACGTATTTACTATTTGAGAGTTTTGCTAACTTTATATAAACAAATAGATTCACTAACCTTTTCCTAGAGTTTTATACAACAAGCGCTCACTTAGTGGAATCTTCTTCTGGTGAGAATATGACTTGGGGAATATGTAGAGGATATCAGGTGATTTGGAGTTTACAAGTAGCTGGAACTTGATCTTCCAAACAACCACTTGCTAGAGTGTAGGAAACCATTGTGATCTTAGTGTGAGATATTTTGGGGTAACTGGAAATCCGGCTCGATGAAAACCATGAGCGAAAA
Source organism: Abscondita cerata (assembly GCA_030710515.1). Classification (NCBI taxonomy): domain Eukaryota; kingdom Metazoa; phylum Arthropoda; class Insecta; order Coleoptera; family Lampyridae; genus Abscondita; species Abscondita cerata. Next base: position 13,126 of record JALBCR010004221.1, read on the forward strand.
CAGTGCCTTCCTTCGATATAATAAAGGTTTCCCGTTCGCTTCGTAGTTTTCTTCCGGATTTATAATAATAACTCGAAGGACCGATTAAAATAAGATTTTTTATATTTTGCGTGTTTTCGTTTTACATATCTAAATTTGACGGTTTGTGTATAACTTAATTTCTATAGTTTTTCACAAACTTTGAGAGAGTCGATTTTTAATTAAAATTGATGTGTTGTTGTGATGTTTTACAACAGTATGTACTAAATGTATGAACAATGTGTCTGTGTACGGTAGAGCGTCCTTTATCTGTACAAGTTTCCAAACTGGGTTAAGGTCAATTTCTTTTATTAGGTATACAAAATACCGGACAAAAGTTTATCGACAAATTCGTAAAATTGATTGAAATCTAAATTTTCAAAGTTTTACAATTCTCAGAAAGGTAAACGATTTTTTGACAAACATATGGTATTTGATTATCCCAAACACTTTGTAGCACATACCTAATGTTTCTGTAATAAATAATACAAATAAGCGGACAAATTATAGAGTAAGAAACGTAAAGGCCTCAATCACGTATTAAACAGCAATGTCGAAATTAAGAACCCTTGGCCCCGTTCTATAAATTGATGTTGTTTTAATAAAATGTATTTGAAGTTGACAATCACTCTAAAACAACTTGAAATGAGCAGATAAGATATCAAACCAGACATGCCAACCTTAACCTAAAAAAACTACATTTGACACAATGTTGCCCATTCTGAAAAATAGTGGACATAAATAAGAGCAAATTTTTGAATTCTAATTACAAGGATGTTTTATTTTGATGATATTAGTCTACAGCAATTTCTCTAGCATCCTACAACTTTTCAACTTACAAAACAAAATTCTAAACTTGCTTTTGTTATTATTTTCACAATACTCCAAATAAATTACCAATAGAGCAAACGAATAAGCTTTTGAAGCTGATAGGTAGACCTATGACTATGAACTGTACTTATGGCAGTCATTTAAAGAAGCTTTCTCAGTTTGAATTTACTAAAAAAAATTGTGCAAGATTTAAAAATGTTTGGTCTTAATTTTACCCATTATAGTCTCAAGTATATGTTAATAATCATATAACGATCCAATTATTTAAAACATTCCATTTTAAAAATCAATATTTCGGTTTTCATTTCAAACCAAATCGTCTTATTTTTATATTTTTAGTCATATGGAACACCATGATAAAACCAGATACTATTCTAGTTCTGTAGTGTATATTTTTCTTTTAGGGTTATTCTATCTACATATGGATATAGCCCCCTTTTTGCTTTTCCACTTTTTCTCTATCTCTTGCCAATTCTTGCCATTTAATTCCAGCTGTTTTCTTATTTTATTTGACCATCTCATCATTGGTCTGGCATTCTGACTACGTATCCAACCCATTCCTATTTCTGTTTTGCTATTCTTGCTGCTACGTTTTCCACTTTCAATCTTCCTCTTATCCATTTTGTTTGTCTTTTTTATCAGCTTGCGTTACTGCTACAATGTTTTTTTTATATAGTTTTTCTTGTTATTTTCAAAAGAAATTTCATTTCAATTACCTTCATTTCTTAACGCTATTATTTCACTCTAGTCTATTTTTAATTTTTTTTTTTCATATTTTTTTATCCTTTATTTACCTTTATTACTTTTTCAATTGTTTGTTGAGTATAAATCCTTGTATCTTCCTTTACCCTGCTTCTAAATAATTTGTTAACGTTCTAGTGATTTACTTTTTCATCGTTTATTAATTTTGCTTTTTTAGCAAATCCAATGTTGGTTTTGTTTACTTTATGTGTTTTCTTCCCTTCTTCTCTGTTTTTCTATCATGTTTTTATTGTCGTTGTATTTTTTTATATGTATGTTATTTATATCACGCAATTAGGACTTATTTGATACTTTTGATTTTCTAATAGTTTTTAGGCTCTATATTTGATTGTCTTTGTTTTCTCATACTTTCTAATGTTTCTAATCTTTGCTCTTACTATTTATAGTCACTAGGGCGTGTCAAGTTAACGCTTTACGAATATCACTACTGAATTTAATACAAAATAAACTGTAACTTAAAAACGTTTTAAAGCCATAAATTGAACTTCAATTAATAATTTGCGAGATGCTTGTCTGGCAAAAACTATCAATAACACATGACAGCAATTATTTAGTTTAATCTCGGACGTTTATTAATTGACTACTGTTTTCTATAACAAAAATACAACTAACTCGCTATTTTATAAAACTAACAAAACAAACAGAAAAACACCAAAACTGCACCAAAAACTTTAATCGGACACGTGTTTCAATAACTAAGCTATCATCATCAGCAATACCAATACCGGTTGTTTTTTAGTGCAGATTTTAGTGTTTTTCTGTTTGAAATAAACAAAGCTGCAGTGTTACATCTATTTGTATTAACAAAACCAAAATTATGTAGATGGCTTAATGAAGCTGCACTCCATTTCTTTTTAACATTCGGCTCCCTCAGGTCCTTGTGGCTTCTCACACGTATTCCAGTAGGACACACCTTAGAAACCGGACGCTTTAACGTTGTTTCCACCGTCTTCACATCAACTACACGAACTTGTCCGTCTTTTCCAGAGTACACCTTGCATATGTAACCGCGCTTCCAGAGCATTCCTAGAAGAGTTCTCGTCCACCAGAAAGACTATGTCCCCAACCCAAATAGGTTTCTTGTGTTAAATCCATTTAGTCTTTAGCGTGAGTTTGGGCAGATAGAACTTGATCCATTTATCCCAAAATTGATTTGCGAAGAGTTGACTTCTCTTCCCACTGACATCGCAACCATTCATCGGTAGGTTCCACAAAGGCTAAAAATACTGGGTCCGGAGACGGATCCATTCCTCAAAATATGGTTTGGTGTTATAGCCTCACAGTCTGCTGGATCGGTTGACACTAATGTCAGATATCGATTATTGAGAATGTTCTCCACTGATTTAATGGCGGTAAGCAATGTGTGTCTCTTGGATACTTCTCGGTAAGGATCACTCAAAAACATTTCTTCACGAACTGGACAAGACGTTCCACACACCACCAAAATGACGAGCGCCTGCTGGATTGAATCTCTACTGAATAGACTGGAACTTCCCATTGCAAGCGATTTCTTTTAGGTTCACTTTCTTTAAATTGTCGTTGTCACTCATTTTTGCTTCCGACAAAAATTTGTCCCATTGTCGGGTGAATTACGGATGGCCGTCCTCGAGCATCTATAAACCTGGATAGAGCCATTATGGTTTCATCTGACGACAAGTTGTGAGCGATCTTCAGGTGTACTGTCTTTATCACCACGAAGAAAAATATCGCTCTCAATGTTTCTCGTGCCTCCGTCCTACAGTGACTTCTACTGTACCCCAAAAGTCTAACCCAGTAAAAGTAAAGGGAAGTTGGTACGTCGCCAGTCGATAATCCGGGAGATTTTCCATTTCCGGAATGACTGGTTTTACTTTCTAAGGTGGCACACTAGACAATCGTTAATAACTTGAGACACAACTGATCGACCGTCCACAATCCAAAAAACGTTGGCGCAAATTGCTCAACACTGTCTCTTTTCCTTGGTGAGCACAGTTAACATGCTCATTTATTATGAGTAACTTATGCTTGTTCGGAAGTATAATTGAATCTTCCTGTTATCCTCCATGTCACAAGTGGCTAAAACACGATTTTACACAGATAAGTTCATCAAAAATAGAAGAGACAATGCAAACACCTTTCTCTTAAGCACTAGCTTTTCTTTGCAATAATTTGTACTCCTCCGGAAACGCCTGCTGCTGCACAAATAAAAGTAAACGCTTCTCCGCTTCTATTATGTGTGATGGAGTAATGAGTACCCTCGAACTTCGACTCCCATACACTTCTTAATTGCAAGTATCACCACTACTACTCACCGAACAAGTCTTTCATAGGAAGAAAAGTAATTAATTAACTTCACTCGGTTTGGACATTCTATCTTGCCCCGTCATTTCCTCAATATATGCAACAGGTACGACTCCTTCTGGTTTCCCCTTCTCAGTTGGGTTGTTTGCTTCAACTTTAGATAGGTTCCTTGAACCAACGGTGATCAGAATCAACAACAAAGTTTCAAACTTTGTGACGTCGTCAGCAACATTTTCAGCAACGCCAGTGACGAGGATCGCTTTTTAATTTCGCCCACACGGTTCGCCACAAATTGTTTGAATTTGATAGCTGGAGATTTGATCCACAGCAAGACTGTTTTTGAATCCGACCAGTACACAAACTTGATGATGTTGACTCTGAGTTTTTCTTTTATCGTTATTGACAGTCGACTTCCTAACACAGCCGCTTGCAGTTTTAACTTAGAATTGATAGTGCTCTGAGAATTGCTACTCGTACTTTAAATCAACAAAGTGACATCTACTCCTTCTTCATGTTGAATTCGAGTAACTCACGGCAGCAAATCCTTCCTCACTGCCATCTACAAATGTGTGAAACTTGAGGTGTCCTTTTTCAAGTACGGTGAATATAATCTAGGTATGGCGATACTGGTTAGATCACTGCAGGTCTTCTACTCATTGTCGATATTCCAAATGCATCTCTTGATGGATTTTCTGATCCCAGTCTATTCCACTCAATCATGTAACTTGAAGAAGCATTACTCCTTTGATTTTATAATAATTTAAAAGCCAAGAAGGAGACCGAAAGAGGACATGGCCAAACTACATAGTTCTCTTTTGGTAGGAATGCTGTAGCATAAGATCTCCTTTTTGATTTGGACCAGTTTAACTTGAATATAAATTGGTCACGATGAGGATCCCACCATAACCTAAATTTGTTCTATTGGTATTTCAGATTTTTCCATTAGCCTAACGTTCCTTGAGCTCTTTTACTTTCTGGAATAGAGTGAAGTACTTCAATATTGTTGCTTGTCTACTTGCACAAATGAAAACAGTCTGTAGCACAAATTTCACTTATTTGTTTCCTTAGGTCAATGCATCCTTCTATGGTGTCTGTTCCGGTGAAACAATCATCTACGTAGAAATCCTCGATTTCGATTCTTTACATAAATAGCGGAGGAAGGAGAGAAAGCGGCGCCAAATATCATAGAGGTTATTTGGTAATGGTCTGCTCCCGTGTAACATCTCCGTCTCTCCAAAAAATTGTTGGTTGTCGCGATCTTCTTCTCGTATGGATTAACGAGACTCTCAATCTGTCCCTTCTGTCTAAGATGGTACAAGGTGAAGTAGATACGTTAACAGCCTTAATTGTAATCTCGAAATACGAAATAATCTCGATATACGAGAACTCGAAATACGAGTAAACAATCTATAAGATTGGTGATACGAGAAGTAATTGGAAAGTGGAAGTATGAGTGAAAGTGAAAGAATTGAACGATCTACAGGGACGATGGGATCTCAGCTGACTAACAATCAAGACCGTCTGACCAACGGCAATTAGGGCAACAAGCAATAATAATTATAATAATGAGTCATAGTTACATGGGCTACCTCCGTGAGGTACTCGCTGGAGTGTCCTGTGTGTGTCTGAGGGAGGGTACGGATTGTTAGTGACGCGAACCTCTTGTGATGCTTTAGGCGAAAATGCGCTAAGTGCCCAGAAAAAAACCTAATAAGAAACGCACCTGCGCTTGCAATCGGATCTATACGTTGACATATAAGATCTAACATGCGGTTCGCATGTGTCACCACCTAACATGCGTCTCGTCAAACTGTGGCAGAAGCGGAGCCAAACTTGCCTACTATTTAGCAAACCATTTTATGGCAAAACGCCGCCTCCCTGCTGCAAAGTGACGACACGAGAACCTTTCGACAGGGCAGTGTGGACTAGTAGTCTGAAATGGAAACTTATGGGTTCTGCATAGGTTAACTGTCAGAACCTTTTGCTGGTTGCGACGGCTTAAGCATTGTGACTTAGTTGTCGAGACGCGTAACCAGGATAAAGGATGATCGATGACCTATTATAAATAACTCTCAATATTACAGATCCCAGATGGACTCTGTGGCTCTTACGGTATGGGTGGTGGACTCCGGAATGCCGGACACCCGCTCGGATGTGGACGATGCTCTCGGCCCCAGTAGTCACGATCCTGTATTACGAGTTGGCAGGAATCTGTACTACAATGTATGCAGACGCTGGCCAAAAGGCTCCTGACTTACACAGTACGAGTGGTATTCTGGGGTTTCGGGCCCCACGCGGCCGTGGCTGATGCGGTTGGTCTGAACACTATGAGATCTGAGTAAGGTTTTTAGCTGGAACCTTTGCTGGTTGCAATGGCCTAAGCATTACGACTCGGTAGTCGAGACGAGCAACCAGAAGGAACGAGTCTATTATATAAATTACTCTCAACGTAGGATCCTGCTTAGGTTAACTGCTGGAACCGTTTGCTGGTTGCGACGGCTTAAGCATTGCGACTTAGCTGTCGAAACGCGCAACTAGGATAAAGGATGATCTATTATTAATAACTCTCAATATAAACTTTTTGGGTCTTGTGGTTTGTAATACCTTTGCGTATCCGGCCGCATCTCCCAGTTCATCCCAACTTGCCGTCGTCCTCGCAAGTCACTGGGCTAAGACCTCAGCCACACCATCTGGTGGGTCCAGATTCAGTAGGTTGTAACCACAAATCCATGAGGAAGCCTCTCGAGGCTCCCCGATTGCAATGTCCCAAACCGAGATTGGTCGGACGCGCGTGGACTCGGACAGGAAACCTGTGGTGAACCCTAGCCAGACATCGGGCCAATTACAGCATTGAACGAGAGGGATGTCATCGCGTGGCGAGCGGCTTCATTCTGAGTGCTGTAGCATTGGCAGTTAATCCTCTACAACGCTTCTCAAGCAGAGTAGCTGCGGGACTCTTGAGTTGCCACCAGGATGCCTCTCGCTTCTGTGCTGCGGAAGTGTTGTGCATGCAGAGTATCAATTCATAGCATCACAGTCTCTCGTTTTCGGAGATGTTGCGACGAGTTTTCCAGCCGTTGTGACTTCTCCGGGAATCTCGTGTGAGACACCAATCTAAGCTAGTATGAGGGGATACACTAGTCTCATGCTACAGTGCAGTTCCGTATGCCGGTCGCGCTGACTGTTGCTGTAGGCGGAACTCGGATTGCGTACTCCTTTACCTCTAGAGGTAAGACGGAGATGGACTAGAGTAGTGCGCATACCTTCAGTGGATCAAAGGGGTTCTCTTCCTGAGATCCCGTACCCAGGTCCCGAAGTTACTTCTGTGTCGACTGCAGAGTATCGTAAATACTATATTGAGCGGCCGATAGTCGTAGGCTGAGCGAGAGAGATATTAGTAAACAAGAGTAACACTGGCTTAAATGCCCGTACTATGAGGAGAAATTCTCTATAATAAACCTCAACTTAAGTTTTGGCTCCGTCGCGACAAGTGAAAGGCTCCCAGTATGGGAGTCATGTACTGACCGTTTCAGGGAAGTGGTGACCCCCTGTTGTATTTAACTTTCTCTGGGCAAGGGCGCACTACCCACAGCGACATTTAGTTCGTCCCGAATTGATCTTCCTTTATGGGTAAACAAATTAATCAGACACGAGGAGGGTAATATTGCTGCTCGGTATTACTTTCCTGAGGAGGGAGTGGGGGGGAGGGGTTAGCCTGCTGCGGTGGCTGCTAGCTGTTCGCAGCGACGCACGGCACAAAGCGGCCGCGTCTTTCTCGCGGGCATACGGCTTCGGCCAAAAGAATTAAGATGGTAAGAGGAGTGTGTCTTGAAGCTTGTTCAGTTAAACTGCCAAAGATCGTGCTCGTGTATGGCCGAGCTGACAGACCTCGAAGCGAAATGCCTTCTCATTCGGTCGATCTTGAAGGCCAAACGCGATAGCTGGAGAGAACTAGTGAATAACGTAGGTAACGAATAGCCGTGGGGCCTCGTCTACCAGTACGTCAAGGTAAGGGCTCGAGCCTACAGCTCGGGCAATTACCGAAAGAATACAGTCACGCTCTTACATGGGAAGAGAAGGGCAAACAAGCTCTTACGCACACACTTTCTCCTTCGCAATAGTCCGGCTAACACCCAGAATCGCAATGACCTCGAGGTAGACCTCCTGAACCTTTTAGTGACGCTGAGGACTATTTCAGAAAGCTGATTAATTTCCACTTTATGGTGGGAGTTATTTCTGTGCCCTGGAAGCAGTCCCGTGTTATTGAAATCCTAAAGGGACTTGAGAAGAACAAGAGCAAGGCGAGCTCGTACCGCCCGATCTGTCTGATCATTATCTTTGGAAATATATACGAACGGTTACTGGTGAACCGGTTGTCGCGATACGAGTGGGTACGCAGCGACAGGCAATTTGGCTTTAAGCAAGGCTTGTCGGTGGAAGACGCCTAATTGAGACTTAAGGTGACCGTAGCTTCATCTCGAGATAAGTATGTCTACGGCATTTTGTCGACTTTAAGGGGGCGTTCGACTACCTTCTTTGGTCGGCGGTCATGAGGTAAGCTTTCACAATAGGGCTGTTTCGAGATTAGTGTGTGGCGTGACTACTTTAGTGGTAGGAACGTTACCCTCTCTGGAGAAGTCACTGAAGTACCGAGAATGGTAACTCCGGGATGCCCTTAGGGGTCTATCTGCGGTCCTGCGATCTGGAACCTCATGATGGGCGATTTGCTTGTAGAGTTTGAACATACTGGGTGCGACGTCATTGCCTACGCGGACGACCTTGTCTTGATCGTTCCTGGAACGAGTAGGCGAGATCGAGCAAAAAGCACTAGATGGCTGAGCATTGTCGAGAGGTGGGGCATTACGGTTGGAGTAAGTGTATCCAAGGAAAAGACTTGTATGATGGCGTTGAAGGGAAAACTTGTTAACTCGCGCCAACCAAATGTACGACTTAGTGGTTCAGGAGTTCTTTATGTGAACAGTATCCGCTACCTTGGAGTTACCTTTGGAGAGCGCATGGACTACCTTCCTCACCTGAAACAAGTCCGCTTCAAGATGATGATCCTAAGTAACAAACTGAGACGAGCCTTTGGTCGATACTGTGGGCTGCGGTATGTTGCTGCTAGACGGATCTTGCGTGGACTGATGATGAACTGTGCTATGTTCACCGCCAGCGTCTGGTACGAAACGCTACACCACAGTACGTTTGTTGTTCTAATCAATAGAGCACAAAGAGTGGCTATCTGATACAGAACGGTCTCAACTGAGGCAATGCAGGTACTTATCGGCGAACGTCCTTGGGACTTGGAGGCACGACTCCGCGGAGAGAAGTTTATGATCAGAAGACGAGCTGAAATCGACTAGTCGATAAATCTGTTGAGTCTGGCAGAGGCAGTGGAACCTCAGCACAAAGGGTCGAGTAACTCACTGATTCGTCGCTAATGTAGCCCGACGACTAGAGTGTGCTTCGGTTTGGCCGCCCTGAGAAGTCAGATGCGTACTGACAGGACACGAAATCTTTCGGAGTTATTTACACAGAGTCCAGCGCTTAGACTCGCCACTCTGTATGTGTGGTGAAAAAAATTAAACTTGGTTCCAATTTCTAAACGGTTGCTCATTGTATCAAGATATCAGAAACCGCGAGACACTTGGTGCTTCAGGGAAGTATGGCCCCGTGCAATTAGGGGAGATCACGTGTACAGAGCAGAGCTGAGTCTCGGTTTGGAACATGATTGGCTCCATGATTGACAGACGATAAGAGCTGATGGACCGGCAAGGTTAAGTAGACTGAGCATGGTTGGCCCCTGAACCTATGTAGAGACACCATGTTTGCGAACACAGTCCCCAGTGCCGCAACTGAGTGAGACGACGTCTTGGAAGCTTGGTAGGTTTAGAGGAGCGACGACCTGAACCTCAGGAACTTCTGACAGCGTGACCCTTGAAGAATTCCCTTTCTTTATGACAACATCAGTAACTCTCAGTATTGAACACGGTTTTTAGCTGGAACCATTTACTGGTTGCGACGGCCTAAGCATTGCGACTTAGTTGTCGAGACGCGCAACCAGGACGATCGATAAACCATTATTAATAACTCTCAATAAAGATCACCAGATAGGAGGACGCTGTCGCCCTACGGTATAGTGGTAGCCCCAGGGTGCCGAATACCCCGCTTGGCTGTGGACAATGCTCTCGACCCCAATAGTCACGATTCTGTATTACGAGTTGGCAGAAATCTGTACTACAATGTATGCAGACGTTGCTCAAAAGGCTTCTGACTTCCACAGTACGAGTGATGTCTTCAGGTGGTTTGGGCCTACGCGGCCGGGGTTGATATGGCGTTCCGAATGTTATGGGATCAAAATAAAGGTTTTGTAGTTATAACCTTGTACTGGCTGCGACGACCTAAGTACTGCATCATTGATCTATCATAGATAGATTCTTGGCAAACCAGCCCTCGACTCTTGTAGTGGGTGATATAATAATAACTACGTTATTATATTATCAAGTTGTTGATGGCAACCCTTGGGATGGATGGCCTAATACACATCCACCCAGAGCATGGCTTTGGCCTTGCAACATCAAAACCGAGTACATGCCGGTAGTACTTGAGTATTAGCGTGTTGCCCCAACGGTACCGTTACCGGATTCAGCTGGGAGTGGATCAGGGGACTTTGCAAGCGTGCGCTTAATACCCGAACTTTATTGGTTCAGATCTGGGTGTGCCTTAAACCCGCTGGTTCCAAAACTGGGCTTGGCATTGCCAGGTTGGCGCGTTGAGTTGGCAAGGATGTTATATCCAGTTGCAAATTGGTAGAGTATAAGAACGAAGGCATTTGGTCGTTAACGTGCCGTTATACAATCGACATTCTCAAAGGGAACAGGGCTATGCCGAAGCTAGAAATACTGGCAGCAGACAGAGGAGAACTTCGAGTACGTAAGGCGTGAAGTTCCTCGTCTCTGTTCTGGCTGCTCTTTGAGAACATCCTGATCTAGAGTTACTGACCTAGAGCACTGTGGTCCTTGTGTGTCGAGCAACCTTAGAATGGAGCTTATAAGAAGATGGCGACCCTCGAGGTCAAGCATAACTGGACCAAAACAATTGAGGTGCAGTTGCAGACTTCATGCCCGGGTCTCTAGACGCTGCTCTGTGGCCTCTCGACACCTAAACTATGGATAGAGCTGGGCAGTCGGGGTTCCTTGAAGGCCTGATTCTAAGGAAGCCTGGGGTTTCTTGACCCGGCTTACTTACGTTTAGTCTATTACAACGGTTCCCCATGGGACCTATCACATTTCTGATCGGTTGTCAACCATGCGCGTGGGGCCCTGTCTTAGATGGACGCTCTGCCTCACCGAGCGTGTCTGTGTATTGGGCCCGTACTCCGTGGTTCCAAGAAGCATCCCTTTGTAGCTGAAGCATCGCTGCGATCTTGAGTTCCCAACTAGCAAAGGGTTAATTGTACTAGCGCTAGGGAGGTGGCCTCTTGTCGGCCGGCCTAGGTACAAGTCGGACCTATTTCCAGATAGGGCTAATGTACTGTCCGATCCGAGACTTGTCGGAACTACGGGTTGTTGACAACCAAGCCGGGGTCGGTATCCTAGCTAGCTGACCCCTGTCGACCAGGGTTGGATTCGTAGTGACTGTGTGGTATTGCATCTTAGAGGAGGGTTGTACAGTGGAAGCCTGGTCAGGTTGCTCTGCGGCACTGAAGCAAGCCCGGGCGACAGCCAACACGTGGACCGCTTGCGGTCAAGTGCATAGGCACAAGAAAGCGCAGGAGCACTATAATTTCAAACCTCAAACCTCTTTCTCGTCGTATTAATACATGTCGGTAATGTCTCTTTTTACAACATACTTATGAATCCAAAGCTCCATAACAGGGCGATGGTGAGGGAATAAGATCAGGCGTCTTCTGATTAACGAGATGTTATTCACCTTAGCCGGGCGTCCAACACCAACCGTATTTATTCTGGTTTTGGGGATTTTCGAGTTGGGAAGGTACCAAGTCTTCGGTGTCTCTTAGAGATTTCTCAGGAGACAACTTTTTGATGAAGCCTTTGTCTTGCAATTTCTTCATCTTTTCCAAGTAGAGCCGACGGAAGTTTTTCTTTTGTACTTTTCTCAACACATAGTAAGCGTTTGTATGCAGCTACCTCACTGGGAGGATATTGAACTACAGAGTAATGCAGTTTCCCATCTATCATTAACTTTCCTGGTTGTCTCATTGAGTATGGAGTAGGCTCGCAGTTCTTCTTGATTCATCCCATTCTTTTTTAAAACACTTAAACTCCAAGTCCGTAGCATCAATTGATGGAGTCTTCCTGAAGATGAATAAAATTTCCAGACACCGTCCATCTCAAATTCCTTCTCCATACTACTGGAGCACCTTCTGGACCCGTCACTATTTGTCTAAGCCAAAATTAAAGAAGGTTGTCGTTACCAACAATTAAATCTAGTACGACCTTTATTAGGTCCCTTGCCTTTACTTGCTTCAGGTGCGGCTACAGTTTCTTTACCTTGGACATGTGTACTGAGTATGGCTTGAACTGAAACTTTCTTACGGTCTCCGCGGAATTTAAGTTGTATATAGTTGAGCCAGGTAGGACAGAGGAAACTTCACAGCTGACCACGTATGCATTTTTTTCATGTACGACTTTTCCGTTTACAGCACGATAGCGGTGATTTACAGATCGTCCTTCAAGTCTGATGAACTCCGCCACGTCTTTGCTTATAAGACTGTGACCGCACCACTGTCAAGAAGGGTGAAGCTCCAGAAGGTTCACGTACAAACACAGCGGCTTATCACATCTTTCGACCAAAGTTAAATTGATGTTTCCCTCATCTGGTATTTCCTCCGGTAACATATTTATCTTGCCAGGCTGCACATGAAGGAAAGTGCTTCCATCTGTTGCGTTAGCACTCATTGCTTTTGTTTACCAGTTTATGGAGAAATTGATGATGTACCAGTTTACAACCATCAACTCCACATGGGCGTTTATTCTTGCAATACCGTGGGTGAAATGTGCTTAGACACGAGATACAGGCTTCATATTGTTTTACTACTTTCCATCGCTTGTCAATGCTCAATTTCTTCAAGTCTGAACAGTTTTGTAATTTATGCTTAACTAGTCCACATAACTTGCAGGTTTTGGAAGATTCTACTCTCTCCTCTTTACCAGTAGCAGCATTTGCGCATCTTGTTGCTCTTTTTACGTTCTTTCCTTTCATCAATATTATTGGCACTAATGGAAGGACGTATTGCTAGTATGGCGGCATCGGCTTTTTTCCAATTTATACAGAGAAATACTCTACGTTAGGACGCCTAACAATATCTGCGTTTACCCACTCATACCACTGCACAACAAGATCAGCTGGTAGCTTTGTTGAAAATTCTATTGCTTTTTGTCTGCTGTGTAGATACTCCAAATCATCCTAGTTTTTACAATTTTCCACTAATAATTGGACCGCTACGCCAAAGTCAACCACTAAATCAGGCTTGGTCACACCTACCTTCTTACATTCCATCACTTTTCCAGCCAAGAAATCCAGCACTAATTCCGGTCGTCCGTACATTTTTCCAGCGTTTCTCATATCTTGTCCAAGTTGGCACTTGTAGACATATAATGCTTTACTGTGTCCTTTACCTTTCCTTTCAAAGCTTTCATCAATCTGGAATGATTTGCATTCCGTGAAAAATGCTGTTGAGTTCGCTGATACTCTGATTTAAATATGCTGAAATCGGATGGATTTCCTCCAAAATTTGTAATTTGTTTGAAGGAGTACGCATTACTGGATTGTATTGCTGAGGGACGAGATTTTGTAATGCTGATATAAGATGTGTGATTGTAATCATTTCCTGCTCCGGTATGGGTAGAGCTTGATGAAAATATGTACGTGACGGTACTGATAATGGCAGCTCAGGTTTGTGCGGTGGTATCAAGACTGCTGTGTTGATTGAATTGTTCTGAGCAATGTCACATCTGTCAAATACCTGCGACATAGCATTGTCAGCAACTACACTTTGAGAGTTACGTTGATTATCGTTGTCTCCTGTTGAAAGTTTGTCTACCCAAATCTGTACCTGTCTGTGGTTATGTGCTTCTTCGAAATCTCTGTCGCTCAATTCTCGATCGGATGTGATCTCTTCAAGATCAGCTTCTGCCCTTAACTCAATAACTTTACGATCCTGAACTTTCATGACTTCCAAAAAGTTCAATTCTGCTTGGAGTTTCCCAAGTCTGTTCTCCGCAGCATACAATTCTTGCTCATACGTTTCCTCCCGTTCAATAAGAGTTTGGCTAGCTGTCCCTTTAACCACCTTTACCTTGGTGTCATCTAGGCGCCGTGAGGCACTTTCTAATTTCTGCTTAGCGAGATCTACATCCCAGCGTTTGCTTAACACATGTCTGGAGAGTTCCGCTAGTTTTGACTTTTTTCCGCCTTAATCCGCTTGCGCTGAGCCATAGACGATGTGGTCTTTACTGTAGATTATTTTCGTGACATTCCCGGTGTCGCAGGAGATGCTACAGTTGCGTAACGAGGAGGTGGAATTCCCTTATTGGCTCTGGAACTGATTCTAATGCTTTGATGAGCCTCCATAATCACAAATCACTATATGCACAGTTGAATGAACAAAACAGAATGTTTTAGCACGGCAGCTGATAAAAGTATTTCAAATCCGGTACGAAGTAGACCTAAATGTCAAGTTGACGCTTGACGAATATCACTTCTGAATTTAATAAAAACGGACTGTAACTTAAAATGTTTTAAAACCATAAATTGAACTTCAATTAATAATAAGCGAGATGTCTGTCTGGCAAAAACTATCAATAACACACGACAGTAATTATTTAGTTGAATCTCTGACGTTTATTAATTGACTACTGTTTTCTATAACAAAAATACAATTAACTCACTGTTTTATAAAAACTAACAAAAAAAATTATGTAGATGTCTTAATGAAGCTGCACTCTATTTCTTTTCAACAGGGCACTTACATCTTGTACAACATGCTTATTTCTGGACAGGTTGTAGTCGATTTCCTTTGAGATCGTTAATCTGAACTTATCCACCTCTTTTGACTTTTTCTTAAAGACCGAGTTTATTTTGTACGTTTTTACTGTGTTTTGCGTTAAAGTCTTCTATTGCTATTTGCATTTAATCTTATCTTCACCATCTTTTATAGTTCTTATTTGCCTTCTTTCTGAATACAACAGAGTTTGGTTGAATCTAATTTTATGCATTCAAGGTCCTTTTTTCAACTCTCGGCAATCCATGTTATGTTTTCTAACTCGCTTAGCAATCTTCTATAATTCTTACGTTAAACGTTCTAATGTTTATTTGTATCTGGTAGTCCCAAGGATGTTTAGGAACCTCTGCTCTTTTTTCATACCAACCGAGAGTTTTCAGAAGCTGTTTTTTTCTTCTCATTCTTCATATTTAAATTTTAATTTAAGGGTTAAACGGTTTTAGCTATAAAACATCTCAATGAACTTGATAAAAATTTTGCCAGTTCTTAAAATGCACTTTTCTTTTGGTGAAAGAAGATTTTGATATCTTAAACGATGGTAGCGGACTTATCAAGATAGGAGGTTCCCTATACTTTGAAACCCCAAAATGATGAGAGAGTACCAGAGTACTCTAATGAACCCTTCATATGGGACTCGCTTCATAGATTTGATATAGATGGATGGAAAACAACGCACATTTGTATTGCAGATTAGAGTTACATAAAACACCGTGCTATAATATAATCAAGAAAAGTACCAGTAAACAGATCTCCAAGGTGCAATGGGAAAGCAGTGCAATAATCTATGCCTACGAACCTAGCTGAGCAAACTCAAAATGATATTGAAAGCGTTCTGATAAGTCAAGTTAATCAAGACGGAAGACCTGCAAGAAGCAGTTTGACGTTTACAATTACAAATTCAGAAGAGGAATCTTAACAAACCTTCTCTGAAAAACCTTTACTCCAGTTCAGTTAGAACCAATAAAACTCTGACTTACACTGCTGCAAAAATTGAATAAACAAATCCAGTTCTCCTAAAACGTACTTTCTTTAATATTTGTCATAATCATCAACAATTTGCTTAAAAATACGATCTTGTAGTCAGTTTCGATTGACTTAAAAATTTTAAAAGGTTAGCTATTTGTGAAAATTCTCTCTCGAGCTTGATAAATGCTGTACAGCTTTTCGGGAAAATTAACAAAGGACAGCTATGGGAAGAAAACTAACTTCCGATCAAATATAAAATGGCGATGCACAGTACTTCCTAGAAATACTTTAGCCCACTTTAGTGAAAATTCGGCACCGGAAGAAAAATCAGCGAAGACCGAAACACATTTATGCTTTTCTGCAATGCTTCTGGAAGTCATAAATTAAAACAGTAGCCTTGAGTAAATCCTAGAAACCTAGATGATTTGAAAAGTCTTACATCACAGCATGGGTAACCAGAAGAATTTGTAAAGTGGTTTTACGTACAATTCCGATTATCTGTGTTACGTAAAATGAGAGAGCTAAACCTCCGATCCTGACCACAATTAATTTTGTATAATGTTCCCAGGTCATTCAACTGAATTACCAAGTGAGAAACAATGAAATAACGGTGTTGTTCACGCTTCACACAGCTTGTTGTCCACGTGTTTCACATTCAATTCGTATCATGCAACTTGAAATGAGAAAGCTAAATCTTCAACCCTGAGCACGTTTAATTCTGGATAATGTTCCAGGTCATCCAACTGGATTACCAAGTGAAAACAATGAGGTAACACTGTTCTTGCTACCATATTCCACACCCTTCACCCTGGGACTAAAAAGCTAAATCTTTGACCCTGAGAACGTTTAATTCTGGATAATGTTTCAAATCATTTAACTGATTACCAAGTAGTGCTATTTTTACTACCAAGTTGCACACCCTTAGCAAGCTTCTGGTCTACCATTCAAGCTATAAAGCTATTTTACAGTGACCAGTTGCTGAAAAAATTGTGAAGTCACATAACGATGTTTGCCATAAACCTAAAGTATTTTATGTTTTTTTGATTATATCTGACAAAGAAAAATTAGTAGATGAGATTGTGGAATCACATAACGATGTTGCCCAGACACTGAAAAGCATAAATCTGATGTTTTTAATGCTTAACAAAGATAAATTACCAGGATCGGTAACTAAAATTCTTGTAAAAGTGGTTTCACACACAATTCGTATCATCTGTGCGAGCAAAAATGAGAAAGATAAATCTTCGACCTTGAGCGTTTAATTCTGGATAATGTTCCAGGCTATTCAACTGAATTACGAAGTGATGAAAATGAAATAACGATACTGTCCCTGTAAACACTTAGCACAGCTTCTAGTTTAGCGTTCAAGCTACTAAAACAATTTTACAGTAAGCAGTTACTGAAGAAAAGTGTGAAATCACATAATTATGTTACCCAAACACTGAAAAGCTTAAACCTGAAGGATTTTATGTTTTTGATAATATCTGACAAAGAAGATAAAATTGTGGAATCAGATAACAATGTTGCCTAGACATGAAAAGCATAAACCTAAAAGGATGTTGTGTTTTTTTAATGTTTGATTTTATCTTCCAGGATGAGTAACCGAATGGTATTATCTGTGCGACGTATGAAAGCTAAGCTTCGACCATGAGCACGTTTAATTCTAGATAATGTTCAAGATAAATCTTCGACCCTGAGCACGCTTAATTCTGGATAATGTTCAGGCATTTCAATTAAATTACCAGTGATGACAATGAAATAACGATGGTGTACTTACCACCAAATTGCACACCCTTACCACAGTTTCGGTTCAGCAAACTATAAAGCAATTTTACCGTAAGAAGTTGCCGAAGAAAATTGTAGAATCACATAACGAACACTGAAAAGCTTAAATCTGAAGAATTTTATGTTTTTTTTGATATCTGACTAAACAAGAATTTAAAGATGTGGTGCTGGAATCAGATAACGATGTTGCCCAGACACTGAAAATATAAACCTGAAGGATGTTATGTTTGTTTTTGATATCTGACAGAGATGACTTTGAATTATAGCTAGGAGAATTGCACACGAAATAGAAATTTTAGAAACACAAAGAAACTTCATGAAACACCTGTATGAATGGGCAACTGTAAAATTAATGAAACTTATGATATTTTTGCATATGATTATGATAATTACACCCGCGTACGTAATTACAGTTTTCCCCTTTTTTTTTTGGCAGTGTATGCCTTGTATTGCCGTTATATCAGGAATGTGGAGCAATTGATTCCGATGAATCACTTTTTTAATAACAACAAAACCTAATCAAAAGCTTTTATTGTTGTTTACGTCATTTAAAATGTACATCAAACCAAGACGTGCAACGACGAGAAAACCTCATTAATTTAAGTAATTGCGATTAAAACGCGGTTAATTGTTTTTATAGTTTAATTAATTCAGTACCAGTTTATAAGAAAAATACATTTGATTTTTATAAAAAGCTATTGCAATTACTTTTATAGTTCATACTTCTTAAAAAATTTAAATTCACTCCCACTCACTTTTACGCGACACATTTTCTATTTTACAAAAATAATTCTATAGTTAGATAATGAAACATTTGTGATCTTATTTAAGATAATTTAAAAGCCAGGTATAGATATCTTTCTTCATTCTGAGACACCCAATTAATATTCAATTTAATTGTTTCCAAACTCGTTCTAATGCACGGTAGCAGAACCAACATTCATTCCATTAAAGTAAGTCGATACCTAAAAAATTCGTAATGGGAACCTGGTTAAATGGTAAACTGGTTTACCTCATAATAATCGTAAGGAGTTGATAAATGTGCAGTAACAGCTGATATGAGATTTCCCATCATAAAAGTCGCATTTCCGAATAACGATTGCATAGTTGGCCAATACGCTTTTAAATGTCCCAAGCTAATAATCTTCCTTCTGGATTAGCTGCAACTACAGCTAACACAATTTTGACGTCTTTCGGTTTAATTCTACTAGGGTTCAAAGTTTCCAACAAGTATCTGAAATTTATTAACCATGCACCATTCATTTACTTCTAATAATAATTGAACTACCTTTGTAGAAGCCACGGATCTGATGCAACTCCGAGAGCTTTCAAAAATAGTTTTCTCTCGCTTGAAACTGTAGTTGTATTATAGATGTTCCAACATATGCTGCCATTCTGTGAGTCCATAGCCGTATTTAATTCCAGCCGAATAGACGACTTCTTTTAGATCGGGTGAAATGGATTCGTTTCGGTTTGTCCATTTTTCAAATTGCGATTTTGCTTGATAAACGGTTTCATTTAATTCACAAAATATGGAAGTTAACAGAACATTTGAAACGAAGCAATCTGAAAGAAAATCATTTGATGTTAAACTGCTTGATTAAAGGCGGAACCACATTGTTCTGATGTGTTGTGATGGAATGTGTTGTGATGTGTTATGATGTGACGCGTCGTAAATACATTGTTCTGACGTGTTGTGTTGTGATGCGTTATGATTTGACGAAAATAGGTATTTTTTGAAAATAAATTTGTCATTGTGTTGTTAGCATCTTCTCAAGCTCGTGATCGTACGAATTGAAGGGCCATTGTTTGTTCTTCAACATCCAAGAAACGAAAAATTTGGATTCACAAAATAAATGAAAATATAAAGCATTTGGCGAATATCACGTTTATTAATTTACTATTAAAGATGAAAACCGCTTTCATATGCAATTCAGGATGTCCAGGCAAATTTTTATTAAGTAACGCATCAGAACGCGTAACATCAGATGAATGTGCACGCCCTTCATTTAAATACATGGTAAGTTTAGCTGTATGATCCATCCAGTGTCGCGTCACAACACATCAGAACAATGTGTTTCTACGTTAAATGTGACAATTGTAGAAAAGTTGTCCGTTTACAGAAATAACTGTCAAGTTTTACAAATTCTTTATAAGAATAAATTAACATTGCATCATAGGTATCCATAATTTACATTACATATATAATTAAATGTTTACATACAAAATTACAATTTTGGAATCCCTGATTAACGATCAAAATGTGAAAGTTTGTAATGTAATTATGTCACTTGGAATTTCTTTCATTATGTAAAGCAATGTCTGAACTAATTTTAATGATAATTTGCGAGTTTCCTTAGTCTACAAGCATCGGCATAATTCGGTTTAATTTAGATATAGCTTTACTTTTCTAAATGTGTCCCTTTATTCCTCCAACCCACGAACTTTGTAACGGGCGTCAGCAGTTTTCTTAAATATTTTAAAATAACTTATACGCCAACGACTCAGACAAACGACGACCTGACGCTTGAAAATGTTCAATGGCGGTTGCCCATGGAACATAATCCTTTCTTCTATAAGGTACAATGACAATTCTAAAGGAATACTGGCATTTAAAACCAGCTCTGAAAAAGTAGTGAAATAAATTCACAACGTTAGTTCCCATTACCTACGTACCGACTTAATGTAAAAGCGTCATCGATCAAACTAGCTCTATCGGCAGGATTAAAAATACTGTGATTTTTACGTAAATCTGCAATTATGTTGGTCCACATAGTTTCATCGTACATCACTCGGTAAAAACCAGATTGATTTATGTTGGCCTTAATCCATTTTACGTCACTATCCACTTCAAATCGTACTAAAACGGCTATTTGTGAAAACGACAACGAGATCTTACTGCTCTTATACCGTCACTCATATTCATCCAAACAGTATGAACATCTTCTGGGTCTTTGTTTGTAAAATACGTGAGAGGCACAAACCATTTGTAATCGAATTTCGATTTAGGCATAAAACGCAGGGAACTATTTACACTTTCGGTAGTTAATAAAAATCTGTCCTGAGTAGCCACGATTTCATCTTTCTTCTCTGACAATTGTGATTAATGGAAATCCCATTTGATGTATCCATGTATCCATAATAGACTAAACATATTTCTATAAAAAATTAAATACTTTTTTGTTACTTACTTTGACTTCCAACGATTGATTCGTATATTTACTAAAAACGTTCCAAAGATCTTTAGTATCCGCGTTGCTGTATTTGTACGTATTAAAATAATCGTTCAATCCATTTTGCAATGTTTCTAGTTGTAAAACCTCCCTAGCATGTGAATTATAGCGGCACCCTATAAATTGCTCCGTTAACAAATATAAGGTTTATAAGTAATTGTCCTACATACCTTACTATACGAGATCGTGTCAAAAATAGCTTGAATTTCTTTGGGGTCATGAACAGTTACAGAGATCGGATGACTGCTAACTAAAGCGTCCAGTGCCAACGCCGGCTGGGTTTTGTCTAAAATAAACTGTTCCATCATTTTCCATTCTGGTTTTAAATTATCTACTCCCCATATACTCTAAGAAACTAGCAAACCTTCGTTTAACCAAAGATCATTCCACCATTTCATAGAAACCAGATTTCCAAACCACTAAAGACCGGATACAAAAACATTACGTAGATATTTACTATAACAAAAACAAATACCTGATGCGCGATTTCGTGAGTCACTACTATAGCTACCCATTGGTATGCGGCCGTTGACGTTTCAACTGGATCATACAGAATAGCTGATTCGCGATAAGTAATGAGTCCCCAGTTTTCCATTGCACCGCTTTGAAAATCAGGTATTGCGATTAAATCTTGTTTAGGTAAAGGGTAATGATATTCCAAAGAAATCTTCAAAATAATCCATGATACTAACAGCTGTATCTAAGGCGAACGATGCCACGAGATATATAAGGCGGAGGTGCGTACACTGAAACTGATATGCCTCTTTCTGTTTGTTTATTTTGATGCACATAGTCACAAATTACAAAGGCAACTAGGTAGGTGCTCATTTTTACAGATTCTTGGAAATCATCTCTCAACTAAAAAAAGAATATATTTGAGATCACCCACCACGATATCGTACAAGCCCGGTTCCCATATAAAATCCAACGTCTTCCGTATTTACTACTGGCATATTAAATAACGCTATGTGAAATCTATCTCGAAAAATGGACATTTTAAATTTGGCTTTAAAATCGGGTTCGTCGAAACAGGGAAACGCCGAACGAGCATGAGTGGGTTCGAAATGAGTAGTGGCCAAGTACCTTTAACATACAACTGAAAACACAAAAATATATAAAATCGGTACTTACTTTCTTTTCTCCATTATTTACGTAACTCGAAATGTAAAATCCTTCGAAATCGCGATTTAATTTAGAAGTATATCGAATGTTTAACGTAATTATGCTTCTTTCTAAACTTATCTTTAATCTCAATATAAAGTTGCTGACCTTCTAAGTACTCTAATAATCTAGAAATTCTGATATTGTATCCTTTTTATCTTGTATGATCTATTAATGGAAACAATTTAGTAAAGCTTCAGATACTAGATCGTTTTGTACCTTATCAGTAATGGTTAAATTTTGCTATGAAGTACCAAAATTTGTATCCTTTTCGGCTTGAAACTCAATCGAAACTTGGCCTACAAAACAGTTTAAATCTATTAATTGATAATTTATGATAATGTGCAATACCCCACTATATGCATTGGTTCTAAATTTGTATCTTAATGAAAAGTCAGTATCTTAATGAGTTTCATTAAAGAACTGATAGGTAGACTCCAATACATCAATTAGAATAGAACACTAGAAATATTTCACTACAATAAAAACCGCAAACACCGAACTGAATCACCCAGTATATTATTCAGCGAGCATGTACAAGTCTACAAATAATTTGAATACTATGTGTTAAATTAAAAGAAATTCATTTTAAACTGATGACTTGCGTGCTAAATAAACATGATCGAATGCAACGTTAATTAATTAATGAATTTATTGTACAATAAATGTTTATGATTACAACAAATTAAAACCGAAAGTGATATTTTGAAATAAAACGGTTAGGGAAAAAGATACATAATCTAATGACGACATGACATCATAGCTTTGGTTCTAAAGTGTTAAATAAAAGCTATTTTTAAAACTAGTGAGCACAATAGTTCATTTCATCCCAGAAGTTGAGTGCCCGAGTCTTAGGCGAGGGCCCCAACTGGAATGTACTTTTACTCATGTGTATTGAATCTGATTTAAATTTTAGTTTTGTTTAATAAGGTATACGCTAATTTTATACAGTTATAGGGTGTACCTAAATATACGCCAGGTACTACCGTATGTAGTAGAAAATACATTGACCATTTAACAACGTAATTGAAGTTGGAGTAAGGGGAAAGTGGAGGACTGTTCAATAATGTTCATGCCTATATTTTTCTAATTAAATGGATGCAAGCAGACTATAACAGGTTAATATCTTTCCCAACCATATAACTTTACTTTAAATGTCAGTTTATCTGAACATATTTAAATTCAAAAATGTCTTTGTCATATATCACTATTCTGCAGTTATATTTCTGTCCTTTTTTACATTTAGACGTCAATGGCTTCAATTACAATCTTCTAATTAGGTTAGTAGTAGTATATCATTTCTCTGGATATGGAAGGTTTGGCATCTACTTAGTTTAATTTTTAGTTTTGCAAAAGGTTTCGTATGCGCGAACATCAAACCATTTTCTTTGAAATAAAATGTAAACATGTAGGCAAATTATAAGTCTAATGTACCTAAATTACATCAACATACTTATTTTAATATTTCAAATTATTCTAAAATAAATTAAAATTATTATTAAATATTTAGCGCCATCTGTTGACAAGATCAGAGTCATTATTTTGTCTCACTAGTGAAGAAAAAGTTTTACCCACTAGTGATTCAATTGTCATCGACTATTTTTGGTGAATGGTCGTATGTAAAACACAAATAATTCGTCACATAACTCCACATCGCAAATGATAGTTTTAAGACTGTTTTATTCTTCATTCTTTTCATACACTTATACGTAATTAATGTCAGTGATTTTGATAATATTGCTGAAATATTGAAACTGACTAAACCTTTGATCAGCACATTAATTACTCAATAATTGTGTGTAAAATGTTACTTTTTAAATAAATCATGCGTAAAAAATTAAAATCAATGTATATGTACAATGTAATTTAAATTCTATTATTAAACGATTTCGTTGTTCAGATGCCGGGCAACCAACACTCGAATTAATAATTATGGAAACCGCACCCGCCAATAAAATATTGTACGAGACACATGTGTGAAAGGCTTTTGTGCACTCCTTACGGTTAAACTACGCAACTCGAACTAAAGCCTTACTTCACACACTTGTACTATAAACAACTATTGTCAATATCTTCTTTGTCACTTTTTGAGCTAATCTAACAATTTTAGTTTTCAAAATAATTCAATTTTTTCCATTTAATATTAAATGATTCAAAAAAGACTAGAATCTCTATACAGTGATGGTTCTGTAACCAATCACTTGTTCTTCTGTTACAGTCAATTGCCGTCTTATATTTAAAAAAATGTTACGTTTATGGGATATTAACTGTGTATTAACTTTCAATTTCTACAAACAAATAAACAACATTTTTAATTTATATGTTTATCTGAAAAAATGTATATATTTAAAAGTTGTATTAGTTGCAGCATCGAATCAAGTTAACTGTATTATTACTTTTTATTTAAAAAGCAATTGACGATAGTTTAAAAATACAGGGTGATTACAAATGATGTTCGATTTCGATTGCATATGTCACTGGAATATGTATTAAAACCACTTTGGTTGGTACCGCTGGAAAGAAAAACTAATCAAGTTTTCTTTACATTGATTGAACTTAACAATCTGCGGCCTGAGAGATGGATCGCACTCTTGAACTGGCCTCCAAGATTTTCGGACATCATCCTCTGTGATTTTTTCTTGTGGGGATACATCAAGAATAAAGTGTATACACCACCATTAACACAGAGTATATTGAGATCCAGCGACGGATTGTCAATGCCATCGAAACAATCAATCAAAAACTCTCGACAACGTATGGCGAGAGCTTGATTATAGGCATGACATCTGTCGTGTCACAAGGGGCTCCCATATTGAACATTTGTAATTCTGAATACCTGTTATGAAACTTTTTGAGTTTTCCTTCAAATGTTTTTTATAGTTGTAAAACCAATAAAACTCAATTTATGTATGCTTGAAATCATGAACATCATTTGTAATATTCCTGTATACCTAGTACATAAATAACAGTTTAAAACTTGCTTGCAAACATGTTCGAAGATGGTTGTTTTCATCTTCATTTTCAAACACTACTTTGAGGTCTTATGAAGAACTTCGTTTTTAGTTTTTTTGAAAAATTTTGAAAACCGAGCTTGTAAATTGCCTCTAACAAAAGTCTGCATTTGGGGAAAGAAGATCACCAGAGGTCGCTAAGATATTCTTTCTCAAACATATATGATTGAGTTGATTTTTGAGTCTCAGTTGAATTTTCAAAATTGCAAGAGATTTCAAATTTGTATAGAGATACTACAGTAATTTTGTCGACAAATGTGTAAGCAGTTACAAAAGTACGATTATTATAGCCCGCTAAGTGTTGGAAAAAATATCCATCTAGAATCGTTTGTTGTAAATTCGCAAGAGATTGTACAATAGCAAACAAACACCGAGAAACATTCGACAGCAGTTTCGTCTTTTGAGACTCTTCGGGAGTGAGAGAACTTGAGTGTGTTAGTTCACTATTGTACAAATGCACGCTGTCGATTATATTACATAGGTGGGCACATCATATGCGTCAACTCGTGCCACCATAATTAATTACATTAAAACAAATTTGTAGAGATGTGATTTTTAAGCCGCATATGAAATGCATTTAAAAGTTGAAACTCCTACAACTTGTTAAAATCACGAGTGTTCAGAAAAGTCATTTAAATTTTGTATTGTTATAATTGTCTTTGTTTTGCAACTTGCGACAAGAAAAATAAATAATCATAAAACTCTAGGTCCAAGGAGAAGTTTATCAGTCCTGCTCTACCACTTAATCGGTTAGTAGGTGCAATATACATCTACCTAATATTGTAACAGAACTTAACATCGTCTCGATACTTATAAACGTGCACAAGCACATACAAAAATTGTGTTGTAGTCACAAACTCGGATGAACGAATAAGTTTATTCCTCATTTAATTATCAGCTCTAGCAACTTTTTGAAATAGTGAAATATATACGTGAAGCTAAATTATGAAGAACAACCAACAATGTTACGATTAAGCTTATCAACAGGTTGCGTTTATATATTATGAATAAAATGCTTTATACCTTTCACTTCCAGAGTGGTAAGATTTGGATGAATGGTAATGTTATATCGAGTTGGAGTTATAAAAGTAGGAAGACGAATATTGTTCCATGGAAAGATTTGGACCGTTTGTAGCACGTGGAACGAACATTTTCGTGTCGTTCCATTCGTCGTCCACATAGTTAGGTGGTTTATTGCCCGCACAAGTGCACTCAAAACGATTCAGTTAGTAATAGAAGATGATAAAGATATTTACGTACCGCTTTGTGGTCCGGTATAAGCGATAATGATTGCGGCTGTAAAAAATATTGCAAATACGCATGTGGCGATGAAGAGGGCACGTTTTTGGGAACAGGCGGCAACTCCATTATTTCGTACAAACTTTTTTGACACCACCGGTTGGACTTTCAGTTCCTGTAACACCGCCTAAGTCACAGGCGTTATAAACGAGTGATGATGATTGACAGATGGAATGAGTGATCTGTGTTGTGTAATGAGTACCTGTAAGAAATGCAACATCGTCAACATCTTGATCGCTCATTACTGATTGACCACGTCTCCAAACAACTGCCTCGACGTCGCGTGGTCCAGTTACAATGGAAACCTTTATTAAATGGTTCCTATTCTTACCCTCCACAGTCGCGAGTTTTATTAATTCTGAAAGTATGTTCGTAATACTAAACGCTGCACTTATCGCAATGCGAGTTAATTACATAATAACGAGTTATTACCTTATAAATTGAATGTACGACTATACGCGAATTCGATATTATTTTATTTTTAAAGTAATATAATACGTTAGCGCCCATTTCGATCAATTACTTTGTGTAACGGACGGACCAATTTTTAATCCGCCATCATTTTGTGCTGCCGAAACCGTAGTACAACGCGGTAATGGATTTTCTTCGACGCATGTGTATTGCAAAGCGGGACAAAGCTCGATAATGGATGGATGCCTTTACAACTCATGCTAGGATTGGTTGGTCTGTATATGTCCACGTGCTTATGAAATCTAAACATTCAACTGTATAACTATTGGTCGTACATGCTACTGTATTATCGTGCAAAAATGAATCGTTATGGATTAATTTCGCAAGGAGCTAAAGAAGCTATTAACTATATTGAAGGCGAGGCGGTTGTGGAGTAGTTTAAAGAAAACACTAAAATACCTTGAGCGTGAACATTTCCGTTTGAGTCTGCTTAAATCTCCCTACTGGTTCCAATCTTATTACGTCCACAGGTGTTGGCGAACTTTGCGGCATTTTGTTAAAAAATGCTAGCGCATCAAATTATAAAATCTACATAACACAATTTTTAATAAACTTAACGATATCTAAAAGACCTTCGGAACACATATCATCTATACAGCTACATTCTAGACTAAATGCATCAGATCTAGTGGATGAGTTGAGCGGCAGTAATTGATGAACATACACATGCCATTAACGGATCAATTGAAAATGCACTTGAAATGTACCTTTGAATGATACTTAGTCGGTGTGTTTCATATTTAAACTGTTTCACAAAACACTAACCTAATATTTAAACTATTAAAACAAATTTCGAAAGGACGCAACACGATCACAAGAAACAAAAACTTTCCGAATTTGCAATTTCGAGTTCATTTTGTTCGACGTTTCATTCCGTTTTTATCGATTTTTAATCTGTAAACACAACTAACAGTAGGTACAGATTAATGTATACCATTCAAATCTGAGGGTGTTCCCTTGCGTTAAGAAAAAGGTCTACGAACAATGTAACACGAAAAATCGATCGCCCTTTTTGATGCGCAAACTCTGTCCGACCGTAGGTACTCGGATACAATTTATTTAGATGTTCTCTCCACGAATACTATAAGTTTTCAGTAAAAGAAGAAATAAAGAGCTATAACGCATAAGCATTTATTAAACTACCTAAAATTCGACTGAAGGTACAGAGAAAATTATCTTAAAAATAAATATAATAATTACAAATGTTTTCTAAAATTTATAGATCAACTATCACTGATCATGTAGGAAATAATTAAATAAATCTTAATAATAATAATAATTATCTACAACACGCACATTCATACATCATTGAATTTACTCTAAAATCAAAGCGGGTTGCCAATATCGTGCTGATAACGTGAAGTCAGATATTGTGTGGTATCTGTCATTTGACGTATGCATCGAGTGAGACCTTTCAAATGCCTTCTAAAGTTTTGTGCAAGTATAGCAGCCTGATTTTGCACTTGTGGTGGTTCTTCAATTCCAGAATCATTTTCATTTCCGGTTTCAGATTCAGAATCACTAATTATTGAAGCCGACGAGTTTGTAGAAGTAACACTAACACTCGAAGGTCTTCTGATGTGACTCTTTAGCAACTACTAAATGAGAAGCTTCTGCACATTTGTTCGCGCTAGGTGCTGGTACTACTGTATCAGAGGTAGCCATGCTTTGACCCCACAATAAATCAACTTTAATACTGTTCAACATGTTGTATACATCGAATAGGTCTGCCGAATTGAGAAATTCTTGAACACCGTGTTTGTTTTTGGAGTTGTGCTTTTTGGCGCTATGTGGTCTTGTTCGTCTCCAACTTTCAGATCCATCAAACGGCACGGAACCAATATCGTTTCTTCCATCGCCGTTATAGACTTCACCAATTCACCGATCGCGTTTATTATGCTTTGATTGGAAAATTCGGAATTTTCGTGTAGACCGAGGCGGCGAAAGTAACACCTAAAATTTAAAAAAACGTTAGATTTATTTGACGTTTGAACGTTGTCGCATCTTGAGACACTATCATCGAAATTGAAGGGAGGGGCATTTAATTGAAGAAGTAAGATTACCTAATTCTCAGTGAGTGACCCACTTCTATTATTATTATTATTGTGGTACAATTGAAGATTGTTATCTATACAGATTTTAATTATTTCGGACTGTGTGTATACTTAACCAGGAAGGAATTAAATTTTTGTATACGAAACCCGTTATGCCTTACCTTTTTAAAACCCGTTCATTGACTAATGGAAACTCCAATGACGTCAGCATTCCTTATCCGCAATATAATTTAAATTTGGATTTAAGACTGACGAAAAATTCTAATATATTTTGATAGCGGACACTTAAAATTAGGTAAATGGAGTAAATTGTGAAAATTACAAACGCGTTCGAATTTCGCTTTCACCGACGCAAGAAATTGTAATTCACCTGTTAATTAATTGGCAAATATCTCAATTTGTAAAGTGTCGAATAAACAAATTAAAATTTTTAAAAATTTACACCTGCCCTAAAGGGACACTAATGTTGTACTAACCTGGGGTCTTCCACGTTATTGCTAATTATTATCGTTAAAATTATTCATCATTTTTGTAGATTTTTATCCAACTTTATATTATAAAGAAATAAATATTACAAACTATCACACAACATACACCACAAACTGTACTATACAACAGGACATCGTTTAAAGTCTTACGCACGCTTTTATATATGAGAAGAGAGGGGTGGTATTCGAGATACGTCGTCGACTTTCGATACATCAACCAACGCCGTGTCGTTGTATTATTATTTTAAAAACCGTATGACGAAATATTACACATATTTGCAAACAATTCGATTCAAGAAATAGAGTGTAAAATGTATCAAATAATTTGTGAACGTTGTTTAATTTAAAAAACGGTCGCTCAAAATAATTGTACGAAACCTTTAATTTGATATGCACGTAAAAATCGAGAACCCCAATAGTCAGACCATTATACTTTTTTCTTATTGGCCAATTCGTTGGCAAGTCTTTTTTGGATAGGCCTAACACCATACTCACCTCATATGCGCGAGATTTAAATTATTGAACATAATATCAATTAATTGCGCTCTTTTAACGGAATTTCCTATTTTGAGTTTTTAACAAAAAAATTCTACCAAAACGATTTCTCTCATTAACGCTATTCTAATCGATTTAATTTTTATTTAACTCTTAATTATTTATGAAGGAAATGAATAAATTACATTGTATTCTGTATTGTATGTAAACAGACTATTTATAAAATACCATACTTTACATGACATTTTTGTTTATTTACAATAGCCCGCAAAATTACCATAAACTCCATTTGCACATAAAGAGTAAGAAAGTTTTTTTGTAAACATCGTTAATTATCGTGCATTGATTAAAAATCGCCCTTGAATTTAATTTTCATAATTACCGATTTATCTAATAAATTTAAAGTACGGAAAGTTATGATTTTTTGTTGTTTTTTGAAAATCAGTTTAGTGCACGTTCGTTACATTAGTAGGGAACACATTTTATCAGTCACGAACATTCTTTATGATCAATTGTACTTTAAGGCGTGATTTATTGATGATTTGTATATTCCGCCTTTTGTCCCTTACTACGAAATAATAAATATAGATTATGCTCTATTTTAAGTACTTTCGCGTAATAGACAGTTCGGTTCGATAACTTAAACCCTCGGTATATATCTCCACATAAACATTTTGCAGCACAATTTTTTTTATAGCACACATCATTATCAAACTAGCAATTATACTTTGGTAGCACCTATCTATTCGCCCCCTTGGATAAAATCATGTTAATGAAAGCAAAATCGGTTACATAATGTTTATTTTTCAAAAGGAATCTTTTGTCACATTTTTTGCTGATTTAAAACGGTATATACAACAAACAATTCGAGTCGGCTATGAAAATATACATTGACAGAACGGATTACAACTTAAAAATCTTAATTTGTTGTATAAATCTAGTATCCCAAATAAAAGTAACTACATGGAGATTTCGGAAACGGTAGAGATCCAATTTTGATTACACTATTCCAAACCCAATCAGATGCTGAAGCCAAAGAATTTTCAAATTTTGTAGAAAAACAATTATACTCAGTATAATATTGGCGCGGAGTAATAAACCTGTCAGAATTATCGAATCTCCGTATTGCAGTGGCGTAGGTACCTGATACGTTTGAAAATCATATTTTTAGTAGGTAAATATATTATAATAGTAAAATCTACCTTGATATGAATTATTATGTGGTTTCTTTTTATTGTTTCAATCCTAAAAAGCTCTAAAATCGGTCCCCGCAAATTAATTGTAATTGTAATAAATGTACTGACGATATTTGCATTACTATTTTATTTTATATTTATGTCATATATTATTTATATGTTATTTATTTTATTTGTATAGTAGATCACATTACAAATTTTACTTCTTACGTATTATATATACCATTATTTTTGTATCTTGGTATAATACCCACATCTACGGCTATGATTCTCGTTTCGTCAGTACCTGGGCTGATGGCAACGTGTTTACACAGATTAAACTATTGTTCTCAGACCCTAGATGGGTCGATATGCTGCAAGAGCGGCACAATGATCGTATTTTGCTTAGAATTTATTGGTTTTACTTAACCGTAGAAGTACCGCTTTCACAAGAAAATAAAGAATTATTTTAAGCAATTATGATTTATTACTCCGCGCCAATAGTATACAGACTTTAAGAAAAATGCAATATCATTTACCATCTTTTTAAAAAAGTTAAATCATGTATCACTACCATTAATAAATACGGAGTAAGTAATGATAATCATTTTAATCGTGTCATGAGCAAAATGCTATGAATGTTGAACAAAAATACTGTACCTAATTCGTGATGACGTTGCAGGATCAGCTTAACATTCTCAGAATTCAGACTTAGTCATTTCTATTGAGGGTTGCACGCATTTAGTATGTGGCATTCTCATGGTGTATAGTATTTAATAATTGTGATATTTTGTTTCACTAAAATAAACGTGCAGCAAGACTAAATTGCAAAATCGGTAAGTAGTGAAAATATGTTTACATTTACATCTTTCTTTTAAGCTGGGGTTGTATTCTTATTACTACTTTGATAGCTTACTTTGTTCTCCGTGGGAAAGAAGCTTTTTAGCATGGAGCCAGAGGGGAAGATAACGTGAAGAGGCCTACAATATCGTAAAAGCATGTTAAACCATTTGCCATTTACTGTTATTTTATTTGTTATCAGTTAGTTACAATTATTATTATTGGATGTAATTGTATAATTCTATAGTTTGTTTCTTTGTGTGTAATAAATGTAAACTGAATATGTTTTGAAACATAATCAAATATTCTGATTCGAAAGTAATTTTTTCATTAATAAACAATCAAAACAATACTAAAACAAAAAAGCCCTACAGTTTCATTAAAATGAAACGGATAAAAATCATCACAAATGTAATGAAATAAAATGATCGAAACAGTGCTTGACAATTATCACCTAGGTTGAACTTAGAATTGAAATACAAACAGAAACATGAAATTCATGTTACGAAATTATTTCAAAATAAGATTGATTTTGTGTTTACTGCGTATAAATGGGGTGTCTCTTTGGAAACAGGAAAAGAGTTCCAATTTTGGTTAAATGGGAAGAAAAGTTGCTGTTCAAATTTTTGAGGAAAAGAACGGTTTGCCCTCTCAACTCTAGGGCACGGATCGGCTAAATCCAAATGTTTTAAGTAGTCGGCAAACTGATCCCAAAGAAGACGAGAATTGGGTGAAATCAATAGTTCTATAAAACATCAAATTCAGGATTATATGCGACTTTTTAAATATTTTTAAATTTAATTAAAATGTGTAATATTTTATTAATTTACGAGAACTTGACATGTGGTAAGTCTAACTGGCCAATCCTCCAATGGATAAATGGCACTTTTAATTAAAAATACATTAAAAAAAAAACTAAATTCATAAAACAGTACAAAAGTGTCGCTAGCAGCGGAATTTAAAATTAAAACATTTTTACGCAAGTTATAAAATAAAGTATTGTTAATATTATGTTACACAAAATATTCATTTTATAATATTCATTCATGATACTAATATTATATTAATATTATGAATGATATTTGAAATCTGAATAGAAATTTTCACTCAAATAATTATTGAGTTCGATTTACGTAAATAGCTCTCCGCGCATCTCTTCTGATCATGCGCAAACCGAGTTTGCTGCAACTAAAATCTAAAGAGAAGTCCATTCACTCAAACACCTATAATTAAATGAATTAAGCAATGACAGCGTGTGACAATAATAAAGAGTGGACGCGGTATTAGAGATATTGTGTTCCAGTTCTATGATTATGCAAGTAGCATGTCCGGGGTCTTCAACAGCACGCAACAGAAATTATCCGAAATCGTACTCACAGACATTCCGTACATACCTGCCAAGGTCAGAGGACAAACACATGCGTGGAACACAGCTGTAACGCCAGTCCTATAACTGACGACATGTTCAGCATTTTAGAGGGGCTATACGTCTTTTTTCTGAAAGCATCGAAAAGATATGGACCATTGCTAGAGACACTCAAAGGAATAGAGAACTCTCTACAATCTCTCAAAAACAAGATGGGCGTCAAGAGCCAAGACGATTAATGCAGTATGGACGTATTTTGAGGTAATCATTGAAGTTCTGGAAGATTTGACTACCGTCGCAAACAAAGAAATTTGATTCGAAAACGAGAACAAAGGTGTATGGTTTGAAAACTAGTATGCTTTACCTTGAACTTTATTGCACCAAAAACGTTCTGTATAAATATCAGCTATTGACCGAAACTCTAGAAACCACAGGGCTAAACATCGTTGACGCTATGGTATGCTTAGAAAGTACTATTAAGTCACTCAACTTTATGAACATAGACAAGCGGATAGATAGCTTGGTGAAAGCTGCAATCTTATTCCCAAAGTCACAGAACGTAGACACTGAAAGAGAATTTGCTCGACACCAGCGAAGACGCCTTTACGATTAGATTAAACAACCAGGTTACTCTCAATGTCACTCAAGTACTACAGGCGACAATTTAAAATAATATTAGACTCTCTCATGACCGACAATCTAAAATCTTGCGTTAATGCAATTCGGCCAATTTATGAAGTTTTGGACACACCACTAAAACGTGAAAATCTCAGGGCTGAAAAAATTGCAGATCTTATTGTCTTGTTTCCAGAAAACATGCGTCCCCAACAGCCAGATGCTCTTGTTGCAGAAATGGAAGTGCTGCACGATTAGTGCCAGGACTGTTCTCAAATGGCTGATGTGGCCAAAATGTCGGAAAAACTGAAAATGCTTTTAAAGGTTAATCTTAACTGTGCCGGTTACAGTAGCATCGAACGAACAGACTTTTAGTAAAATGAAATTGGTTAAAAACTATTTAAGATCGACAATGGCCAATTTCAGACTGAAATCTCTCACGCGAAAAAGATATCGTCGACAAGCTTGAATTGAAAAAGATTGTGAAAGACTGGGCTCAGCTATAAAACAGAAGAATTTGAGTAAAGCCATAAACGTAGCAAAGGGAGTAGCTATAACCCTGAATATTTTAAAACATGTGAAATCGGTTTTCCCGCTTTTTTGACCAGTTACCAGTTTTTTTATTTTTACATTTTGTATTTTTAATTTTGCAAATTTATACTTCTGTTCTATTATAAAAATTTAAAAAATGTAGATATACAGATATTACATTTTTATAGTCGGCATATTTTAATTGTAAAGTGTGACTGCCTCGCTACGCCTATGTACAGATTTCTATAACATATTACATTTGAAAAGTACAATATCGTCGCAAATCTTTCAAAACATTTAACAAAAATTTGGTAGTTTTCTATTAGCGACTACAGCTAATCAAATGACCTTGACGAATTTTTGTAAGTTTTTTGAATTTTTTGGAACCACAACCAACTTTGATATTTGTTATGGGTGCTATGTTGAATTTATTCGTCATTAAATAAAGCATAAAAAAAGATAAATTAAAATTTCTTCTTGCTACGTCGCAAGTAATCGTAATTTTATTATTTAATTAAGCAACTTTGTCGACAGGTATGTAAAAGCAGTTACATAAGTCGATCCTTCGATAATTATAGCCAACATAAGCGTTAGCAAAAAAAAATCTCGAATCGCCTGCCGTAAACGTAAGAGGTTGTACAATAGCAAACAAACACTGAGAATCACTCGACAGCTGTTTCGTCCTTTTGGGACTCTTCAGGAGTGAGAGAACCATTGCGTACGTGATCGCTAACACGAGTCGACACTAGATGTCGCAAACCTACAGTTCGTATTTCATTTCACCAAACAATTTAAAAAAATACCATAAGCACAAAGGTAAAAACCTATAACCATAATGAAGAGAACTATAGACATATGAGCTTTTATTAATACCCATATTTTTTAAAACACCAACTAAGAAAGATACACTGACAGAACGGAGTAAATTTAAAAATCTCAAATTGTTGTTTATACTTTATACCGGGTGTTACAGATTAAAGTAACTCGGATCTTGGAAACGGTAAGAGATTCAATTTTGGCTTGCATTTCATTCCAAATCCAATTAGATTATGTATCGAAATTAAAAATGTCCATGGAGATTTTGAAATCGTCGAGGAAAACCAAAAAAATGGGCTTTATAGAATTAAACTTTTTGCAACCATATCCTTCTTTGTTATTTTTTATGGTCGCCATGTTGGATTCTTTCGTCATTAAATGATACATAAAAAGAGCTAGAGACATATGAGCTTTCTATTAAATTTTACATTTTTCCTTAAGCTGGCTATAAAAGATAGGTTGACAGATCGGATTAAAACTTAAAATCATAATTTGTTCTTTATACCGGGTGTTTCAGATAAAAAATTCAATTTTGGGAAATGGGGAAGAAAGTTACACTATTCCAAACCTTATCAGATTACGTATCGAAATTATAAAATATTTTCAAATTGTTAAAAAAAAAACAAAAATTATGCAGAAAAGCACGTTGCCATCTTCTAAAAAAATATTAAAATTCGGAAGTTTTTTATTAGCGACTACGGCTTATTGAATGAACTTGACGAATTTTTCTAAGCCTTCTACATTTTTGCAACCACATCCAACTTTGTTATAGTCGCCATAGTGGATATATATTCGTCATTAAATGGAACAAAAAAGAAATTTTGACATATGAGTTTTCTATTAATATAACATTTTTCTTAAATACGTGGGAATGAAAGATACGTTGACAGAACGATTTAAAACTTAAAAATCTTAATTTGTTGTATATGCCGGGTGTCTCGCAAACGTAAAGAGGTCCAATTTTGGTTAAATGGGAAAAAGTTGCGCTTATTTCAAATCAATCAGATACTGTATAAAAATTAAAACTATCAACAGAGATTTTGAAATTGTTGAGGAAAAACAAAATATTGTGTTGTAAAAAAAGTACAATATCGTCGCCATCTTATAAAAAAAATTAATAAAATTTGGAAATTTTTTATTATCGACTGAGGCTAATCGAATATTGGAATTACTTCTACGCTTTCTAGATTTTTGCAACCACATCCAACAAGTTATTTTTCAGATTGGATTTATTCTTCATTGAATGAAGCAAAAAAAGAGCTATAGACATATGAGCCTTCTATTGATATGAAATTTTTTTCTTAAAAGTCGACAGTGAAAGATGCTTTGACCGAACGGATTAAAATCTTAACTTGTTTTATATATCTGGTGTCCCAAATAGAAGTAATTACTATAAACGAGTCGAAAAGTGCACTATTCCAAACCCAATCAGATTTTGTAACAAAATTAAAAATATCCATAGATTTTCCCCACACATTCTACACATTCTTTCTTCATCTTTTCTCCAATATTTATTTTCTCTTTCTTCATTTCCTAATCTATATCTGGCTACCATACGTTTTTCTTTTTATATCCAATCTTCCTGTTATATATTTTGGTATCTCTTCCACCATTATGTCTTTATATTTTACATTATACTTTGATTCATTTATCTTCGTTTTCTCTCTTGTTTTTGATTGTCCTTGTCTTTTTGTGTTATCTCTTCTTCCATCTTTCTTCCTTCATCCCTCAATCTTCTTATTTCTTCTGTCGCGTAACCTCCTTTTCTGTAATATGTTCTTCTCTCTTCTTGTCCATGCTTTGTTCTTTGCAATTTTACTTCCTTTCAACATTCATATAAAATTTCATTATCTTTTCTATCTTCCATCTTTTGCTCAAATCTTATTGCCTCTCTTCTCTGCTTGAATTCTTATTTTTTCTATTTTCATTCTTCCTCTATTAAATATCCTGGTGTTTCCCTCTCCAATCTTCGCGTCCATCTCAAAAATCTTTTTTTATTTTCTCTCAAATAGCCACTTTCTTTTCTCTACTTCTTTGCCAAATAAATTTTCTCCCATACCCCACGCTTGTCCCATTATATATCTTCCTTTTTCCTTAATTCTCTTATATGATCACTGTCTTTATTGTCATACCTCATCATGTATCCTAAGTATTTGTATTTGTCGACTCTTTCTATTTCTTTTTCTCCCCACCACCATCTCTCTTTTTTCTCTCTTCCTTTTTTCTTCTTACATATCATTATTTTGTTTTTTTCTACGTTTACCTCTAATTTTTTCTTCTCTAAATATCTTCTCAACGTCTTTAATGCTTTCTTCATCTCTTCTTCTTTACTCGTATGAATTACTATATCGTCCGCATATGCAAGCGTTATTAAATTTTTTTCCTATTTTTATTCCTCAACCTGATCTCTCCTCATTTTCTTCCTCTAGATCTCTTAGATATATAGAGAATAGCATCGGACTCAACGGACAACCCTGTTTCAACCTCCTTTCCGTAAAACTCTTTCCCTAATTTCCCTTTTACCTTGACCCTATTTTTGTTTCTTTATAAATCTCTTCCACTGCTTCTATTATCTCTTCTTTTATTTCACTTTTCCTCATCATTTCCCACAATATCTTTCTATCTACTCTATCAAATGCAGCTTTTATATCCACGAATACTGCATATACCTTGCCTCCTTTCTTCTCTATCTCTTTATTTATTAATTTTTTCATTATATATATACATATATATATATATATATATATATATATATATATATATATATATATATATATATGTTATCAATTGTCCCTCTACCTTTTCTAAAACCTGTCTGCCAATCTGGAATTATCTTTTTTCTTCTATCTCTTTTTCCATTCTTCCTCTTATTATTTCTGCGTATCTTATATCCAATGTTTGTTAAACTAATCCCCTGTAGTTTTCACTTCCTGTCTATCCCTTTCCTTGTATATTGGACATTTATATGATATATATATATATATATATATTTATATATATATATATTTATATATATATGTATATGGAAGATTTTCTATTATAGCGACTAAACAAATGACCTTGGTGAATGAATTTCTAATCTTTCTAGATTTTTGCAACCACATCTTTGTTATTTGTTATGGCCGCCATGGTTGAAATATTTATCACTAAATGGAAAGTAAAAAGTTGTTTTTTTTTTTAAAACTTTAGCCAGGAAAGATAGAACTGATTAAAAAATCTTAATTTGTTGTTTATCCCTGGTGTCCCAGATAAGCTGCTCGGATCTCGGAAATAATAAAGTCCAATTTTGTTAAATGGGAAAAAGTTGCACTACTTTAAGACCAAACTGTACTGAAATTAAAAATATCTATAGTGGTTTCACAAGAAAACTGAAAATTGTGTGTTTAAAAAACAATCCTTTAAAAAAATGAATAAATTTGGTAGTTTTATTATAGACTACGGTTAATCAAATTACCTTGACAATTTTTTTTTTCTAGACCTTCTAGATTTTTGCACCCACCCACATTCATTACCTTTAGATGACGGAAAACGTAAATTTATTAATCATTTATGATACTAATATAACAAATTAAACCTTATTTACGATTAAACTAAAAAATGAAACCGATTAGATTAAATTCCACTGTTATAAATAGTGCACGTTTTGGCTTAAACAAAGACTGCCTCATGTTTTCATGTATACCCAAATTAGAGGCGTTATGTAGGGGTGCTCCATCTTGCTGAAACTAAATGTCTGCTACATCTTGAAATTTTTTAAAAGTTTAGTCGACCTAATTTTGTAATATTTTAAGATATCAAGGTGCAGTCAAATTATTTGAAAAATGCTAAATAATATGTGTCGCTTAATGACTCCTAGCCATAGATTAAAACCTACGATTTAATGCGTCTGTTAAATACCCTGCAATTTGTAAATCTGCTGTCATCAGACCACGGATCTTTAATCGGAAATTGAGAATTTACTTGGTATTTGTGCAGAGGCCAATTGCAAAAACAATTTTCTCCTTTCTATCTCACCACCTCGGAGTCTATGACTGATATGCTCTATATTTGGACGATACTTTAGGGTTTCTTTGAGCTACTGATATAGACACTTCAACATTACTTTCCATTTGACTAAGAGAGGTTCGAGGTTCTCAATGACACTAAAACAAAATTTTTAATATTTTAATTGGTAGGAATATAATTTGTTTTCTAAGCATTTTGAAAGTCGATAAACTTGATTTTTGTCTTTCTGCATCGTTGAGCTAGTTTAGCGTTCTTATGGCACAAATCAAACAATCGTAAATGTATAATTTTTCCCAATTTTAATATCTTTTTATTTGAAAAGTGCTGTAGTAGCTAGATGACTCAAAATATCACAATTATTAAAAAAACTTAAAAACGTCAAAACAGACAATAAAAAAAATAAAACTTTTAACCGGTAAAGGCAAATATATACTTTGTAATATAGGTCATACGTTGTTATGACAATAAACACAATTATGACATTTTTCACAGCGCACTAAGAAAATAATGTTTTTGTAAAATAAATTTGTATTTTTCGTTATCTGAAAATGGGGTTGTTGTACATGATTGAAAAGCATTTTTATGCTCAATATAAGTAATAACGTGTAAATCTAATATGGCTGCCGAAAGAAATAACAAAGTTGACTATGGTTGCAAACAATCCAGACAAATGTTGTTAAAGTTGTAAATACAAAACTTTCAAATTTTATTAAATTTGCTTTTAAAGATGGCAACAATATTAAAACTTTCTCGAAAAACACAATTTTTAAGATTTCCCTAACAATTTGAAAACCCCTGTAGATATTTTGAATACATCATCTCATTGGGCTTAGAATAGCCCAACTTTTATCCCATTTATCCAAAATTGTGTCTCTTACCGTTTCACCATGTAGTTATTTTTTCTTGAGACACACTATGCTATAGTAAGTCCTTACGACTTTTGTGGGTAAAATGGTTAGGAATTCAAGTCAAGAATATTTAGACATGATTTTAATTTATGCGAAATGTGGTCAAAATAGTAGAGTTTCAAAGCGGCTTTACCAAACTTGATTTCCCAATCCAAAAATTCCATACAAAGATAATTTGCTAAACTTTCGAGAAATCTAGCGCACACTGAAAATTTTGAAAGGAAATGAAGTGTCTTTCAACTAAACACTGCCACGGATGAAGATAGTCATGTGCAGGCATTCAGTTAGATAACTGAAAGTTTTCGACCTACAAGATTTATTTATTTTCTGGTGAAGTCATTTATAAAATGGCAAATTTACCCTGTATCATGATAGACAAAAGTAGTAGTCGAAAGAAAATTATCACTGGATTTAACAAACAAATTTGAGTAATAAATGTTTGATGTGGGATAATAGGTGGTGTTCTCATTGATCCAAAATGTTATGAAGGTACATTAACTGGGTCACGATACTTAGAATTTATAAGGGATGAACTCTCCATTTTATTAGAAAGATTTGAGGGACAGAATGATGATGAAAACCATTTTTGACACAGCTGCTTAAAAAAATGTATATGTTTGGTGCAAAACTTCGACAAAAGTAGCTTCAAAA
Organism: Abscondita cerata; assembly: GCA_030710515.1. NCBI lineage: Eukaryota > Metazoa > Arthropoda > Insecta > Coleoptera > Lampyridae > Abscondita > Abscondita cerata. The sequence continues at coordinate 53,913 of JALBCR010004221.1, forward strand.
GACAATTTTTTATTACACTTCCATCTTATTGAGAATCCTATAAAAAATGAAAACCAACATAATGCAAGAATAATAACTAAGTATTATCCAAATCTTTGGACACGAAACCGAAGTGAAGAAATGAGTTGACAGCTCGTCAACATTTAAAAAAAATGCTTAAAATGTTTACTTTTTATTGTGGGTATATTAATAGAAAACTATAGACATTTTTAAAATCAGAAAAAAACTTTTAAAAATGTGATAAAATAAATGATTCCATTAAAAAAAAGGTTTACAGTCAAATGTCAAATTACGTGACTGATGTTATGATTCTCGGAAAGAATCTTCTGTATTTTTCATTTGTATTTAAAACAAATCACGTAAAACTCTAACGAATATTGACGTAAATGACGCTTTGACGTTTATAATAAAAAACTATACGAATAAATAAATTGATTTTAAAATAACAGTGGTACGAATACCAAAGTAAGATACCCGCTTTAATTGAGTGCTAACATAAAAGTTGAATAGTTTTATGCGAACTCTAGTTACGTTCTTCTGATATTTCCGTTCAGAACCATTTTAGACAAAAAAATAGAATAGGCAGAAAATCTAACTGATTGCCAAATTGCTTTTGACTACAAACTGTTATCAGAACTCTTAAGAACTCTGAAAAAATTTAATTCAAAACTTGTTTTCAAATTTCCTCGCTAAACCTTCAACACCAAATATTATCTAAACGGTTTGTCAAGTCACTTTCAATTATTACAATTTCTATTAGAACTCTCAGAATACTCTCCAAAAAGTATTTTTCAAAATTAACTTATTTCTATTAATTCCAGTCAGGAGACATCATATGAGCGATTCAGAACTATAGAGAATGTTTCCAAAAAGTATGCGAAAACATTTAGGAGGTGATTCTTTATCAAAAATTAAGTCATTCCTATAAAATTTTTTTCTAAACTCATCATGCTGAGTAACACCTTTGGCAAAAAGAGGTTATTTTGGACAGAAATTAAAGCGTGCTAAAACTGTTCAAAACGAATCCTGTACGAACGGCACTGGAGAAACTGCATAGTAGGTTGCAAGTACACCTACTATGCAGTTTTTATTTTGTATTTCTTTACTTTGATTGCTAAGGATTAAAAAGTTTTTTAATTACCCTCTCTGATAGGTGAAACACTCTGTAGAATCTTAAAGTTAGGTTAGTTACTACCTATTTTTTGCCACTGTTAATCATCAAAACTAATTTTGTAAACTCTAATAAAAAATTGAGAAAAAGTTGGGTTGCTAAGTTCTATGGATGACTTCCTCTGCTTTTTTAATGACTTATGTCAACGTATGGTAAATCAAAATCTTGGTTTTTTAGTTTGTTGGGTATTTGGGACAGTGCTAACGTCTGAATTCATGCATGGTTTTGTTAAGTTTTTTTATCTACACCCACAAAAATATCCTTTCGGAGCGTTTATTAGTTAATAGTGGTGTCCCTCACGGTAGTATCCTTGGGACTTTGATTTCATTTTTATTATTGACCTACCATATGAAATAAAATAGTTATTCAATTCAATTTCTCGGTTCTGATCTTACTATCTTAGAGCAAGGTAACTCACTGCAACATCTAATTAAATTTCAACTGCAGCTGTATAAGGCACGTGGCCAGATGGAACATTGTATTATTAATTTATGCCGATAACACATTTGTGGTGTACTTTAGACATCATCTAAATATTCTTTTTGATATTCCTGTTATTGTGCAGATGCAACTTTTAGAATTCAAACAGACGAGTTGCTCTCATGGTTCTATCATGCTGACATTCCTTCTTCCTGTTTCACTTTGAGGTAAATATAACTCTTAGTGTTTTGAACTTCTGTCAAAAGTTTTTTGTCTCACCTGTTTAAATTTTTACAAGCTGCCATCGATAAAATGAGTTTTGGCGTGTACCAATGGAATTAAAAATTGGGACTTTAACTTTCAAATTTAATAGAAACCATACGACATCTTTTGACTAGTACTAAACTTCCCAGTAGATTAAAGGATATTTTGATTAAAGGGGCTTTATTAGTTTCTCGCCCTGATGAAGTCCCTTATGATACGTGGCAAAACGTTGGTTACCATTTTGACACGGTTCAATTTTGCAAGACATTTTTGTTTTAACATCAAGATGTAATGCTTCGGAATGCGTCATGTGATTTCTTTTGATAAAAAATTAAAACTACGGGATTCTTTAAAAATAATTGCTCTAGTTCTAATCTTAATAGACCTCAAATACCTTAATTAGTAGACGGTTTAATTACTAGACGCATGCTTTTAACCATTATAATTTTTAGAACTTTCAGATTTTATTATCGTCTACGTAATGTGTGTTCAACCGATTTTGTCTGAAAATTTTATAAATTTCAATTTTTTTTTAATTGTCTTAAAAACTAAAAGTTTTGAATTCTACAACGACCATAGATACATCCTCTCAAATGCCCAACTTTTGTTTCATTTAACTGATTTTCTATTACCGTTTTTGAGATTCCCATGAATCCTTTTCTTGGACACTTTGTTTTTTTTACAAATGGTTGTTTTATGGCCTAGATCAATGTTGTATGTGGTATGCAATTTTGTTGGTTAAAACAGAACAGGAAATACTGAGGTATTAAGTAAAAACACTTTGCATCCCTCCACGACAATATAATAAATGATTTGTTCTTTTTGTATACTTAAGTATGAATATCTTCTTCAGAACTTTAGTTTTCAAAACCACTCCAACAATTTAAAAAAATTTCTTTTTATATTCTGGCCAACATTTGTTCTTACTACTTGGTGCACACTCTGGAATTAAGCCGCTTTATAGGTTTTTAGTAATTGTTTGACTATATTTCTTCGACTATCGTTCCCAGAATCTTCTTCATCACTTAAGATAGAACTAAAATTTCGATTAGGTCAACTAGTAAACGTTTGCAGAATCTGACAGATCAAAAATTGTTTTATTGCTTAGTAACTGCAACTGAATTGGTTGAGTACGACAGACATGATAACAATTATTTACGAGATAAAAGATGTAAATATGAGACTATTTATCTCTCTTCAAATTTCACTTGCTATCAGTTCTACGAGAATAATAAAACAATTCAAAACTTTGAAACGGTTTTTTTTAATGAAGCAGCTTTAAAAACAAAGTCGGCTATTTAGCGCATTTTAATGTAACATTAACATAAGCGATATGCCAGTTGAGGAAACGGATGAGTTATGTACATTCTGTTGCGTTCCACAGAAATTGGAACTTTCTAGAATTCCGGGCGAAATAGCGTTATGTACATAAATTTTATTTGTAAACTTTGTAAATTTAGGGTAACGGTACTTGTTGTTTATTTAATAATGCAAGTCTTTAAGATTAAGATAGCGAACTCACAACAAAAACTTTAGATTAATTCGATTGTGTTTGTTTTGATTGTAACTTTGAAATATACTGATAATGGGGTTAATGTAACATCTCCAATGGTAATCCTTATGTTCAACAAAAACACACTTAATTTGGATTACAAAATATAATATAAGAACAACCATAAAACTGTACTTAGTAATTTAGTTATTTAGATTCTAAAGTACGCGATTATTTACAATAAATGAACAGCAATTAATGTTTATAGTAATAGTAATTAAACAATTTTGTAGATAAAACAATTAATAAATACATTTAACTTACAGACGTAAGCTTTGTTTTTAATTAAGAATGTTTATAATTATGTTGTTATATTAGAAAATTGTTTGAGCGCTCGCTAACGTCACCACCCGCTTTAAAATTGTTAATGAAATACTTACTTCAGATATTATTGGAAATTAAAAATCCATTGTAATCATCTAAATTTAACGGGTAACTATGTAAACGAAAATGGTTAGATAGTCAAATATTTTTTATTAAATAAAAAGTAATTTTTATTTATTTTATTTTCATTAAGTAAATTACATAACATAATTATGACGACCAGCAACGTAGGGCTAGTCTAAGTTGACAGCGGCTTAGTACCTAGAAAGAGAAAGCACATTAGAAAAGAAGTAGTAAAGGTAATTTTAAAAAGGAAAGTAAAAGAATATGAGTATGACAACTAGAAACATATGGCTAAGAAAAATGCAGGAGATTCCGAACAAAGAATGAAGATATCAGCGAAAATAGAAACATAGAAGAAATGGAAACCGAAGAGAAAAAGGAAACTTCTGAACGAAATCAGATGGACATGAATAAATTTATGGAAGTTTTCATGCAAAGAATGGATAACAAATTTGACAATAAAAAAAAAAATTTGATGACATAGAAAAGAAAAATGAAGAAAATTTTAAAAGAATCTGGAAAGATAATCATCAACTTAGGGAAGATTTAAAGCAACCAATGAAAAGGTACAAAAATTAGATAAAGATATGAGTTAATTTAAAATTATTCCGAGACAGATTGGAATAACGTGGAGATGATCATTGAACGCGCGGATGCAAAAATAAAAATCGAATGGAAAATTTTGAGGAAAGAAATGATAAAAAATACAATTAGACATAAGGGGATCTGAAAGGAAGAATTAATCAAGAATTCAACGAATTAAACAATAACATTGAAGATGTAAGAGAACAAATGAATGAAACACCTAGTATTACCACCAATGAAGAGAAAGACAATAACAAAAAACAGTAAAATTGAAGTTGAACAAGAACTTGAACTTGAAAATGAAGCAAGTAGGAAGGGAGACGTATGAAAATAAGGAACCGTACGAAGAAAATGTGCTAATGTTCGAGAGAAAAGGAAGCCCTAAGAAAGGAAATAAAATGAAGAAAATTGGTAAGCAAATAGGAAGGAAGAACATGAATAAAATGTAAGAAAGCAAGTGGAAAATATGCATTGATTGTGCAAGAAAGAAGTAAAAACGTTTATTAATTCACATTGAGGAAGAAAATTGGTGAGACTTTAACGATTGTGTCAGAAACAAAAAAGGAAATAAGATAAGATGGTAATTGAGGATCATTAAGTGAATGAGTGTAAATCGTTTTAATTAATAATAAAGAAAAGATAAGGTTTAGATAAAGTTCAAAAATTAGTTGTGAAATTACTTAAAAAATGTAAAAAAAATAATTCAATTTTTACGCAATTTGAAGGGAGTATGTAATTTACAATTTTATAATCAATGGTAATGATCTAAATTTAGGGGGTAACTATGTAAACAAAAATGGTTAGATGGTCAAATAATTTTTATTAACTAAAAGTTACTTTTATTTATTTTATTTACATTAAGTAAATTACATAATATTAACAAAAAATTTTAGTAAATAACCGATCCATGTCTATGATTTTTTATGTATAGGTATCTAAAATTTAGGTCAAAAAGAGACAGATGTAATAATAATCAGTAATTTAAATAACAAAAGTTCTCACATTGCTAGTTCTTCATCTATCTCTGTTTATCTACCAGAGATCCAATTGAGGGGAATTTTGACTCCGATTTTTTTACGTTGAAGTCCATTTCTGGGACAGTAATGCGTGGATTGTAAAAGGTCTAAAATTTAATAAGTAAATATAATATGGTTTTTGACAGAACATTGGTTAGTGAATAACCACTTGGCCAATGAAGTTCTCGAGATTTAAAAAGATATGTTTGTGCCGTTCTTTTACCACCTCTCCAAAGTCTCTCAAACGAGAAAAATATATGATTTCTAGATTTTTTAATTAAACAATTACTGGTTACAACTTTTCACTAATTGGCGATTGCAGTCCCTTTTCGGGCTAGTCTCGATTTGATACATACTGTTAGAAAAGAATAATAAAAAAAAGTGTAGCTTTTGCTTCAACTTCAGTGTCATAAGGCTTGGATGGCTGAAAAACCAGAATCCCTCACACAAACAGGCAGGATAGTGTTGAATAAGTTTAGATATTGCTTAATTCTGATTCCGCTCACTTTTTTGGCAGTATTTATCTTCTTAATTTTTTATTCTATTTTCATTTCAAGTGTGCCAATATCTATTTTAAATTTTACACGTTTGTAGTATGATTTTCCCAGCTATTGAGCCGCGTTCTGGTGAGACTTCTGCTTCCAACAGGCCACGCCTCAATAACCGAGAAATCATAATATAAATATAGGCACCGGCCGTAAATGTCTACATTTCAATAGCACCAAAACCATCGTGAAAGTCTATATTTTTTAATTTACATATTTCTCTTTATTGTTATTTTAGTTTTTTAATGTGTGTACGCGACCAAATATGTCTTCTTCTTCTTTGTTTCTGCACAATTGCCTAACAATATTCAGAAAGAAGGGGACATGGAACTGGAATTATGGTATGAACATGAAAACATTTTATCAAACGGATGCTGAATTGAGAACTAAAGGATGAAGATCTTAATTATTATAACTTATTAAACAAAATATGACAATTCTGGGTAATAGTCACAAATTTTCAGTGCAAAAAATAATGATTCAGACTCTGCTTGCACTTTAAGTCTTTAAAAGAGTTTTAATATTATAGTTTTGTGTGTACTGGGCTAAATGATTTAATATTTTTAATGGAACAGTCAGTTTACTTTGAACTGTTTTTTTTATCTTATTCTACGGTAACTTTCAAAATTAAAGAGACGAACTCGTGTAAATGCACAACGTTTTATCATTTTGAATAGTAGTCATGAAGACGAAGCAGAAAAGGAAACTTGTTTGGAAGTGTTGAGGTTGACCGTAGTTTGCGACAAGGACAATACAGTGTGTCCCAGGTAAAATGGCAATTTTGGAAATTGTAAGAGATTCAATTTTGGTTAAATTGCGCTATTGCAAGCCCAATCAAATGTTGTGTCGAAATGAAAAACATATATAGGGTTTTCAAATTTTTGAAAAAAACTAAAAACTGTGTGTTTCGGAAAATTGCAATATTTTGGCTAGCCTTGAATCAAACTTTTGAAAGTTGTATTATTTTCAACGACATCTAAAAAGACCGTAAACAGATTTGTCGACCTACGGTTCTTTTTAAAAACACAATCTTAGTACATATCTCTTTTCGTCAACTAGAAAGTAATGTGGAAATGTCTAAATGAATTGCTCAGGAACTTTGTAAAACATACAAGTATTGTTTATATGTAGAACATATCAGTTAATTACCCAGAGTTGATGAGTTCGAAAGGAAAATATTGTTGAGCAATTGGTTTCTAGAAAAATACCAAAAATTTTCAAATTTTGATAAAGTTGACTAGTCTAATGAAAGCAGATTTACAAACTGCTGGGCAACAACTTGCATTGACTCTATCAAATTCCGTTTCTAAATCGTGAGGTGTGCCCTCAAAACGGATATAATTTTAATGTATGGCTAAGACACGTACTATTTAACATTTTTAAAAATAATTTGACCAACATTTGGAAAATTTGCTTTTTAAGATGAGCGAACATGTGGTTCCGGCAAAATGGAGCACCCCTACATAATGCAAGCATCACCAATATGGAAGTAAGTATATCAGAAATCTAGGTTCGGTTTCTTCGCTTGCCGGATCTTACGCCTCCGATTTTTGCATTTGGGGATAAAGTTAATTGTACTCTTCATAATAGCGGAAGAATGAACAAATTCCTTGGCAAATGGTTAAATGCATCTATGGCTCTAATTCATCGATGGATTTCTTTTTAATTTAATCGATTTAAATTTTTTTGTTTTGAGTTTAATCGTAAACAATGTTTAATTTGTTAATTTGGTATCACAAATAACATGATTTATTTAAAATTGCAATAAACAAATTATTTTCCGTCATCCAAAGATGATTAATGAAACCCTCTTTTATGCTCTATTATAAATCAAATAAATTCAACATGGCGCCCATAAAAATAACAAAGTCGGCTGTGGTAAAAAAAATTAGCAAACCTATGTCATTTGATTCGTCAAAATTTTATTAAATTTGTTTAAAAAAGGTGACGATATTATATTTTTCTAAAAAGCACAATTTTTTCATATAAATATATTTCATTGCGATTCAGCATCTGATTGGGTTTAGAATATCACAACTTTCTTCCCGTTTAACAAAAACACCTAGTATCGCTGTTATAGAATAGTCAAAAGGTAAAACTTGTGAAATTAATATTATGACTGTAGTGGGACCAAATCGTTTTTTATTTAGTTTTCAGTTTCTGACAAGGTCAAAACTTGAGACTAATTTACTCTTGAATTTTTTAGTAGTCAGTCATCACATTTCTTATCAAATCACGAATTTTTTCTTTGGATGATAACATTTTAAAGAAAATGTCTAAATTTTTCACAATTAATATAAATGATACGTTCGTGATTTTAATTTACCTCTGCGTGATAATGACAACTTATTTAATCGTCTAGACAGTAAAAATAAGCAAGATAAAAAAATGTAAATTCGATTAAACAAAATTGGTTTCTTTAATTCTTACAAAAATTAATCACTTATTATTAATATGTGTGTATACAGGGTGTCCTAGCGAGACCGTTCATTAGAAGTTTACGGAGTTCTCACAAATCACAAACATTTGAGAATCTTGAATTAAGTATAACTGATTACGTCCTATTCAACTAAAATATTTTTAGACTTCTAGCACTTCTGGTTTTATACCAGAAGCCGCTATTCACTTTATTATTTTAAATAAAACACTATGTATATTTTTGCATTTTTCGATGGTAATAATAATTCCGAATCTTTTTTATTAAGGCTCTAGCATGTCTATCTGTTACTGTTTATGAGATAAAAATTCTTTCCGAAATACTAATAACTCGTTGACCTTCACAAAATGGACTGTAGGTAACTGAAATTCAATTAAGCCTGTAGTTTAAAGATCCCTTCTTTAAAATAAAAATCTTTTCCTGAAAACAATTTCTAAATTTATACTATTCAACTTAAATTAAATATGTAAAAAATAATTTTTTTTAAATGGAACATTTTCGTTCCGTGATGAAATTTCCGACAAAATTTGCTACAAATGTTCCTATACTTAAATCAAATCGTTTTAGAGTTATTTCCAAATAAACTAAAAATTTTAATTAATTTCCTTTATGTCGAGAATGCTATGAATTGTTGCTATGGATACAAGAAATAATGTTTTAATGCAATTTTTCTTGTTATTTAAGTGCCTTAATATTATTGCTAAAATGACTAAAAATGGATAACAATAACGAAAATAAAGTTTTTCTAATTTTCATAATCAAAGTAGGTGTCAAAATGTGTTGAGGTGTTGAATGTAATTCCAACGCCTCTATTCAAGTTGCTGAAGAAGACCTGAAAATCAGTGTTCAGTACAGAGGAATTTGAACCACTTCCACGATTATAAGTTCACATTCGTACAAAGCTTTAATCTAAAAGACTCCGACGACAGAGTTAACTTGTGTGAGATGCTATATCTTCGAGGCTAACTTTTTAGAAAACTTATTTGAACAGCCGAATCTAAGTTATCGCGTAAAGAAATTTTTAACAGGTATAAAAAACACGTCTGAACTTCAACCAATTCGAGAAGGAAACTATTTCAGGTCGGGTTTGGTTTTATATGCTTTTGCTTATGATATGTGACAGGTTTTTTTATGTTAAGATTATTATCTTCCGGGTTGAGCCGTGTTCGTCCTTCCTTCCTACGTTCTCTGCTTGACGTTTCGCTAACCATGCTGTTAGCTTCTTCAGAAGTTACTCTAAGCACTGATGTTGTCTGTCTTCTGCTCCTCGTTATATACTTACGTTCCACTACGGTTGGTTGATGTCGATCAGTGACGGGTGGTTGGTTTTCGATGGTTGGTTGATCTTCTGCTTGGTGTTGAGTAATTTTGTGGTGACAACACCAAACAGAAGATCAACCAACCATCGCCACCATCACTGATCGCCAACCGTAGTGGATCAGGTTATACACGAGCGAAGCAACAACATCAGTCTTTAAGTAACTTCTAAAAATAAAGCATGGTTGGCGAACATCAAGCAGAGAACGTAGAAGGAAGGACGAACAGCTCAACCAGAAATAATGATAGTGACAACAGCCGCGAAAGCTTACATTCATACATTTTTTATGTTATATAGAGCGTTATCTGAATTTATTACGCACTGTAGTAAACATTTTCTTGACAACATTACTTTGAACTTGAGAAAAAGCTGTTGGTATCAACTTGATGGAGCCCCGGCTCACGGCATCTAAAAAGTATACCAAGAACTTACTTTAATGTTCGAAGGCAGGTGGATAAGAATTTCTACTTTTGAGGACAATAATATACTGGTGAACACGGGGGAAGAATAGAATTATTTGTACAAGCAGACTCTCCTCAAGTATAAACAGCAACAGTGAAAGATGTTCCTTTACGCTTAACACGGTGCTTGAATGCGAACAACCACACAAGATTAATTAGATTTTAATTTTCTTTTTCATTTGAAGAAAGTTACAGTCCATTTTGTGAACGTTTTACGTTTTGATTAATTTAATGCGGTTCGTACAGAATTATCGGAGTATCTCTTCCATCTTCTAAAAAATATTTTTTCTAAAATCGTCATTAAAGTACAAAAATCGGCAGTAAAGTAATTTATTATACGACGATTTTAAGTTCACATTTCGCCGTTATGTGTAAAATGTATGTAAATTTTAGAATCGCGCATGAGCGGTGGAACTATTTGACGTAAAAAGGAAAACAGCTGATTGATTACATTTGCTACTTAAACGACGTTATAAAATTGTCAGATTTTGTTCAAATTTTGGGATTTCGAAAAAATATTATATGTACCTTGGCACTAAAGTTCTTTTCATGACACTCCTCTGCAACATCGTCATGAAAATTAAACTTTAGTGCCTTGATATAAATAACTATTCTTTATACAAGATGACCAAGAAAAAGTTTAAATTAATTATAGTTGTTTTTTCAATTTTTTACTTTATACTTCATTTCATTTTAAAATATGCATACTAAATGGTTAAATTAGTATTTTTTTTGACACGTTTTGGTTTTTAGAAGAAAAACGTAGCTGTGGAACACCCTGTAAACATGTCGCGCTCATCGAGGCAAAACACTTCACGATTATGTTTTATATGCAATAATTTCATAAATATTTATTTCAAATAATAGCTTACTATATCAGCATTTGTTTTTGTTTTTATGTAACATATATATATTTAAAAATCATTCCGTCAGCAATTACTTTGGTGGATATCAACTTCCACATGTAAGAACGTAGTTAATTTTATTTATAAATATTGAAGAATGTAAAGAAACTGGATTTGAAAATAAATGGAGAAATCAATTTTACAATGCATTTATCAATCAACATAAATCACATGCTTTAGTATTTTTCTATTTTTGATAATTTTATAGATATGAACACATTATATATAATATTTCCTATGTATGTTATCTGAAATGTAAATGCATCTTTTGTAAATAGTACTCGTATACAAATTTGACAATTATTTAAGTGAACAGAATGTAATTAACCTATGTAAATCAATCGTAATTAGTTACTGACTTTATCCATTAAATAGACAATTAATCTCGCTGCAGTAAAGCAACAACATTAATATTAGGTAACTAGAAAAGTAAATAATATATGAACATTTTGTTATTTTAATATCCGTAAATAATCTAATTACAAAACTAATAATACAAGTACATAATGAAAGTATCAACAATTTTGTGGTTTACCTTAGGGAAAGAAGATAATGAAAGATATTTGTGTTCATCGATAAATGTCAACAATATGATTTACGCACTACAAGGAAATGGGAAAAAAATTTAGCCGCGTCATTGAAAACATTACACAAGCCTTTAAATTGATACATACTAATTGCTTCAATTTATAATTTGTAATGTAATTTGGAATTTTAAGAGCTCGTTTAAGTAGTATGGAACAAACCTAGATTAGCGTAAAATGAATTTTAACGATTTTGGGAATCTACAGGATTAATAAGAAATCTAATTAAAAGTGATCGTGTTTTTTTCTGGTTGTAACGGTAACAAATTGTTGTGTAATATGTTTTAGATGCGCAATTTGAAACACTGTTCAAAACTCTTTAAAAATAAAACTTGCACTGTTAGTGCATATACAAGGTGTATCAACGGTCAACTGTAGATTTCTCATGAAAAAGGAAAAATTTTTTCTCTCTTTCAATTTTTGCTCCGGGTCTTCGTTTCCGAGATACAGGAACACCCTGTATAACAAATGAAAATTGTTATGCACTAAACTATAGTGGACCATTGTAAAACAATACCTTTCATTAAAATAAATAATTTCCAGTGATTCTTGTAGACTTGCGTTTGAGCTACCCTACACTGATGAACTTCAAATAAGGCAAAACACGCATATGTAGGTGCTGTTCGTAAATTTGCAATTATCGGTGAGTACTGTTTTACTCATTGGCAATAATTTGATATATTGTGTTAAAAATACGCTTAGCTTTTTCGCAATGTTGAAAACTTCACACATCTTGCAGACCACAAATTTCTACAAATTATTTATTTTGAGTATCTGAGTACATGTCCATGAGATAACGACACCTTATCACTTGCGCAATCCCCATCTTTCTGCAAGATCTTCAATGTCACGGTATATTGCAGTTCTAACTTTTCAACACTTGTAAAATGCCCTGCGCGAAGTAAGTGTGCCATCAATCGGAATAAGTGATAATCGGAAGGTGCAAGGTCACAGCTATAAGTTGGATGAGGAAGAATCTCCAAATCCAACTTTAAAATTTTTTGTTGAGTTTCAGCTCTAGTATGAGGTCTGGCGTTGTCTTGTTGCAGAATTGCTCTTACTTTGTTCACTAATCCAAGTAACACCAGTTTAGAGCATCATGCATCCTACCCAATTGTTAAGTTAGGTCGCGTTACCCCAACAAAAAAAAATCGATTTTTGATGTTTGCACACGAAAGAGAACAGCTACCACAGGCTAGCACCATTTGCAACGCTAGCACATCTTCAATCAGGAAATTATTAAGGTTTGAATCTAAAAGGACGGGGGGGGGGGTTAAGGCGACCTTAGCCCCCTACAAAAACTATCGAATTTTTAATGTTTGCACACGAAGAGAATAGCTAGTACAGGCTAGCATAACTTTGCCAACGCTAACACAACTTCAATAACGGAGTTATTAATAGTTGATTCAAAAAAACCAACCCCCCCTCATCAAATATTTAAAATTTTTACGTTTCAACAATAAAGAGCTAAGCTAGCACATACTAACACACCTTTAATAACGTTATTGAGGTTTGAATCTGGAGGAGCTATGACGACCTTAGTCCTCCCACAAAAGAATATAAAATTTTTATGTTTGAACGAGAGAAAGTGAATAGCTACCACAGGCCACCATATCTTTATCAACGTTAGCACACCTTTAATAACAGAGTTATTGAGGGGTGAATCTATGAAGTCAGCCTCCAACAATAAAATTTCAAACTTTTGACGTTTGAACATTTAAGGGCTGATGTAGCACAAGCAGTTGCACAACTATAATTAACGCTAGCGCACCTATAATAATGGAGTTATTAAGGTTTTAATCCCACAGAAATATATCAAATTTTTGATATGTGCATGAGAATAGCTAGCACAGGCTAGCACAACAGCTTAACATTAGCACACTTTTAATATGAAAGTTATTGAGATTTGAATCTATGGAAGCCAGCCCTCCACTCACAACAAAATTTTGAACCTTTGGACGTTTCAACATTAAAGAGCTGAGCTAGCACAACTAAAATTAACGCTTGCACACCTTTAAAAACGGGGTTACTGAGATTTAAATCTGGAAGAGCTGAGGCAATCTCGGCACTTTCTCAAAAATTATCTCTTATTTGATATTGGCACACGAAAGAAAATAGCTAGCACAACTCGGCAGTATCTTAGCCCTCTCTAGATGTACACCTTAATAACTCCGTCATTAAAGGTGTGCTAGCGTAAATATTAGTAGTGCTAACTCCCTCTTTAATGTTTAAACTTCAAAAGTTCAAAATTTTGTTGTGGGGGGAGGGAACTGGCTTCCATTGGTTCAACACTCAATAACTCCGTTGTTAAAGTTGTGGTAGCGTTGAGCAAGTTGTGCTAGCCTGTGCTAGCTATTGTCTTTCGTGTGCAAACGTCAAAAATCGATTTCCTGGCGTTAAATCGTGAGGAACTTTTCTACAGGGTCTATTGACTTTTTCAAGTTGATACAAATGGCCCATTCAGGTTTTTTTTTTGAATACTTTGTTTTGCTAACAACGGACGCGTACTTGACGACTTGAGCTGACCTGAATCTTGGTTCCTTGTTTAGATTTGTATCTAAGCCAGTAAATTTTATGTACGGATGTTCACTATTCCTTCCACTTCGCATATTTTTTAACTGCGGGGTTGCAGAAACCTTTTGGTTTTTTCGGCAGCCATTTTGACGATTATTATTATTTTATTATTTAGAAGAAAATTAGACTGGAACATTCGCCTACTGGATTAGCTTTTAATTTTGCATAGTATTAACATATACGAGGGTGAATCAAATGAAAGTGAGCCAATGCAAATATATGACAAACAGAGTACTATATTTAAAAGTAGTTTCCATAAACATTGAGACATTTGTCCCATTGAGCCGCGTTTCATAAAACTACTTGGGTTTCTGTTTCAAATTTTCTGTAACTGTCCCCTTCACGGTGTCGTCTGACACGAATCTGGTACCATTGTAATGTTTTGTCAGTTTTCTGAAAATCTGAAAAGAATGGCTCAATAAAAACTCTAAAAAACGACATTTTTAGTGCACCATCTTACGTGTAGTACACGGACCTTTGATCTTGCCCTTAGAAGGTAAATCTTTAAAATCAGTTTGGACCATTTTTTAGGTATCTCATTTGAAATAGCAACCTCAAATTTTATTCACATTTAAGGCTGTAACGACATTAATTGTCTATAAATTTAAAAGATTATACAGGGTATAAAAACAAAATGTTAATCAATAATAACGAATAACTTGATAATATCAAATAGAACATCCTGTATATTTTCCCAGATCGATGTAGAATTATATTCTCTACAACTTCGCTATACATGTCTGTCTACCAAAACTAAACCGTTAGCCGTGAAATTCGTTTTAATCAAATATAGACATCAACCCTTATTATAAAATTAATTGGGTGATAAAATACAAACTTCAAAAGTTTATTGTTGGGACAGTTAAATTGTTTTTCTTAACGCCTTATTTACAGTGGTTTTCGAAGCTCCAAAGTTATTTGCTAGTTTTCAACTACAACGATATGAAGATGAAATTGTAACAGCAGACAATTACTAACACAATGATAATGATAATTTTTTGATGAGGCTTGATGTATATTTTTGATAAAAAATGAGTTTCACGGCTAACGGTTGAGTTTTGGTAGACAGACATGTATAGCAAAATTGTAGAGAATATAATTCTACATCGATCTAAGAAAAAATATACAGAATGTTTTATTTAATTTTATCAAGTTATCATCATTTCGATCAAAAATTTGAAATTTTGGCATTCGTTTCTGATAACCGATGTCTTTTAAACCAAAAGACAGAATCGTTAGTGTCCTAAATGTGAATAAAATTTGAATTTGCCATTTCAAATAATAACCTACATAATGTAAAAAATGAAAATTTCACTATTTTAAATTGTAGCCACTGAAGAACCTAAAACCATAGTATACATCTACGGACAACCTATATGCTGAATTTGTATAATAATCGAAAAAATAAAAGATATGTACAGAGGATTGTCATGCATTCCGATGGCTAACAATGTTTAAACAATTTTGGTATTTGACTACGCTGATAATTTCTTGCACTTGTTGCAATCCTGATATATAGTTTTGACTTGTTCTACCAAGTATTATATTTAAATGTGCTAATAATTTTTAACTAATGTTTTAACTTCTGGTGTCACCAGGACACTTGGCGGTAACATGTATGCTGATAATTTCTAGTATTGGTCGACAGTTTTTGATTTGTTCTAATAAGTATTATTATTTTTAAACAGAGTTCAGATGGTTAATGATTTTTAACAATTTTCAACTTTTGGTAGTATTAGCAAATGATACCAAGTTCTAATTGTTGCAGTTTTCTTTTATTTTCAATGCATACTAAGATAGAAATTGATTAAATCAGCAAATTTTTTCATTTTATTTTTTTTAATCAGCAATTTGAAAACTATAAAAATTGCGACTAGAACTGTTTTGTTTTTTTATATTTAAAGAAATCTTGCCAACTTCACCGACGTGTTAGTATGGTATTAAAATGCAGTTATTTTAACCACAAAAAACTTTTGGTTACTCTTACATTTTTAGTTTCGAAAACCTAATTTATGTTGGTTTAGGCTTCCGCGGCCTCTTTGTGAACTAATGTGGTTTAGATTCGGGTCTAATGGCCGTCGTTGATCTAATTATTCGCTAACGCGAATAGTTAGCACTTTGATGTTGGATTTAGCCTTTTGAAGTCGGTTGCACAGGTTCTATTTATATCGGTTCAAAAGGTGCGGGGTTTACATAACGCCGTTCGGGAGTTCTTGAACCCGAGAATCTTCGCACCTGAAAACTGTCTTTGAGGATAACGGGTACAATAGAAAGAAGATCTATAGATCAATCGATCCGAAAGATCAAGAGCACCGGGATCTGAGTGTTGATTCAATACTGTCCACGCATGCTTACCAAGTCACAACTATCTTCAAACCAACCAAGAAGATTCCGCAGACCATTAGATCAACAACGGTTTACGATATACCTTTTTCTTGTGGCAAAGTATGCATAGGAACTTCAAGAAATCCATTGGAACTAGGCTTAAAAAAACATTAAGCAAACTGTCGTCTGGGGCACACCGAAAAATCAGCGGTAGCCGATCATGCGTTTAGCAATGGGAGATCACAAGATACTCTTCGAAAGCTCCAAGTTACTAGCAGCGACAACAGATTAGTTAAGGAGGCCATCGATGTCCAAAAACATCTAGAAAACTTCAACAGAAAGGAATAGTCCTTGAGACTCAACCAAATCTGGAATCCAATCCTCAAGAACACCCAAACGCTACCTTACAAAAAAACGGATTTGACCGACGCGATGCAAGTCCCGTCTTCTTTGAATCAATATAAATAGAACCTGCGCAGCTGGCCTTATCAGTCTACATCTAACATCGGACCTAGAATGACCTTTAAAGTAGGTGACCACTCACGTTAGCAAAACGACGGCCATTAGACCCATACCTAGAGCACACTAGCTAACTTATTTTTGATTTTGTAGCATATTCCAATAGAATTATCACTTTAGTAGTTAAATGTTAGTTGGAAATAAAGGTTTATTCTTTGGTGGTTCCATTTTGTACCAGAGTAAACGCATTACATTTATGATTTCTAAATTCAATTTTTTATTGAATTTTACTTGTTTAACGGCGTACTGATCAATAGCTTTTCCTTTTGAAAAATAAATCTTACCTTTGAATCAATCGTTGCAGGTGTACTATTGTTTTAGATTGCTCAAGATTGGCAGCGATCATTACTTTCCTGACTTATTTATTCCACACGAGTAAAAGATTTTATGCTGTCTTATCTTTGGGCAACAAGTACCAGGCTCAACTAAGGTAAGCGGTTGTTTCCCTTCTGTTATTGCTTGTGTCTTTTTCACTTAAAATGTTCTCCGCAAAATGACAATGGAATTGCTCATCATTCTCATCTCTTTGTTTATTTATTCTGCAACCACAGTTGTTAAAGATTCATTGCAGGTAGATTTAATTCCCAGATGTTCTAAATATATTTGTTTTTTAACGGCGGGCTAATGAAAAATTAAATCGTATTTTGGCAGCATTTAATGAAAACTGACGTTTCTATTGAAAAAGGTCATGTTCCGAAATGCGTGAACTAATAGAGCGACTACCGTCACTTATATATTGTAAGCCACGTGAATAAACAATACGATACACACTTTGGGAAGAAAGCATTTTGGATAACTTATTTGCTATAACCATTAGCAATGAAAGTATTACTCAGATTGTCGAAATGTTTAAAATACCTACTAGAGATTCAACAACAGACTTTTTTTGGGTATAATGATGGTCGGAGGAACACTGTAAGTACCTGTCAGTATGAGTGAATTTGCGATTTTCAGAATAACCTAACATATTTTTGAGTTTTCAGGTGACAATAGTACGTCAAGAAATGAAAATGAACTTGATGTCAACATGTTATTTATTAAGATGGTCAAGAAAGTGTATCTAAAGAACGGAGATGGAGTTTTACCTGCAAATTTGTTAAGGTTTTTAATAAAAATTTGGGTAATTGGCTACTTGGTTAAAAAATATCCCTTAAATATTTAAGAAGTGAGGTTAGATGACAAGATATTGAAAAATGCTTAAGAGAAAAGTTGTTCAGAAGTAGATTATACGTCTATGTGCAAAATTTTCAAAAGAAAATAACGACTTTTCAAAAATATCAGTTTTCTGGCATTTTCCGGAAATATTGAGACAACAAAATTTTTTGCGTTTGATTTGCATAAAACACAATAAAACCAACAAATAAACTTCACAATCTACTAATTTTGATTTATTAGTCTACCAATGGACGGTATAGAACAAAAACATTGTTTTTAGGACGGACTTTGTTGCAAACTCTTCAATCTTCAATCAACAAACTTCAACGTCACCGCGGTTTCAAAGTTTCACCTTTCTGGATTTCTATTGGTAACTCACTTTTTTAGTCTAGAATCTGGCCTGGTAGACTTACCTGACTTTTAGTTGTCTACCTTAAACTCTCGTTTGTTTGTTTGTTTCAAGTTTCTTGCTTAGATGAAGCCATTTTGATAGTGATCCAATCTTGGAAAAAATTTTGTTTTTATCTCTTATCGAGTTATGTCCTGCATTGCCTTGAAATTTATTAGTTTTGTTTCGTAGGGTTACTATCGGAGTTACCTCTCAAATTTCAAACCATTGTGATCTTAAGTAAAGCTACATTATATGTATACCAGTTCAAAAAGATTTAACATTATGGTAGTTTTATTTATTTCAAAATCGTTCGAGATACCCGAAGTACATACTGCCAGATATATCTAATGCAAAGTTTGATATGATCACTATCTTAATTTAATCCTTTAAATTGTATGTGTTACTGTCAATGTAATTAATGCTGGTTATTATAACGAGTGTTCAAATAAAAAACGGGGCTGCACACGCGTGGTGAAGTAGAACTGCTTTAAAACGTGACATAAATATAACCTAGAAACTAACAGTTGTATTGGTTTTGCACAAGTGGAGAAGTGTTGGTTACAAATTTTAAAAAGAAGTGATTTGGTTGACAGGGTTAAGAATTTGCAAATTTTGAAATGGAAATAAAAATTCGGAAAGACTACATAGCGTGAATTCTAACCAAAGCTTCGCAAATGAAAAAAATTGAGTGGGAGAACAAACGGGCCAGAGGAAAAGTCCATTATTAGCGATCCACCTAATATTGATATTATTCAAAACTTTGCACATGTCTCTGGTATATGTGGTGGAGCCCCGTCTTGCTGAACTCAAATATTTTCAGCTTCAGATATAGGCAAATTTTGTACTGGAACTCTAACGATGTTTCTCATTATCTTTCTTCATTTAAATCGCAAAAACGTTTATCATATTTGATTCTAATAAAAACATTGAAATGCCAAGATTCTTGAAAGTGACGTTCTCTTGAAACAGTGGAATTTTCACTAGATCAGAAGTGGCTGTTATGTCTATTAAACATTCTACCTCTAAAAATTTTACTTCATCACTCCAAATAATATTTTTGAAAACTTTTCTTCTTCATGGTACTTAATTAAAATACATTCACAGAGTTGCACTCATCTTAGATAATTTTATTTAGCAGTTGCAGTTGTTTGTCTTTAGCACAAAATTGAGATAAGAATTTTGCTGAAAAATGAGATTGTTGTAGTCTGGGGCAGTTTTTGCGTTAAGATAGTTTAGTTTACAATAGACTCACTTCAAGATGTAGGAGAGGTAAACAAACACATAGAAGGATTTTCGTGTTATAAAGTTTTTGGAAAAAGGGTTTTTTGACTCGCTTCACATGTGCGGATAATAGTGTACTTCAGACCAAAATATTCAGTGTTTGTAGTTTTTGGGGAATTCACGTATCTAATCCCCATATTCGCGTAAAACAGTTTTGATAATGGGTCTTGTACTATGAATTTAGTTACCTACGCCGGTAGAATTTTCTTCGAAAAGAAATTAATTTTTACAACGTACCAGTTTTAAGCAATTTTTAACAAGAATTTACTTTACGTCTTATTAATTTTTTTGGGAGTGTACTCAGAAGAATTTTTGTGAATCGTTTCTTACGTCTTCAAATGCTTCATCCTTTTCGAAAACACATTACCGTCACCGTGGTCTACAACCATCGATACTCCAGCTCCTTGTTGCGTCAGACACAAGTTAAGGTATTTAATACGAAATTGAGAAAGGTTTCTCAAAATTCGTTGTATTGAATTATTAATTTTAGTATTTTAATAGACGCGGAGTTTTTTGCGAATCCTAGTGTAGAATCCCGTTAATGTTTTAATTTGAATATGTTGAAATTTCTGGTATTTAAAAGAGTACATCCATCCTTAACAAAGTAAAATTTTCTTTATTATCAAAAAAACGGACTTATTTTAATAACAAACAAAATTGTAATTCGAGTCAGCAATATTTTTTTTTTAAGAAAAGTAAACATTTTATAGTCAAAACATTTAAACTCTTAAAACAAATCGCATAATATTAAATAGTATCACGGTTGAATTATTTTGTATTAATTCGTAAGAGTGTACTAAAATTTTCTTTAAATGTACTAAGTTTAGCATTTTCTGAATAAAAGTATTGATTACGTGATAATTTAG
This sequence comes from Abscondita cerata, assembly GCA_030710515.1. Taxonomy (NCBI): domain Eukaryota; kingdom Metazoa; phylum Arthropoda; class Insecta; order Coleoptera; family Lampyridae; genus Abscondita; species Abscondita cerata. Next base: position 74,669 of record JALBCR010004221.1, read on the forward strand.
ATATCATTACACGTCGTTAATCACGCTTTTACCTTATTAATTATTTAGTTAGTAGTATTTATTTTATTATTTCAACGCAGGTTTTTTGAAAATGCAATAAATCTTGTTAATGTTACATTGTTTTTACGTTGAAATATGTGATTTGTCTTAACTTTTGATATTGTGACGAGTACTTTCCAAGGTAGGTTTAACAGAAAGAACCCACCCTGACGAACTTCCGGAAACAAGGGCTGGAAGCAAAGATTACTTCGTATCCTTGTTTGGCGCCCACTTTACTTTGATAAATTTATGGAATTTGATTGATGGTTCTGCATCCCGCTACTCGACCGTTTTATTTCTCGAAGGCAATTCATCACACAAACCACTCCTTTTCCCCGCTGAGCTACTGTGCAACCCTCATTTTTGTTACGCTTTTGAATTAAAATTTTTGTTAACCTAGTTTTGCGTGTAACAAATGAAAATCAGGAATGATAAAATAATAATAAAAAACAACAATTACACCTAAGTGAAAATGACACAAGTTAAGTCGATAATAGAATTTCCATCAATTTTTACCCAATCACTAACAGTGATGAAAATGAAACTTTCAACACTACAAAAACGTACTTACACGTGTACAAGTAGAATAATAATAATAAACAAATATAATTAGGAATTGAAAGTAACACAACAAATATTTTACAAGTCAATGACAATACGGTATCTATTATCATCATCATGTGACTATGAAACAATATCGATATTCGGCATTGAAACGGCGGCGACGAAATAGCGTCGATGAAACGTCTTGACGAAGAACAGGGCGGCGATGAAACAGTCCGGCGATGAAAACTTCTAGAGCTTGCCTTGCGTAGTCTAGGGTTTAGATTGTGAATCACATTATACTAATAGGGACGCCACTTATGTTTCTTGAATATTCTATGAAAAGTTTCAGATAAAATATCAAGATGTAATTCAGCTTTTCTTACAGATGAATTTGAGTATAATAATACTAAACTGATATGTAATAGAAATTAAGAATTAAAAGTAGCACAACCAATATTTTACAAGTCAATGAAAATATGGTACCATCATCATAATGTGACTGTGAAACGATATCGATATTTGGCATTGAAACGGCGGCGACGAAATGGCGGCACTGAAAATTTCTAGATTTCGCCTCATGTAGTCCAAGTTTTAGATTGTGAATCGTACTATACAAATACGGATGTCATTTATGTTTCTTGAGTACTCTATAAAAATTTGCAGATAAAATGTCAAGATGTAATTTAGTTCCTCTTTCTCGGTATGCAAAGAAAAACGATAAAAATCATACACGAGTTTTGAACGGTCTGTATAGCAGACCCTAATTTATCCAGGGAATCTTTTACCAATTTAATTTCTTTGAATTCTTGAACGGCTTCTTATCACATTGGATTGAAAAGTGTGGTTCCGGTATCAATTTTGTTTCGAAAAACATGAATAATTCGAAAACTGCTAATGATATATATAAGAAACAATGCATGCAATGAACGTAAAATTTGAAAATATAAAAACATACACGGTGTTGTATAGTAGATGATTACTTACGGTACAACCGGAAGGGCCAACAAAAGTCAACATTTTTAGATAGAGTTTCTGTCAAAACCTAGTCAAAATTGAATTTGGGCCACTTCCTCATAAACTTCTAATGGGATCTCGTTATAATACACCCTGTATGTTTTAAAATATAAATTAATTGTATAACTAATACAATTTCTAAATTATATAAGTTTTATTTTTTATTAAAGAATCATATACCGATCATAATTAATAGATATAATAAAAAATTCGCGTAATAGATGGTATCGAGTGAAAATTGTTTCCAGAAAGTATTTCGAATGCGGATGCCATTTTAAAACAATTTTCACGGCTTAATTGTGATGCTGGCGTTTATGAATAATAAACCGAATTTTAAATAAACGACCTTCGCGGTATTTTTTGATACTCAAGGATTATTTTAGGTAAGTTGATTGTTTGATCATTCCATTCTTCAAACACAGAGGTGTACTCTTTACTTACTTGTGCGTACATACCTAACATAAATATAGGTAGGTAATAAAAAATTTTATTTGTGGTTTAAATTATTTTACACACAACAATTTTTAATATTTGGGTTTTTTCATTGCTTATTTTTAAATCTTCGAATAATTAAAACGGACTTTTTGGTTTTTATTTACGATTAGAAAGTTTGAGTGAAATCATGCACTTTTATCCGGAAAATCATCGGGTTATGTTGACGAGAAAGTGCAAAACGTAAATGTTGAATGAAAGATCTTATAAGAACGTATAGAAAGTTTGTAGATGAATTTCTGTTTAGACAATCTTGATACAAGCTTTTGGTGGCGAAAATTAATAGTCAATTATTTTGAATGAGAACGGAAATGGCATAATCGACAATATTTATTTTTTCAATTCTTAGAGGTTTAAATTGAACATCGCCTCTGATTGTATTGTTAAAGAAATGCATAGGTATGGCCACAATGGTTTTCCGTTTTAAATTAACATTCTAAAAGTTCATATTAATAATTCACTATTTTCATTTACGTCAATTACTTAATTTAAAAGTTTAAATGTTATTAACGTATATATTTTGATGTTATAATGATTCAATAATGAGTATAAAGGTCAAATTTAACTTGATTTTGTTTAACAATTTGTATGTAAGAGCGGTTTTTTTAAGACTAGGCAAACAACAAGTAAACATAGATGTTTTGCGCGTTACTTTCTAGTTGGAAACTTCCGGTTAATAGTACTTGTCCCAATTGTGTCTGGAGATTCGTATTTGTTTTAAGAATTATATGGAGCTCACGTAGCTTTGTTAAAAAAATTTTACGGTACTTTAGTACTTATAACTTTCACTAAGATCTATTATTGCTGCGAGAGTATTATCACAAAAATTAAGTTATATAATGTCATTTCACCCGGTTTATAGTATTTACATAATAGAACAAATTTGTTCCTACATAGATTTTAGTTTAGCATACAAAAACCTATTTATTCAAGTAAAATTTTTCCATTAAAGACTAGAATTTACGCACAACAACAGGTACTTGAGAACCTTAACCTATGATCCTGAACTAATTGCATTAGACCTTCTGTATAAATTAATAATTATTTTAATTGTCTTGGCAATGTTATATAATTAAAATATGAGAACTAACACTTGCACTGAATTATCAAACGCAATGTTAATGTTTTGTATGAAATTGTATTCAAAATGGATCATCTGCGTCACATTTCTTTATGTAGCAATTTACTTAGATTTTAACGATTGCTTAATTAAATTTGATTATCTGATGATTGTATAGACCTCTGTAAACTATTAGTCTCGGCCAATAGCACTCGCTTCTTCAATGTTTAACTAATTGGAACTTCGAAGTAACGCTCCACATGTTTTCAACCAGTAAGTAATTTTTTTACTATATTAAGGCAATAGACTCTAGAGTTACTAAAAAGTGTTTTTTATCTTTATAGTAATGCATTCAGTTTTAATGATTTATTACTGAAAAGTATATTGTCTTAGTAATCCTCACTCAAGACTCCGATTAATAAGTTAGGGGATTGCCAGGTAAAACGGGGAATTTAAGGTTTAAGGGACTATGAAGGACAAAATTAACAAGTTAGAGGCTTATAAATAGGTATTCAAAATCTGATAAAAATATTAACAAATTGTGTAATTTACCTGTCGATCAAGGTTACAAAAAAATGCCCGTAAACTTTATTCACACAGACTCCAAACATGTACGGCTTCATCATCTTCACTGTCGATGCCGGTGCAGAAACTTTGAGCCCATTTGTGGCAAATGAACAATAGCCTCAACCTTCTGCTCTTTTGGTGCATCTATTTTAGGGTGTCTTCTTCTTTGTCTTTTTAGTTTTTTTATTCAAAGTTTTATCTGATGAAAATACATTTCTTTTTTCCTTTGGATGATGATTTTATTTTTCGCTACAACTTCTTCTAAGTCATTTTTGTATTATTTGCACTAACTTTTTGGAATGGATATTATCTCTTGAGTGGTTTTAAATTTGAAGTTCGAGTTTTTATTTCGAGACATGCCAGGTCTAAGATTGTCTTTGTCGTTGGTGATGGCATTTTTGGAAGTTCTTTCTCTAATTGACTTTTCTACAACATCAGTTAAATCCCTAGAGTTGCTTGTGCGCGTTTCAAGTTGCCCTTCTACAGTTTTCTAAATCGTATTAATATCTTTTGCCAAATTTATGTCTGTCGTATCTGATGGTAGAAAGTTGCGTCTGAAAAAATACTAATATCAACAGACCAAACTCCAGTTTTTTAAACCTATTAATAGCTGCTCTTAAGAGTTTTCTGTACCCACCAATTATCATGTAAATTTCCTATGGCACGGCCACCACTCTCAAGAGTACAGTTTTTAATAAAAATAATTTTGGATTTCACTATCATAAACATCGATATGTTACGAAACTTTGGTTGATCCATTTTTCCCTAAAATATTTTGATTTGTTATAATTACGTTATGAAGAAATATTGAAATCTTTCCCAATCTATTAATTGATTTGAATTAAGACAAACGTCCGCACGAAGTTGAGAGAACATTGTAGAATATGAAGAATAATGTGTTAAAATATTTAAATTGCATATAAGGGTGTTATTATGGCGCTTGATAACATGTAATTTCTCCCTGTAAAATAGCACCACGTAACGGTAAAACCTAAAACTAGTTTTTCAAACGTGTACGTGACTTTGCTTCTATAAAAAAATAGTAGAGTTCTTAACAATTCGATATAACGATTTTAGCACAAAAGTGTGCAACATGCCCTTAAAAAAAATGCAACACTAAAGAGAGATAAAATATTAAATCTGAGTCATTTTCTGGCCTTGTCTAAAGCTTGAAGACGATGGGTGCAGTATGAAGGATATATGCCATGAGTCTAGCATATTTTATGACGTTTAAATTTTGGTATGGGAACCGTGCCCATCTAACAAAAGTAACCATATAGATCCCTCCTTTATCTTTGAATTCAATTTGTCCTCTAGGTAGTAATCTCTCCAAAAACCACTGCTGCCAGCGTTTCCTTGGAAATATCAACTTGGGTGACATGTAAGAAAATGCAGCCGAAAAGCATATTTTGGCGGTTACTGCTTTCTTTCGGAGGAAGCAATTGTACAAATTTGACGTTTTCCTTTTGTTGCTAAAATTTTAGATAACCGTTTAGAATTCACAGTGACGCCGGTTTCGTCCACGTTGAAAATTTGAACAGTAATTTTATATTTATCAACAGTTTATATTACCAGATTAAAGAACAGAGAAACTGCAACTTTATTAAAGTTGCTTCGGGTTTTGTATTGACACTATGCTTCATTTTTGTTAAACGGGCGTTCACGGCCATTTTGTTCTGCAAGTTTTCTGCCTTCTGTCATAGTCAATCAACTCTGCTTCTTTTTCGAAATTGAAGACAGAGTTTTTGCTACCCATAGATTTTGAAATGGCACCATCTGGATTTTTCCTACGTTGAACATTGAACTGAAGCTTGTACAGCCTTTTACCTTTGACCAGCTCTGTCGGTTAGTTTTTTGATGTAGTTATATATCATCTAAAACAAAAAGTAGCAATGAAACAGTTAAAATTTCAGTGAACGGAAAATGCGGGTAGGATGGGGTGCAGGTATTACGGGGTCCTGTTTTACCCGAACCTAATGTTTTCCGTTTTTTCTAAACTGCTTTTCTTATAGATTAAAAAAATTTAAACTAAACAGAGGCTTTTACGCAAACAACCACAATGTGTGCTCTATATGTTTTTCAAGAAACCAAATGCAAATACAATAAATCTAACTTCCTTGCCTTGTTTTTAAAATTTCACGAAAATTACACCTTATGACCTTTGAACAAAATTTATCTGCAGAATACAGGCTTCTACTTAGGTCAGCATCTTCTCGCTTTGTGTATCCGAGGGAACGAGGGAACGGACACCTTTCGTAGAGTACAAAATCGATGGGACCACAATTTAGAAAAATATCATCGTTTTTCGTTTTGCCCGCTTACGCTACTTTTTCCAGACATTCCCTTACAAAATAATGTCCGTACTTCTTCACATTTTTGTGGCAAAACAGCCCATTAATTTTCATCCTCCAACAATCGACAGTTTAAAACCTAAATACTGCATCGCCTAAAGGTTTGCAGTATATGTAAACTCGCTCAGTGCAAGGGTGCGAGGGTGGGGGCCATCTAAGTAATAAAATGAATAGGAATTGAATTTTTGAGCAATTAACCAATGATGAAATATATTTGCAACACATACAAAGTTTTTTCTCACCCACTGTCACTGTAGCAAAGAACCTTGTCGGCAACTAACTTTGGAATTTTTTATACCTGTACCCTTTTCTTGGAGGAGCAATCAGATCACTGCAGGTAACAAAGTGGCGAGGCACTCTTTTCATCATTATTTATAAATGAATAGACAGTTTTCTGTCCTCGTTTTACTAAGACTCTTTCTGCCTTAAGACTGACAAAAAGCTTCAAGATGTAGGGCCATGAACCCTGATACCAATGCCGTTCTGGTCTACCATCTTCGAAATTATATGATCTTTTAAATTTTTGATCACTACTTGGACACTATGTAATAATTGACTTTTAGTTGTAAGAAATCCAAAATTGGGTGTATGCATTAACCAGTTTACCAGATGATTTTCTTCTTCTAGACTAAGAATTGTGTCAGGACCACTTTTTGCCAAGGGAAGTTTTGCATTTTACTTTGTTCTGAAGGAATGTGCCGGTAATGCCATAAATCCCGTTAGCAGTTTTAAATGGCTTTCCCCTTTCAACTGCTTCGACAGTTTCTTTCATTTTTTAGTTGTGTTTTGAAGCCTCAGCCGTTTTACTTGCATTTTTGAACTTATAATCCAGAAACATCTATTAACGACACATTTGGGCTTCTTTTTTCTGTTGTTTCATTAAAGTTAAAATAAGTAAATACGATCTCTCTCAACTACTTCTCATTCTATTCGAATGTATTTTTTAAGTCTTTTCTATTATGTGTAGCTACTTCTCTAAGTTCAAAATGCTGATTTTTTACATACTTATTGTATTTAGGCACAAAGTTCATTTTTGATTTTGTGGTTTATTTTTAAACTTTATTTTTGGACATACCCCAAATTTAAAACTTGAAACTTTGGAGATCACAGTTCAAAGAAGTGTCTCTTCCTTTCCAGTGCCTAAATTTTTAGTTCAACCACTCATTCTTGAATTATTTAGCTACAAATACATACTTCAAAATTTACCATCGAAACAGATAAATAAACTCTCAGCATTTAATGAATTATTAAAGAAAAAGGTGGAATTATTCGGGTTCTTAAAATTCCACACCATACATTGACTTTCTGAAAATATTGGTCTTTACAGTTTATCTATAGGTGTTGAGACGATTCAACTTCGTTAATGGAAAATGTAACCTCATCAGTAAACATAACCTTTTTCAGAAAATGTCCGACGTTTATTTGTAACAATTCTTTTTTACATCAGGTGACCACGTCCCATAGCGAAATCCACAAAAACAAAGTGCCCAACAATACAGTTATCACTTCTTATAAGACCATGCAGTAGTACTTCCAACAGCACCCCAGACCACATGACGACAAACTGTTGAAACCTCACGAATTAGCTTCGTCACCACAAAACCTATGTGTGGATTTATTTTCCGCTACATCTCCGACTTCTATTGTAAAACGGTATTAAAACAAATATCAATCATAACTAAATCAAGTTTGATTGTTGGAAATCGATAGTAGTGATGGGAACTCCTGTACACTAACATTCGCCAACTCCAACTGGGATCTAAAACAACGTCACCTAAAATTGGAGAAATTTGAGGGTAGTATGGAGTAGAATATGAGAGTCTTGCTAACATCTTGAAGTGGAAAAACAATACAATTAACTCCAGTTTTTCAAGTCTAGAAACTTCATTATGGAAGTTTGTAGACATCTGTAGATAATCTAACGCCAGCTACAAATTCATCTGCGATAAATGCTATCCACAGATTTCTAAAATTTAATTTTTAATTTGTCGATTCATACATTGAGGTAGCGACAACTACTATCACTTGCTTATAGGACTTGCGTTCGACCTACCCAATACACTGATGATATTCATAATCAAGTGAACTACTTACATGTAGGGCTGTTTGTAATTCTGCAATTATCACTGATCACTGGCAGCATTCGGTTAGCGAGAATTCCGCATGTTGCGTTAAAGGAACGCATAGTTTTTATCGCAGTGTTGATGAGTGATAGCTGACATCAGATTATCTTATGAATAATGTTCAAAACCTTCTTTAAAACTTCAAAAAAAACAACAAAACAACAAAATCTTATGTGGGCTTCTAACAAACCACGTGCCTTGAAGACACCATCTCCAAAATGTTGAAGTTGGCACGGATGCCTTGATGACAAAAAGATACCAACTAAACGGCAGAATGCGGACAAAACGAAATATAGGCCCACCACAGGAAAAGTGGGCAGATGATATAAAGAAAATAGCAGGAAGGGAATGGTTTCAAAAGGCAAAATAGACGAACACATTAAAAAATGGGAGAGGCCTACGTGTAGGAGTGAACAAAGGAATACTGAGAAGAAGAAGATACATGCAGTGACCTCCAATACTTTTCAATTTAATTCCATTTTATAAAATGGCTCACATCTATTTTTTGCTTTTTTCTTCTCTGAAAGTGATTTCACAATTTCGCATTAACTTAAAAATTTGATTCCAGGTTATAAATTGGTAAAGGATTAGTCAAAGTATTTTTTTAAGCCCCGTGGAAGTAATATTCTTATATAAAGAATAATAATTATTTAAGACCACCATCTCTAGCAGATGCTTAGAAAAGAATATATTGCTGCAGATATTGAAGATGATGTTGCTTCATAGGCTTAAAACAGGTGGATGTAGAAGATTAAAAGAAAATTGAAGATTTTAAAGTAAGATGTAAGGTACTATGGTTAACTGGTGCCAGTTGAAGGCAATTAATCTTGAATTTTCTCTAACATTTTCATTTGAGTTGAGAGAATTGATGATGGAGTTTTTTTTTTCTTTGTCTTTGCTTAATTTTTGAACGCAGAAACCCTTCTTTATGTTTATACAGTGACCGGCAAAAAGTTTGCAACAAATGGGAAAAATTTTTGTAATTGAAATAACCGAAAATTTCTTTTGGCAAATAAATTCCGCATATCGAATGACAGAAAAAAGCACTTTTACAAATGTCATGTGACCACTGTCATGGCGGCAAATTTAAAAAATATTCCTCGAATATGTAAAAAGTGAGGTTAGATGACAAGATATTGAAAAATGCCCAAGAAAAAAGTTGTTTAGAATTAAATTATACGTCTATGTAAAAATTTCAAAAAAAATACCGACTTTTCAAATATATCAGTTTTCCGGCATTTTTTCGGGAAATATTCAAAAACAAAATTTTTGCGTTTGGTTTTGCATAAAACACAATAAAACCAACAAATACACTTTACAATCCGGTAATTTTATTTGTTAGTCTACCAATGGACAGTAAAGAACAAAAAATGTTGTTGTTTTAGGGCGGACTTTGTTGCAATGGCCTACAGAAAACAAAAGGTTGAAATTACAAATTCAGAATTATTTTAAAATAGTCCTAAAATAATCAATTCTTCTATTCTAAACCCAATTTAAACAATTTTTACAATATTACCTGCATAATGAGCTCATACAAAAACGTACAAAAAATTTCCGGAAAAAATGTTGGAAAACTGGTATTTTTGAAAAGTTATTTTTTTTGAAAATTTGCACATAGACGTATAATTTAATTCTGAACAACTTTTCTCTTAGGTATTTTTCAATATCTTGTCATCTAACCTCACTTTTTACATATTTAAGGAATTTTTTTTTAATTTGCCGCCATGACAGTGGTTACACAACATTTGTCAAAGTGCTTTTTTGTCATTTGATATGCTGAATTCATTTGCCAAATGAAATTTTGGATATCTCAATTACAAAATTTTCCCATTTGTTGCAAACTCTTTGCCGGTGATTTTAAGTCTATTTTAAGAAGAAAACTTCATATGAACGTATGTTCTAAACGTCTTAACTTTCGAGGTTTTCAAAAATAAATTATTTTTATTAATATCTGTAATAACACTTTAGATATTTTAATGAAATTTGGCATACATGTACTATGTATCAAGAGGCAATTTTAATGTACATCTTTTTTTATTTCCACCAGTGGCGTTCGCACGGATTTTGACTTGCATATTTTGACAGACATTGATGGTACGCTACTGATTTCTCTTAAAATAAAATTTATTTTTGAAATCTCAAATTATTTCTAAACAAATTTTATTCCTTGATTTTTTTCAATGAGATGTACGTTAGTATGACATCACCAAGCCAGTGATTTTTATGCAAATGCATATTTTTTAAATAAATATTATCAATTTTTAGTTTTATGATTTTCACGAATCTAATTTGGCATACGTGTATCATGTATCAAGAGGCATTTAAATGCACCACATTTTTTTTTATTTTTACCAGTAGCGTTCGTACAGATTTTAAACTGCGTATTTTGGCAGACATTGATGGTACGCCACTGATTTCTCTTAAAATAAAAATTATTTTTAAATCTCAAATTATTTCTAAACAAATTTTATTTCTTGATTTTTTTCAATCAGATGTACGTTAGTATGACATCACCAAGCCAGTTATTTTTATGCAAATGCATATTTTTTAAAATAAATATTATCAATTTTTGGTTTTATAATTTTCACGAATCTAATTTGGCATACGTGTATTATGTATCAAGAGGCATTTAAATGCACCACATTTTTTTTTGTTTTTACCAGTAGCGTTCGTATAGATTTTAAACTGCGTATTTTAGCAGACATTGATGGTACGCCACTGATTTCTCTTAAAATAAAAATTATTTTTAAAATCTGCAATTATTTCTAAACAAATTTTATTCGTTAATTTTTTTCAATCAGATGTACGTTAGTATGACATCACCAAGCCAGTTATTTTTATGCAAATGCATATTTTTTAAAATAAATATTATCAATTTTGGTTTTATGATCTTCACGAATTTAATTTGGCATACGTGTATTATGTATCAAAGAGGCATTTAAATGCACCACATTTTTATTTTTACCAGTAGCGTTCAGTACAGATTTTAAAATGCGTATTTTGGCAGACATTGATGGTACGCCACTGATTTCTCTTAAAATAAAAATTATTTTTAAATCTCAAATATTTTTAAATAAATATTACCAATTTTAGTTTTATGATTTTCACGAACCTAATTTGGCATACGTGTATTATGTATCAAGAAGCATTTAAATGCACCACATTTTTTTTATTTTAACCAGTAGCGTTCGTACGGATTTTAAACTGCGTATTTTGGCAGACATTGATGGTACGCCACTGATTTCTCTTAAAATAAAAATTATTTTGAAATCTCAATTATTTGTAAACAAATTTTATTCCTTGATTTTTTCAATCAGATGTACGTTAGTATGACATCACCAAGCTATTGATTTTTATGCAAATGCATATTTTTTTAAATAACTATTATCAATTTTAGTTTTATGATTTTCACGAATCTAATTTGGCATACGTGTATTATGTATCAAGAGGCATTTAAATGCACCACATTTTTTTTATTTTACCAGCAGCGTTCGTACAGATTTTAAACTGCGTATTTTGGCAGACATTGATGGTACGCCACTGATTTCTCTTAAAATAAAAATTATTTTTAAAATCTCAAATTATTTCTAAACAAATTTTATTTCTTGATTTTTCAATCAGATGTACGTTAGTATGACATCACCAAGCCAGTGATTTTTATGCAAATGCATATTTTTTTAAATAAATATTATCAATTTTGAGTTTTATGATTTTCACGAATCTAATTTGGCATACGTGTATTATGTATCAAGAGACATTTAAATGCACCACATTTTTTTTTTATTTTTACCAGTAGCGTTCGTACAGATTTTAAACTGCGTATTTTGGCAGACATTGATGGTACGCCACTGATTTCTCTTAAAATAAAAATTATTTTTTAAATCTCAAATATTTTTTTAAATAAATATTACCAATTTTTAGTTTTATGATTTTCACGAATCTAATTTGGCATACGTGTATTATGTATCAAGAGGCATTTAAATGCACCACATTTTTTTTATTTTAACCAGTAGCGTTCGTACGGATTTTAAACTGCGTATTTTGGCAGACATTGATGGTACGCCACTGATTTCTCTTAAAATAAAAATTATTTTTGAAATCTCCAATTATTTGTAAACAAATTTTATTCCTTGATTTTTTTCAATCAGATGTACGTTAGTATGACATCACCAAGCTAGTGATTTTTATGCAAATGCATATTTTTTAAATAACTATTATCAATTTTTAGTTTTATGATTTTCACGAATCTAATTTGGCATACGTGTATTATGTATCAAGAGGCATTTAAATGCACCACATTTTTTTTTATTTTTACCAGCAGCGTTCGTACAGATTTTAAACTGCGTATTTTGGCAGACATTGATGGTACGCCACTGATTTCTCTTAAAATAAAATTATTTTTAAATCTCAAATTATTTCTAAACAAATTTTATTTCTTGATTTTTTCAATCAGATGTACGTTAGTATGACATCACCAAGCCAGTTATTTTTATGCAAATGCATATTTTTAAAATAAATATTATCAATTTTTGGTTTTATAATTTTCACGAATCTAATTTGGCATACGTGTATTATGTATCAAGAGGCATTTAAATGCACCACATTTTTGTTTTTACCAGTAGCGTTCGTATAGATTTTAAACTGCGTATTTTAGCAGACATTGATGGTACGCCACTGATTTCTCTTAAAATAAAAATTATTTTAAAATCTGCAATTATTTCTAAACAAATTTTATTCCTTAATTTTTCAATCAGATGTACGTTAGTATGACATCACCAAGCCAGTTATTTTTATGCAAATGCATATTTTTTAAAATAAATATTATCAATTTTGGTTTTATGATTTTCACGAATTTAATTTGGCATACGTGTATTATGTATCAAGAGGCATTTAAATGCACCACATTTTTATTTTTACCAGTAGCGTTCGTTACAGATTTTTAAAATGCGTATTTTGGCAGACATTGATGGTACGCCACTGATTTCTCTTAAAATAAAAATTATTTTTTAAATCTCAAATATTTTTTTTAAATAAATATTACCAATTTTAGTTTTATGATTTTCACGAATCTAATTTGGCATACGTGTATTATGTATCAAGAGGCATTTAAATGCACCACATTTTTTTATTTTAACCAGTAGCGTTCGTACGGATTTTAAACTGCGTATTTTGGCAGACATTGATGGTACGCCACTGATTTCTCTTAAAATAAAAATTATTTTGAAATCTCAATTATTTGTAAACAAATTTTATTCCTTGATTTTTTTCAATCAGATGTACGTTAGTATGACATCACCAAGCTAGTGATTTTTATGCAAATGCATATTTTTTAAATAACTATTATCAATTTTTAGTTTTATGATTTTCACGAATCTAATTTGGCATACGTGTATTATGTATCAAGAGGCATTTAAATGCACCACATTTTTTTTTATTTTTACCAGCAGCGTTCGTACAGATTTTAAACTGCGTATTTTGGAACATTGATGGTACGCCACTGATTTCTCTTAAAATAAAAATTATTTTTAAAATCTCAAATTATTTCTAAACAAATTTTATTTCTTGATTTTTTTCAATCAGATGTACGTTAGTATGACATCACCAAGCCAGTGATTTTTATGCAAATGCATATTTTTTAAATAAATATTATCAATTTTGAGTTTTATGATTTTCACGAATCTAATTTGGCATACGTGTATTATGTATCAAGAGACATTTAAATGCACCACATTTTTTTATTTTTACCAGTAGCGTTCGTACAGATTTTAAACTGCGTATTTTGGCAACATTGATGGTACGCCACTGATTTCTCTTAAAATAAAAATTATTTTTAAATCTCAAATTATTTCTAAACAAATTTTATTTCTTGATTTTTTTCAATCCGATGTACGTTAGTATGACATCACCAAGCCAGTGATTTTTATGCAAATGCATATTTTTTAAATAAATATTATCAATTTTTAGTTTTATGATTTTCACGAATCTAATTTGGCATACGTGTATTATGTATCAAGAGGCATTTAAATGCACCACATTTTTTTATTTTTACCAGTAACGTTCGTATAGATTTTAAACTGCGTATTGTGGCAGACATTGATGGTACGTCACTGATTTCTCTTAAAATAAAAATAATTTTTGAAATCTCCAATTATTTCTAAACAAATTTTATTCCTTGATTTTTTTCAATCAGATGTACGTTAGTATGATATCACCAAGCCAGTGATTTTTATGCAAATGCATATTTTTTTAATAAATATTATCAATTTTTTAGTTTTATGATCTTAATGAATCTAAGCAATTTTGAGTTTAATTAAGCCAATTAAGGTTTGCATATTATGAGTCTTTTGTGCATAAAACGTTCAAAAGAGCATATTTAAGCATATCTTTTCAAAATTAAAAATGCACTTCATTTTATAAGTTTGTGCATAAATTTTACATTGATAATTTCTATTTTGCAGTTATTTTCGGTTAACATAAATCACGCAAATTGTAAGAATACAGTCAATGTCAACTAAGAATTGCCGGAAAGGATTAAAAGTATTAAATTCCCTTTGATGGACATTCTAAGCTATTTCGTAAACGAATTTTTATAGTCGGACCGTAGACTTTTAGCTGCCCCCAAGCAACGCCCTTTAAGTTGTAAATCGTACTCTAGTAGTTTTACCCAGCAGGAGTAATCATGTACCGTATAGTAGACTATTTTTGCACATGATTAGTTGTATAGGACTATAATGTAACTAACTTGTATAAACGTAAAAATGCACAGATCGTTTCTGTGATTTCATAGCTTTTTTGTCATCGTTTTGAGTGCGTCATCCTATAATCCGCTTTTTGAAATATCAATGGGCCGACTATACATGAATAGATTTAAATCTAGTAAATTATTTATAACACCTTTCTACCGAAATGAGTCAATGCAACTATAGACAATACAAACTTTCTTGTCTACTTGTTATTTGTTAGTTGCTGCAATCAGTTTACGTTTTGACTTTTGTAAACCAGTATATACTAAATTAAACTTAGAAATATTATTTCAACCAGTTTTAAATTTAGGGTGCAAATTAGCGTGGTACAATTGAAAATGCCGAAAGGCAATTTTTTAACAAAGTTTACATTGTCATCGATTATTGCTGAAACTAATAACGGTTGCTGGTGTTTGTGACAGGTGGGCGTGATTTGACTGACTCTTAGAGCCCGGCATAAGTCATGAGCACATTTCTGTTATCTTGTTCTGAAAAAAAAATGTTTAAGGTTTTTAATGTGTTTTAAAAATGTTTCCAAGATAATATTTATTTACTGATATCTCACAGATAATTTAAATTCCAGTAAATTGCAAGTTGTTAAACTACCAAATTTTAAAATATCTCAAAAACTATCAGAGTTAGGGGTTGGTAACCTTAATACCAATTGAAAGGTAACTAGTTTCTGATTTCAACAAGCTACAGAAATGAAGAGTGTTCCATTTAAGTTAAGCAAGTTATTTAAGTTTTAAGTCGTTAGCTTTATGCGGTAGTATTTAAAACACTCTGTACATAATAACACAATAGTAAATATTGCAAAAGGGGTGGTGAAGGTTCTTAGTAAGGTGATGTAAAACAAAATTGCTTGTTCTTATTTACCTTAAAGTTATTGCATTTTTTTGGATAGTCTGCAAATCAGATAAAATTGATTTATCTCAAAAACGGATATAAGTTGGTATAGGGACATGTTAAAGAACATACGTTATTTTTATCCTACAATTTAAAAATAGTAAAGAATTCTATTTACAATAACCTCAACTTTGATATAGTACGTGTTTCTGGAGCACCCTGTACAATCGAAAATATTTTTAAAATGTGGCTTCAAATAATCTCGATATATGTATGCCTTAAGATTTCTTACATTATTTGTCGTTTTAGTGCTACAGAATAATTCGTTGGTAGTGCCCCACCCTGTATATTCGCATATTTGTAAACGTTCAAGTGCATATTATTCTTTGGGTTGGACATCACTATGCAGAGAAATTCATTTTATTTTTAAGCAAAAACCATGCATCGGATTGAAATAAATCAAGAGAACAAAAATAGTTTCACTACATGATCATAACAATATCGTTTAATATGACAATATCACTATGCAGAGAAATATATTTTATTTTTTAGTTGAAAACCGTGAATCAATTGCAAAAAATCAAGGGATAAAAATTGGTTAGAAATGATTGGGGATTTCTAAAATAATTTTTATTTTAAGAAAATCAGTGGCAGTACCATGAATGCCTGCCAAAATAGACAGGTTCAATTCTGTACGTACGCCATTGGTAAAAATAAAAACAAATGTGGCGCATTAAAAAATACCTCTTGATACTAGTACATGTATGTCAAATGTTATTAAAATATCTAAAATGGTATTACGAATATTAATAATAAATGATTTATTTTTGAAAACTTTACCACCCTGTACCTCAAAAGTTAAGACGTTCAGGACATACTTTCATATGAAGTCTTCTTTCAGGAAATTGCTAAGAGCATATTTGACAAGCCAATAGGATATTTCTCCCCCTCGCTAAAAACGTTTACCATACCCATCAACTCTTGTTAAGAAAAAATCGCAACTACCTAATGTTCGAATTTTAATTTTAAAAATATAATACGTACATTTGAAACAATTGATTATTGTTATCAATGAATATTTGGGTATTTTTGTATTTCGTAAGACACTTGCTTATGTAAAAAAAATGCACATAATCTCAAGTGAGGAATCTCCAAACCTAAACTTTGGACTGGTTGTGTTGTCAGACACAGATAAAAAGAAAATACAATCAGTTGTTTAAAAAGTTTAGATCACGGATTAAAATGAATAACTTTTTTATCGTAATGTTTTTGTAAATTGAACTTATCTGAAATAAAATTAAGTTTGAAGATTTGCCAATATTACTCTCATAGCATATTGAGTTATTGCCATGGTCTCAATGATGTAAATGTTGGTTAATACTTTTCCATGAATTGGGCCTGATTTTTTCATAAACTAGAAAGTAAATAGTTTTTGTTACTAGTTTACGAGAATTCACATATGTGATGTACAAGAAACCCTTTTATATGAAACACGAAAATTTACTCTTACATAAGTGTTTTGATAAAATATATTTAATACTCCCACGTTGTAATTTTAATAGTTTTGACGTAATTATGTTATTTTGCTACGTACATACACGCCAAATGACAATACTTTATTAACTTTAAATTGACAGTACACTTGATGAGAATATATAATTGATTAATCAAATCAAAATTAATAACTTCACATCTTATGCATAATACCGGGAATTATGTGACGTGGAATTGTAACTAGGGGATTAACTATGTGTAGAAGTTTGTGTTTTATTATTATTTTCATTAGATTTTGGGCATAATTAAGTCAAAATAATACATTAAAGTTTAATTTTTTTTAGAACTTTCAAAAACAGGAATCGATTTTTGGTTTTTTTAGAAATTATCAAAAATTAAGTGGGGTCTTTCCTATAAAGTATTTTTCTAAACTCACTTTCTACTGAGTTACACCTCGGACGAAAAAACAAAGGCTATTTTTGCAGTTAAACTAATTGCGTACCATTTTCTGCTAAAAAAATGTTGAGAGCAAATCCTGCACGAACATCACTGAAGACACTAAAAAACAAAATACTCATAAAATGCCCCTTATGCGTAAAAACACTATAGAAAAAAACTAGAGATATAAAAAAGTTTCTAATAATGCAGCAAATATAATGAATTTTGAAAAATATAAATAGTTTTAATAAAAATATTGAAGAGATGTAAAAAGTATCAAAAACTAGCCTTTTGTAAGTGTTTCGAATTTGGATTAAACAAAAGATTATAAGTTTAGTTATTAAGAAACAAAAATAAACAGTTGTCATTGTCAAATAAAAAAAAGTAAATGTTCTATAAAAGTTTCTTACTGATTGTAGTAAAAGATTAATGTCCAGATCATACTAACCAGCAAAAAAATCCATTAACATTAACCCATTTGGTCTTTCGATCCGGATCTTTCACTACAAAACGCCCCACCAAACTATCAGAGACGGAAGACATTTCTACGTATACTGAAAACTGGTACAAAGGACATTTCATTTATTCCGATGACCCGTATACCTAAATGTCACAAATGAAATAAAGGTATTTAAATCATTCTAAGCTTGCAAATTAATATTTAAAAATTGCTTGCTTTAGAGGATTTAAAGTTTAAATTGTCACTGTTTGGGGATTCTCCTTTTTAAAACGTGCATAATTGTAAATTCATTTACCTTTGACATTGTATTCGTGTTTCTTAAACACAAATTAGTGTATGTGTCAAGTACTTATTTTTCGCATTCGAAACTCGCAAACCAAATATATCGCTGTGCATTCACTTCAAATATTTAGGTTTGATTACGATGGCACCCAAAAATAAAAACAAGAATGATGGTAAATCTTTACTTGTAAAAGGTCAACTCATTATTGAGTCATACGAGTTTTTTCGAGAATTTATAGAATCATTAAAAGAAACGCAAATTTCTGAGTTCATTAGAAAACAAGTTCAATCAGAATTATGTATTTTTAATCTTCTTTTCGAACAATATTCTAATTTTATAATGGAATGCAGAACAGTCGAATTAGAATTGGGCGATCTTCCGTCGCTCAATGAATTTAGGCGTAATTACACGCAATTAAAAGTTTTCGCAGAAACTGTGATAGAGAACAAAACTTTGATTTCATCTAATGAAAGTACAGTTTTGATGGAGCACAGCAAGCGTTTCGAAGCTTTTTTGAAGTATTTGAAGCTTTGGTTGGTTTAAACCCAAAGTTAAGTGGTGTTGAAAAATTTCTATATTTAAAAAATTCGTTAAAAGGTGCAGCAAAACAAGTTATTAGCGAATTAAAGGCAACCGAAATCAATTATGATATTGCAATAGAGCTTCTAAAGGAAAGATATGATAACAAAAAATCCTTAATCTTCAGCCATTTTGACTTATTGTTTGAATCTCCTAAATTAAATAAAGAGTCACAATTGAGGTCCTTTTATGACAATTTTATTTAGAGCTGTAGATAATGAAGGCATCGATGCTGTCAAATACAAAAACGCCGTTTTGGCTTACGTCATCAAATCAAAGGTGGATAATCGTACCGGTGAAGAGTTTGCCAAGCGTTTTCCTAAACAAATTCCCTCGGTAAAAGAAATTTCTAAATTTCTGTCAAATAGATGCAATATAATTGATGAAACAACAATTTCCTCTAAAACAGTTCAGCACTCCTTAGGAAAATCACACGATTCTAACAAAAGGTTCTCACCTGAATCAAAAAATATCGTGCACAGTTTAGCGCAATCCAACAGTTCTTGCATATTATGCAAGGGTGAACATTTTTTAAATAACTGTCCATCTTTTTTAAGTATGTCGGTAAAAGCAAGATTTTACAAAGTAAGGTCTCTTAAACTATGCACGGTTTGTTTTCAACACAGCTATAAGTCAAAATGTACTTCTTCTCTGAAATGTAACAACTGTCAACTACGACATAACCATTTATTGTTTCTAGTTCTGATAACCCAACAGAAGCTTCTGATTCTTCCACAACCCTAGAGAAAGCTACTCTTTCTTCTTTTGAAAATAACAATATTATTTGTGGATTTTCTAAAGGTTCTGAAGTGTTGCTGTCCACAGTTCAAGTTAATGTTATCAGCGGAGCTAAAAGTATTACCGTTAGAGGACTATTAGACACAGGTGCCCAAAACAATTTTATTTCTCAGAGCTTACAAGAGATGTTGAACTCACCTTACAAACCAGTTAATATTACTTTAAAGGGAGTTAACAGTGCTATTTCGAGTTGTTCGAAATATACTTCTGTTCAAATCCAATCAAAGTCAAGGAATTTCAAGGCAACTATTGATTGCTTGATAATTCCCACAATTACGGATAAACTACCCGCAGTCAGAATTGACAGTAATATTCTTGCTATTCCTCCTAATTTGCACCTCGCAGATAATTCTTACAATGAGCAAGGGAACATTGATCTGCTTCTCGGATCTTCTATGTTTTACAAATTACTGCTTCCTGAAAAAATATCTTTAGGAGCACGTATGCCGATTTTACAAAATATAAACGACTTCTTCAAACTAGCCGTAATTACGAGAGTAGCATATTTAGTTGTCGTACAACTGATCAAACTGAGGAATCAAATCTTAATCTCCACCAGTGGTTAACAAAATTCTGGAACATGGATAATCCTGAACCATCTTCAAAATTATCATTGCTTTCGCCTGAACAAAAATTTTGTGAAATTCAATTTCAAAAAAACGTCTGTTTTGATGGGAATGGACATTTGTCCGTTAGCATCCCGTTCAATTCTAAGTTACCTCTATTAGGCGACTCTAGACGATTAGCAGAAATACGTTTTTTATATCTAGAGAAAAGATTACGCAAAAACCCCAAACTGACCCAAGAGTACTCAAAATTTATGTCGGAGTACGAAAGGTTAGGTCATATGACCAAAATTACCGAAGAAGAATGCTTCCGTTCTTCCTCTTTTTTGTCGACACCACTGATGGTCCCGTCAATATACAAACTATACCACCACAATTCTATCCGCATCATGCTATAATTAAGCAGTCATCGTTAACAACTAAATTACGTGTAGTCTTTGACGCTAGCGCCAAATCTGATTCTGGACTTTCAGTCAATGACGTTCAAGTTGTAGGTCCTCAAGTCTAAGACGATCTCTTACATGTGTTGTTACGTTTTCGTGCTTATGAAGTTGCCGTGTGTGGCGATATTGCAAAAATGTATCGTATGGTTAACGTACACCCTGAGTTTCGAAAATTTCAACACATTCTATGGAGAGAAAACGCAGATCAAAATCTTTCAATTTTTTGTTTAAACACCATTACCTACGGCACTGCAGCTGCCAGTTATTTGGCAACGCGCTGCTTTCTGTATCTTGCAGAATTAAATAAAGATTCTTATCCCGAGGCTACCGAAGTTATCTCAAAAAATGTTTATATGGATGACTTACTTTTATCGACGTACTGCGTTGAAAATGCTATTCGCATCATAAATGATGTTTGTGCGATTTTTTCTTCAGTTGGATTCATAATTCGAAAATTTGTATCTAATAGAACCGAAGTCTTTACTTCAAACTGTATAACAGACGTCGACTTTGCAACAATTTCTATTGGAGATCGCACCGATTCAAAAACGTTAGGTCTTCATTGGGATAACTTATTTTGTGCAGTCGAGATATTCGAGGACAGTGTTTTTCCCACTAAAAGGAAACTCGTATCAGTTATTTCTAAGATCTTAGGCCTTTTTTCACTAGTTACGGTTCAAGGAAAACTGATCATACAATCATTATGGCAATCCAAACTTGATTGGGATGATCCCATACCTTTAGAGTTGATGCCAAAATGGTCTAGTTTTAAGACACAGTTATCTGAGTTAAAGAACGTCAAGGTACGGCGATGTCTTATTCCTTCTAAATGTTCGGAAGTAAAATTGCACAGTTTCTGTGACTCCAGTAACCTGGGATATAGTTGTTACTTCTACCTACGCTCCCTCAAATCGTCTGGCGAAATCTTCTCTAATTTGATACTTGCAAAGTCTAGAATTGCTCCGTTGCGCACCATTTCAATTCCGCGATTAGAATTGTGCGCTGCAGTATTGCTAGCAAGTTGGAGTTGCAAGGTCATTGAAATCTTTAATATACAACTTAATAAAGTCTTTCTTTGGTCAGATTCTAACATTGTTTTGAGCTGGATAAAATCCAGCCCAAACAAGTACAAGACTTTCGTGGCTAATCGAATTGCTATAATTCAGGAATGCACTAACATTCAAAATTGGCACCATATAACTACCTCAAGCAATCCTGCTGATCTTGTTTCAAGGGGCTTGAGTGTGACGACTTTAAAAAATAATCGTTTGTGGTTTCATGGGCCAGACTTCCTTTTAAAAAAAGAATTTCAATGTTACTCTGATTATATTTCCGTTCATATTGGAGATAAGGAACTTAAGAATTCTATTACATTAATTAATAATACAACTTCTTCCGCAACTACATTTGCAGACGCAATATTTAAGAGATTTTCCACATTGGGAAAACTTAAAAAAAAGTAATTGCTTATGTGCTCAGATTTATACATAATTGTCGGAATCAAGAAAAATTAAATGGCGTTTTGTTAATAAAAGAGCTTAAAATGTCTTTAAATACTTTGACTAAATTATGTCAACACTCTTGTTTTGCTACTGAGATAGAAGCTGTAAAGGGCAATAAAAATATAAAAAATTTGCATATAAAGGCTCTTAATCCCTTCCTAGATAAAGAAGGATATCTCCGCGTTGGTGGTCGACTATCTTATTCAACATTTTCTTTTGAAAAGAGGCACCCTTTATTATTACCAAAGGGTCATCATTTTACAGAACTTGTGATACAGAGTTATCATAGAGAGATGTTACACGGAGGTGCTCACTTACTTTTGTCTTCTATTAGAGAACATTTTTGGCTCATTGGCGGTGTAAACTATATTAAAAGTATTATACGACGTTGTATAAGTTGTTTCAAAGCAAAACCAATTACACATCACCCCTAATGGGTAATTTACCAAAAACACGCTTGATCTTAGAGCATCCGTTTTTCACGTTGGTCTTGATTATGCCGGTCCAGTCTTAATAAAGGATAGACCTACTAGAGGTGCACGTTTTTCAACGCCACAAATTTTAAAGGCGCAAACTCAAAATTAGATTCATTATTTGGAGTTCTACATGACCCAGAATATCGAGACAAAATTATTAATTACGTACATAACAAATCAATTCAATGAAACTTCATTAACCCAAGATCGCCTCATGAAGGGGGTATACGGAAAACTTCAATCAAATCCGTCAAATTACATTTGGGCCGTATATTAGAAAACGCAAGGTTAACGTTTGAAAATTTCTACACAACATTAACTATGAAGCAATTCTCAACTCAAGACCATTGTCAACGCTCTCTTCCGATCCTGAAGACTTTCCTCTCTTATACCAGGCCACTTTTTAATTGGTCGAGCTTTAAGTTTCATACCTGAACCTAATATCCTCTCAATTCCAACAAATCGCTTATCAGTTTACCAACGAGCGCAACAAATGGCTTAACATTTTTGGCGTCGATGGAGTCGTGAGGTGGTACCTAAATACCAAAAAAGACAGAAATGGCTTAAAAATTACCAGATCTCCTCAATTTGGATTCAGTAGTCTTTATACAAGAAGAGAAACTTTTTCCACTTCAGTGGCGTCTCGGACGCGTTGTTGAACTTCATCGTAGTGCAGATAAAGTACTTAGAGCGGTGTGATTAAAAAATCGCATCGTATTTGTGTGTTACCGAACAACTCACAGTTCACATGAGATATTCATGAGTGTAGTTATTAGTTACGTATCTTTTTTTGTATCCTTAGTTAAATTAATTTTTGAATTCAAGTTTACATTGTCTTTTAGCTAAACTTATTAACTGCAATTCAATATAATATTGTATAATTGCTGAAACTAGTGTTTCAACGGAGTGTTTCGAATTTGGATTAAAAAATATATATTTAAACAAAAGATTATAAGTTTAGTAACTAAGAAACAAAAAAATAAACAGTTGTCTTTGTCAAATAAAAAAAGTAAATGTTCTATAAAAGTTCCTTACTGATTGTAATAAAAAGATTACCGTCCAGATCATACTAACCAGCAAAGAAATACAGTCCACACAAAATCCATTAATCCAGTAAGTGTACCTCACATACAAAATTTCACATCTCTATCTTGACCCATTTTCGAGAAAACAGTTAAAACCCAATTTAATCATCTCCTTTAATAAGGTGTAATTGAACAAGGGGTGAGTTTAGAAAAAAAATTATAGGAAATACCCTTCTTAATTTATGATGAGTAGTCACCTCCTAAATGTTTTTGGTGATTTGAAAACACACCGTTTAATGTCCAAGATTTTAGCCAGGGACGTACTAAGGACCCCGGGCCACTTTTTGACCTGTGTTTTCTTTAGAAACATCCACACCTCCTAAAGAGGTCAGGGGTCCTTATATGACCCTGACTAAAATATTGTTGTTTTTAATTTAATTTCGCACAACTTTTGTGTAAACAATTTTTTTGTTTGGTAAATAATTAACAAGATCTTTTTAACAGAATCTGCAATAATAATAGGCAGTTATGATACATTTTCTACAACTTTTGTTCTTACCTTAAGGTGATTAGGGAGCCAGAAAGTTCAATTTAAAAAAAATTGAAGAGAATGGTGACATAAATGGTAAGGATTCTTGCCAATGCCAACTATGAAATTTAAAAACTTCATGTCCAAAAATTCAAAATTGACCGATTAAGCTTACTAAAATTGCCAATACGCAAAAGTCAATGTTTATAATTTTTTTCACCATATAATCTCGCAGTGAGATAGACATAATCGCTTGGGCGTTTTAGTTTTCTTTAAAATATTTTGAAAAATATTCATGTAAGATTTAAATAGTCGTCTATTGAACACATAAAAACCGTTGAACCTTGTAACAATCGCTGGAATGCAGTTAATGAGGGTTGAAATAAATTAAATTGACGAATGTCATTGAAAATCGAAAAGTCAATTTATATAAAATTGTGTAAATATTAAAAGTCAAAAATTCCTCTGCATGGCGAAACAAAGGTACAAATACTCATTTTTTTTAGTTTTTTAAAATTACGAATCATTTCTATGTATTATTGGATTTTGGCGACTCATTTCTATGTATTTTCTATCTATCATTGAATTTTTTGGATTTTTCTAAATTATTTCTCTGTATTTTCTATGTATCATTGGATTTTGGGAATCAGTTCTACGTATTTTCTATGTATCTTTGGTATCTTTATATCTTTTTATAAAAAAAATCTAACATACCCTGCACCTCATAGATATAGAACTTTACTAACGTATAGCTTGTGGGTATTCTTGGTTTTGCTATAAATGTCTCCAGGACTGTACGTATTCTTAAGGTTCTCGGGTCTTTCTATAGATCTTCAGTCCTCTCAGGTTTTTCTTCAGATGATAACACGTACCCATTAACATTATCTGATGGAAATCTCAAAAGCTTCGGGCGAGGACGAGTCTCATTAATCATGCCCTATTTTTAGATATTGAGTTTGTTTAAGTTATGGATCTTCAATATTTGCACTACACGTAGTAATTCCTGAAAAACCTGATTTGTCGCCAAGCTGAAACTTTTTGACGCTTTTTCCAGACGTATTATATTGTGGTAAGGTTGATAATAACTCTTTAAAGGTGTCGTCGATGGCTTTAACTCGTACAGATGTAACCCTTTCATTCCTGTTGTCATTTGTACCAGCATTAGAATGAGTTTTTGGCAACATATTAAGTTCCTGTTGCGATCTAATTCCACAGTTTCTGATACAACCTTGTCTTCTTTAAGCAAATGGCACAATTGTTTTAGTAGAGCAGGGAACTTATCTTTGGGTAAAGAAATCTCACCTCTACCCGACCTTCTTCACGTAAGGTGGATGGGTAAGGTGAGTTGAGTTACTAAGCAGAACTATGAATTTTTTTCATTACGCATTTTGATTACATCTAGTTACATGTGAGACGATAAGTTGTCCCCAATCAGATATTTAGTTCTTTCGACATCATTCAAAAGACTGTACTCAATCAAAAAAACAGAACTTGTTAAACCACCTAGACTTGATTCTTTTATACCAGGATTTTTTTACTTATCGTACAAATGCAGGGCTTTAAAAACTACGCGTGACGATAATATTTTGCCTTTTCCGGTAGCAGCAAATATAACTGATGTGGACGTCTTCGAGGAGTATAGAATCCTTTCTGGATAGTTACAGCCATATCTGAATATTAGTTTCTTTTTTCTTGGATTGTCAATTAGTGTGATCATAGTTTATTATATGACTGGCAGGATTGTCCTTTAATTGTAGTTCGAGTTCGTCAGAATATGTGTTTATTGGATGATGAGAAACTACGACTTATGGTCTTATGTTTTACCACATTTTTGAATTCTTTTTAAAAATTGATTTTGAGAAATTTTCTAGAAACGTTTTTACTGTAACTGCTTGACAGCTTGGATTTTGTGGAACCGTGGAATTTTTGAAAAATATTTTGAACACATTACTTGAATTAAGGTTTCCACGGCCTGGATCATTGCTAACACAAAATTTCTTGTAGTATTCGGCAGTGAAAAATGGTAACTGTAGTTGGCAACATTTTCCCACTTATCGTAAAGGTGGAACAAAACTAGAAAAATCAAAAAAAAATAAAACAAGCGAACAAAAAGTTTAAGGTAGACCTTGATAATTTTTCTATACTATCTCTAATTTTTCTATTGAAGAAAAAAAAAATTTAACAATTATAGAGGAATTGTAAAAATCTATCTGATCCGTCACAGCAGACTTTGAACCTTGTGTTTGTAACATAAGTTCCGAAATATGAGAAAAGATAATTTAGATTGTCGAGATCAAATCTAGAAAAACCTCGAAATCTAGAAATAACGTTAGATACAATCCTGGAGGACGTTTTGGTTTGGAATAAATCCCTCTACACCCCAAATGAAAACGAAATTAACAGAATTCACACAACCAAACTTTATTGTGTATGAAAATTGACAAAACAATTCTGAGTAGGCGTCAAACACAAACGTACTTTACATTTCACAAAAAAAGTTTCTGGTACACCAATGCATCCTCGAAGTTTACACCTCCTTTTCTTTTCTAGAATGTAGGTCACTGCCCGGCTCCATCTCTTCTAGTATCCAAAAGTGGATATTTCCGCAGGTTTTCCCTCTTTGGTTTGTGTTCAATTTCCTGTTGGATACTAGAAAAGCTTAGACCTTTTGTTTGTCGCCAATAGTACAAAATATGTCGGTCCGCTTTGAATTGCAACAAATCAAGTTGATCTTTTTTGGCAATTTTACCGCTGAAATACCAAATATACTTCTCCTATAAACTGATTGTAGCTCATAACCGCATTGGGACATTTGATATCAATTCTACTTTTAGTTTTAGAATCGTTTGACACGCGTTGTAGGGTAAACTCCAACAAATGATGTGAACCGGTTTATTGTCATGCCAGTTTAGTGCTGATAGCTTAGCACCATGAACACACCTGCTTTCTTTTCTTCGGTGAAACCTCTTTCTTTTTCATCATTTTCTTATCGCTTAGAAATCAACAACCTTTTAAGCATTTGAACGCACTGTACTCAAGCTGTTGAACCGGTTTTGTAGTAATTATTTTGGTCAAACGAAGGACAACATTTTCGCTAACACCAACATCTGGCAGATATGGATAATGATCCACGGCAACAGAATATGCTCCTCAGTTATGTACAATACCATCAAATCCACACGAATGCATTAAATCCCCATTTTTCTGGTTTTGCTTGATAGAATGATGACCATCGTATGGTGTCATTTGTTGATCTGCACATACATTTATAGTGACAGTTAAAGATCAAAGAGGTCCTCTACCCGCCCGAACTGAAATCGATCGAAAAAAGTGTCAAAATTCGATTTTAGGGGTTCGAAAAAAATTATTTTTTGCGACGGATTCGAGTTTAAGTCAGGAAGGGCGAGTTATTTGAGGTGCGACAAGCCTATACTGGCTCAATATAATTTTTCGGCGTTTGTGGCGATTTTGAGATATCGACGCTCAAACCGAAACGGAT
Organism: Abscondita cerata; assembly: GCA_030710515.1. Taxonomy (NCBI): domain Eukaryota; kingdom Metazoa; phylum Arthropoda; class Insecta; order Coleoptera; family Lampyridae; genus Abscondita; species Abscondita cerata. Next base: position 102,542 of record JALBCR010004221.1, read on the forward strand.
CCATCTAGTTCGGTCCCGTGAGTTTAAAATAGTTACTCCCGCCCGATAAAATGTTTACGACTCGTTCGTCAAAAAAAAATTAATCGTAAAAAAAAATTTTTGGTGGGGCGGTACGGAATGCGAGTCGCTCAGATTGTCAATTTCGATTGGTCGTGGGCGTTTGTTCGGGATTTTTGGTTTTTTTTAGCAATTTTTATGTTTTTTTTACCATAAGATCGTCTTTTTCTTAGTTATTCTTTGAACAATTTTGAGACGAAGCTATAATAGTCAGTAAAATTTTTTCAAATTAAGAAAAAGTCACAAGTGGATGCTTCATCATGACAATGCTCCATGTCACACAACCATTTCCAACAGTGAATTTTTACCTCAAATTTTCAATCAGACATGTCTTAAGAAGACGTAATTTTGAAACTCTGAAGAACATTCAAAAGGCTGTGACCGACTAGTTAAAATCCATACCAGTTGAAGACTTTCAGCGCTGCTACAAAAAGTGGGAACAACGACTCCGCCGGTGTATAGCTGCCCAAGGGTTGTTGATTGAAAAAAATAAAAACTTTGGTAACTAAAAATCAGTCTCATCACTTTTCTCACACACTTCGTACGTACGGACTCCCAAATGAAAGATACATATTCTTTTCTGATGGTGCCGCCAGTCAGTTTAAAACAAAAATAATACCAGACGCAAGGAAAGTGTAAAGGCTTCGTTACAAAATTGAAAATGTGGTACAATAAAGTGACTGCTCGAAGACACGTCATTTTATCCAAGACGAGAAAAGAAGAAAAAAAATACTTAATAAGCTTTCTTATAACAATAAAATTCGTTAAATGCTTTAATTGTTTTTTTTTTTTAAGGAAACAGATTAAACAAGTTAATATAATTTTGATAGATTCATAATGTCGCGTTAAGTGACGCCACAAATCATTGATCTTATAAACAATTGTTATGTAAAATTCAAATAATACCATTTTGTTGCACACTAAATAAAATAAAAAAAAACATTCAATAATAAAGAGCATTTAATCTGTGATTAATTTGATATATGATTGACATTTTTAATGTTATAATTTCAAAAATTATTTAGAAAAACTTATTAAAAACATACTCCGAATGTCGCGTAAGTGACGGTGGAATAGTCGAAATCTGGAAACGGCTCAAACGAATTTGAAAAATTTTGGTATGCTTACACAGTTTTGTGGGCCAGAAAAATCAATCCATAGACGGGAAACCGTTTTTAGTAATATGGGGTTGCCAATGTCAACCCCACAATATTCATAATTTCCGTATAAGAAAATGTTACTCAAAGAGTCCGGAATATCAACAAACACGGTCAGCATTTCTGCTGACAACCAGGAAAAAATTTAAGCGACCTTGCCGATTTCGCAAATATAACTTACTAAGCACGTATATACAGGGTGGGGCACTATCAATGAGTTATTCAGTAGCATTAAAACGACAAATAAAATTAGAAATCTTAAGGCATACATATATCAAGATTATTAGAGACCACATTTTATAAATATTTTGGATTGTACAGGGTGTTCCAGAAACACGTACCATGTCAAAGTTTATTTTAAACAGAACAGCCTGTATTTTTTTTCTATTTTGAATTGTACGATAAAAAATAATGTACCTAAACATGTCCCTATACCTACTTACTTCCGTTTCGGAGATACATCTGATATGGTGCCTGTCTCTGGAGCACCCTGTACAATCAAAATACTTTTTAAAATGTGCCCCCACCCTGTATGTATATTATATATATATATATATATATACTAGGTTAAGCAAGTAGTAAAAGAGTGCATCGTGCAGCAGTCGCGCTCATCAATGTAAACAAACGACTCTGCGGCCAACAACAAAAGCGTCCACGCACAGTAATAATAATAATAAAACGGTTCTATGTGTATAGATTAATTTTAGACACAATTTTGATACTAAGTTGAAAATTCCGAAGTATTTATTGCGATGTTTACACCTTGGAGTTCTTACAATTACTGTAAATGATATTTTAAAACATGACCATTGTAACAACTTTAATGGACTGTTTGTCCGTCTGGCAATTGCTTTCTTGGAACAACGACACAATCTTTAAAATCGCAAATATCCGCTTAATGATCATTTTACTTACAAAAGTATAACAATAAGAAAATAGAAAGTGCAACAATGTTAATTAAATTTATTTTATTAAATATCGAATTGCAAAAAATTTTTGACCATAAGATCGTCTTTTTCTTAGTTATTTTTGAACAATTTTAAGACAAAGCTAAAATTTTTTCAAATTAAGAGAAGTCAATTTTTTCATAAAGTTTTTCAACAATTTTTGTGTCACTTTTTGAACTATGATTTAGCGTTTTTGGGGAAGATGTTTAAATTCAAATTCAAAGCGAAATCTTTTATAGACGCAAATTTTTTTTAAATTAAATTAAAATGTATCGTTCGTCGACAATATGAAATTGAAAATGTGTCAATTTTGAGGTTTTTTGAATTTTTCACCCACTTCTTCATATTCAATGACCTTGAACCCGTGAGAAGTATTGATGTACAAAAGGTTTTCTATCATAATTCGTCGTCAAAAGTTTGGAAGTCAAGAAGAAAAGCATTTGTTTAAATAAGAGTTGCCGTTTAGAATATAATCTAACTTGAATATGAGAAACGTTTGTACATTTGTTTTTAGGAAATTTGTACATTTGTTTTCGAGAAGCATTTGTACATTTGTTTTCAAGAAACATGTGTACATTTGTTTTGAAAACATTTGTACATTTGTTTTAGAAAACATTTGTGCATTTGTTTTCGGAAAACATTTGCACATTTGTTTTCGGAAACATGTGCAACATTTGTTTTGGAAAACATTTGTACATTTGTTTCGGAAAACATTTGTACATTGTTTTCGGGAAACATGTGTACATTGTTTTTGGAAAACATTTGTACATTTGTTTTTGAAGAAACATTTGTACATTTCTTTTTGGAAAACATTTGTACATTTGTTTTTGAGAAACATTTGTACATTTGTTTTGGAAAACATTTGTACATTGTTTTCGAGAAATTTGTACATTTGTTTTTGGGAAAAATTTGTACATTTGTTTTCAGGAAATATTTGTACATTTGTTTTTGGAAAACAGTTGTACATTTGTTTTTGGGAAATAAAGAAAAGCAACTTAGAAGTTTTTAAAATTATATAAGTATTCACTAACGTTTCTCTATAGTGATAATGAAGTCACCGGCCATCTTCTTGGGCTACCCGTTGAAAGTGACATTTATGTGATTTGTTGTTGTATGAATTACTAACTAAACAATAAAACTCAGGTCTTGATAACATCTGAAACTCTGAAGGTTTATCAATATTTAATTTAAATATTTGGTTCGCTCTAAAATGATTATATAATTTTAGTACAGCTCTGATTTGGAGCCCAACAAAATTGCGGGGTGACTTAAATATTTTAAATGTTTCGACAGTGAGTTACGCTTCTAAATATTATTATTATTATTATTCTGTGTTAATGTTTTTAATAACATGTCACGTATAAGATAAGTGGAACTTGGTTTAACGTAATAATAATGCATAATCTGTATTTTTTGTAATACCTAATCTTAATTTACCATTATAAAGACATAATTTTTTACTACTAGTTGTTAATTAATTATTCCTATCTATTTACCTTTCCAATGTATTTAATGTACCTAATTGTGTAAGCCCCCTCATGATTTATAAAAAATACTACTTTAACATTGGCATTGAATAATTAATCACTTTTATCATTTAGATTTCATTTTGTTGTTTATTTTCTGCTGAAACTTTATTTTTTCATTGTTACGATAATAAAAAATAAATATGTTACGTATTTCATTTGGGATAAAACTATCATCATCGATATTAAAGCAGAATATTTGACCTCTGATTCAGATGTCCAATCTAATTTTAAAGAAAATATTTTGCTATGGGTTTTTTTAATTTAATTGTTGCAATCATCATTAACAATTACTTTAGTTTTGCGACCCATTTTTAAAAAGTGATTTATCTTGGAAATCAATCTATAAGATTTTAATAATAAAATAAATATTTTCAAGTACGTAACAATAAAAAAAAACCTTTGTACCTAAGGGAATTCTACGAACACAATTTTTAATCGCTTAAATCTGTTGTCAGATAACAAATATTAGAGGTATTTATAATTATTGTTGAACTTTGTTGACGATTGCGTCATTTATTACCTAAATCGTAAAAATTGTATACAATAATATGCGATATTGCGTTTTAAGCAAGGACGAATTTCCCTAAAGAAATTTTTGGTGAAGTCTGACGCAAAGGAAAATTTTTTAAACAAAATATTTGTAGCACATTTTATTTTTTTTTATTTCTTAGTATTATTTCAAGTAACAAGTAATAATAGTGTACGAAAATCCATGTCAAACAGGTTTAAATATTAAAGATAATATGCGTTATAATGACACTTCCTATGTTTAAATACAAGTAATGTCAAGAGTACTCTCGAATATGTTTGCCTTGATTGCCTACGTTTTAAGAAAAACACTTCCTTTTAAAAATTCAAATGAATACAGTTAAACAGAACAATTTTGTAAATTTAATTTAACTTAACTGGTCGTCGTAAAATTATAATAGAATAAGAAGTAAACAAGTACTTTGCTTAATTTTATTTAAAAATATTGTCTGAATATCTAATGTTATTGTTTGTGTGTTTATTCCAATACGTAGTCACAAATGAGAGTTTTACGAGTCGTCGAACTTTGACAATTCAAAAATGATTGGCAAAAATTCGACACACGTTCTCGTCAAATTAAAAGCGCGTCGTTTTTAGCGTGACGTCGATGAATTTACAGCTGGCGTCTTCTCATCTATAATTTTCTTTAGGAAGATTCCACTTCAGTTCATCGAATAGATATACTCCAATTTTTAAGTAAATATAACAGCTAAACTAAACAATGGATTTTTAAATAAAAAAATATACAACGTGTCCAAGATAAGGATGCCCACTATGGGGATCTCGGAAACGGTAAGAGATGGAAGGTCGGTTAAATGGAACAAAAGTTGCGCATTTGAGGGATGTATTTATAGTCTTTGAAGAACTCGGATATCTCTTTTAGTCTTTGAGATATTTGAAAAAATTAAATTTTCTGATTTTCGTTTTTATTTTTTCTGACCTTATTTGAAGAGATATCAAGAAAAGAATAGCACATTTTCATTGCCACTTTTCTAGCTCTACCTAATGGTTTTATCCAATTTTGATACAACGTTTCGTTTGTTAGCAACCATCATCAACTTTATTTTTTAAATACACGAAAAATATTTTTGCCATATTTAATTCTCTCCTTGATACTGAATTCAACGATATGTCACACTTTATATTTTTGAGACGTTTCGGATGAGAAATTAATATTCAATGTAAAATATCGAAAACGTACAGTACCGAAACATTAGAAAACCGTAAAATTATAATAAAATATGTTTTGTAATTTTAAATAATAGACAAATGAAAAACAAATTTATTTTAAAGGTTAATAAACTCACAAAAGATGTTCAAAAAGATTCCCGTTATTCTCCAAACATAAATAGCATCTTCTAACTGTAGAATTTAACACATTCCTCAACATTTGAGGAGTAATACTAGCACACGCTTCGAAAACTAATCTTTGTAACATTTCTTCGTTTTCAATATCGTTTCCATAAATGTAATTTTAATGTATCCCCAAAGAAAAAATCCAAAGGTGTTATATCTGGAGAACGGGCTGGCCACAGTACATTTGCATAAGTGCCAATACATCTTTCTGGAAATCTAACTGACAAGTATTCTCTGACAACTCTAGAATTATGTGCTGGTGCACCGTCCTGCATAAACCAACAACCTTCAACTTCTTGGATAGACAAATCATTCAAAGCTATCTCTAATTCATTTTGGAGTAAAATTTGGTATCGTTCAGAATTTAAGGATTCGTGGTAAATGAAAGGACCTATAATTCGAGTACCAAATATAGCAGCCCACATATTAAATCCGAAACGGTGTTGGTGTTTGGCCGTTTTGTACAACCGTGGATTTTCTCTTGCCCAATAATGAGCATTTCTACGATTAAAAATTCCATTAATATTAACTCTGCTTTCATCGGACCATATTATTTTATTCGGAAAATATTCATTGTCTTGACATTGACGTGTATACCATTCGCAGAATATTCTACGTCTTTCTGGGTCACCTGGTCGAAGTCCTTGGCAGATTCTAAATTTATATGGATGTACTTTCTCCTTCTTTAGAACGTAATGAGCTGTCGAATGCTATGCCAGTTGCCTCTTCAATGTTCCTAGTAGAAACCTCTGGATTTTCCGTTACAGCTAATAAAACAGTATTGGCTCTTTCTTCATTGCAAGGTTTTTGCGAGATTTTATAGGTTTTGGAACGCACCATATTTATTTAGATTAACTGCTAATCTGCGAAAAGTTCTTTTGTTAGGTTGACGCCTTTCTGGATATTTGTTTAAATACATTCTTTCGGCTTCAGAACAATTACGTTGACACAAAATGTAACACGTCAGTATGTCGAATTTTTTCATTGAAAAATGTTCTCCTACCATATTGTTTTTAGGTAAACACAAAGGTAATTCACTCAAAGACCACCAAACAAACGTAATATGTACAACAATCAATTATGACAGTTATGAAAACAAAATGCAAAGCCAACTTATTTTTATCAAATGCAACAGTACGAGGGAAGATGTATTTTAACTGTTTAATTAACAGTATTTTCACTAAATACATACTTGTGAGTTATTTTATTTGCAACAGGAATTAGAAAATGAGAAAACATAATTTTATAATAATTTTAAGGTTTTTAATGTTTCTAGTATTAGTTTTAACTGTACTTTTCGATGTTTTACATTGAATATAAATTTTCTCATCGAAACGTCTCAAAATATAAAGTGTGACATATCGTTGAATTCAGTATCAAAGAGAGAATTAAATATGGCAAAAAATATTTTTCGTGTATTTAAAAAAATACAGTTGATGACAAACGAAACGTTGTATCAAAAATTGGATAAAACCATTAGGTAGAGCTAAAAAAGTGGCAATGAAAATGTGCTATTCTTTTCTTGATATCTCTTCAAATAAGGTCAGAAAAAATAAAAACGAAAATCAAAAATTTAATTTTTTCAAATATCTCAAAGACTAAAATAGATATCCGAGTTCTTCAAAGACTATAAATCCATCCCCTCAAATGCGCAACTTTTGTTCTATTTAACCGACCTTCCATCTCTTACCGTTTCCGAGATCCCCATAGTGGGCATCCTTATCTTGGACACGTTGTATGTATTTAAACATACCTCTGAAGGTCACTGGTTCACAAAAAATTTGACAAACTTTGTTGTTAATTAAAAGCGCGTCGTTTTTAGTGTGACATCGATGAATTTACAGCTGGCGTCTTTCCATCTACACTTTTTTTTACAGTAAAATCAGATACATTTATTTGGACTTTTAATTAAATATAACAGCTAAACTAAACACTGACATCCATATGCATAGTCAGATTTTAGTAAAGCAATAGTAACTACTTTGTCACTATTACGGCAATTGCTACGCATAGTCGTTATTTAATGAAAAAAATATTGGTTTAAAATATTTTATGGTATTCCCAGTATTGTTGAAAGACTTCCAGCATTCTTCTCAAAATACTTATAATTCTCCTAACCCTAACTTCAATTTTTCATTCGTATATCAGAATATTCGTGGTTTAAACACTAAATCTTGCAAACTTTACAAAAAGCACCATAGCCTGATTGTATTCTGCTAACTGAAACTTGACCAATAACGCCTAAAGTTAACTCTTCTGAATTCTTCCACCATTATTATGTCTATCGCTGTGACAGAACAACGCATCGTGGTGGTGGTGTTTTAATCGCTGCTAAATCTGATATTGAAGTCTAAGTCACTAATCTTTACTCACCGGTAGTGGGTTGTGAATTTATTCATTGCAAACTTTCATTTCGGTGTTTTTGCTTATCAGTTATTGTGATTTACATTGCTCCTTCGCTATCTTATAAAGATTATTCTAATATTTTTGATTACTTGGATACTTCGGTAAATTTCACAGAATCCGTTTTGTTATGTGGTGATCTTAACATCCCTGATCTGCTTGATTGCACTATTGGATCTATTGCTCCTTCAAGACTGTTTAACTTGTATAATCAATTCGTCCTACAACATAAATTAACACAACATAATCACACTGTAAATTCTTACAACCGGCTACTCGATGTTCTATTGTCAACTGACGTTGTAAAGATACAAGTTGAACGTTACAATCTACCGTTTGTTGCTGAAGATCCATATCATCCTACATTAGAGTTACGTATTGAGTGTTCTAAACCCATACATGACGTTCCATTTATTAACAATGAGGATACCTATGCCTATAAATATTCGAGATCTGATCTCTGCACTTTGTACGCGGCCATTTTCAATATTAAATGGGATTTGATTTTCACCATCAAAAAAATATAGCTTAAGAATAAACATTGGTCTAAATATAGAAAGTTTAAGATGATGTATGACCTTGTTATTGTTAAGAGGCTTAGGATTGAAATTAGAGCTGACTCTGGTATTGAATATGATCAATTCCTACGTCAGTCTGAGATATCACTATGTTCCAATCCTAAACAGTTTTGGACATTTGTTAATAAAAGAGAATTCAACAAATTTACCTGGCTCTATGATGTGGGAGTATAATGAACTTACATCTCATCAAGATATTGTTGAAGCTTTTGCCTCATATTTCTCGAGTGTCTTCAATAAGGGTATAAAAGTTAGTGATTGCATTTCATGTTTTATTGATCCTCTGACATACCTATTTACTGTAATTTTAAGAACTTAGCCAATATCCATACTTATGGAAGCATTCTAAAGTAAACTCCAGTTTTTCAAAAATAGTGACAAGTCCGATATTAAGAACTATAGACCTATAACCTTACAGTGTAATATTGCCAAGATATTTAAACATATTTTTGCTGACGTCATTTATTCTCATGCCATATCGTTTATTGCTTCTCAACAACATGGTTTCATCAAGGGTCGATCTACCGTCTCAAATCTTTGCGAATTTACAACTTTTGTATCAAATGTCTTGGATAATAGATGTCAGGTTAATGTTATCTATACCAATCTTTCTAAGGCTTTTGATAAGGTCAATTTATGTTTGTTACTCAAAAGGCTTAGCTATTACGGTTTGTGTGACAATTTAGTACTATTAATAAAAGCAATGCTGTCTAATCGTTTACAGTTTGTAGAATGTAAGGGCTTTAGATCAAAGATGTTTAATGTTAATTCTGGTGTTGCCCAGGGTTCTGTTTTAGGTCTATTATTGTTTATTATATTGTACAAAATCCAATGTCATTCAGTTTCAATATAATATTAGAGGTCATGTGCTAGAGAACTGTTGTCAGATTAATGATCTAGGTGTCATTATGGATAATAAACTAAGTTTTGTCCCTCACATTCTAGATATATGTAATAATGCTGTTAAAATGCTTGGTTTTGTTATCAGAAACACGCAAAAGTTTAAGGATACTAACTGTATTAAGCTATTGTATTACTCACTTGTTCGCTCACGTCTGGAATACTGCAATATAATTTGGTCACCTTATCATCAGCTTTACATTGATATGATAGATAATATCCAACGTAAGTTTGCTAAATATTGATTTTATGAATCGTTTGAATCTGATCCAATCAGACACTGTGACACGTCTTGGCTATTTGAACGTTGTCGGCTTATTTCATTAAAATCTCGCAGAATTGTTGCCTGTCTGATTTTCTTTCAAAAATTAATTAATGGTTGTATTTGCAGCATCTCTCTGGTAAATGATATAAATTTTAATATTCCTAGGCTTTTAAGTAGACAACCTGTTACTTTTGTGTACCAAATTCCTAACACGCATTTCCATCTCAACAGTCCTATAATATATTTTTGTAGGCTATATAATAGCTTAAGTAATGTTGCTGATCTTGACATATTCTTTAATGATTTTTCAACCCGCAAAACTAAAAACAGACTCTATGAGGCATTAACTTAAAGTAGTTCTCAGTTATTATTATTTAGAAGTTACTTTACTTAGTTGCTACTTTTATTTAGTAGAAAGAAAATACCGCTCAATAGTACAATTTTCTGGCTACTTTCGCGTTATTAGCACACTTTGGAATGTGAAACATAATAAGTAAGAAAACAATGGCGGATCATTTTTGTGCAATTTTGATGTTTTAGATCAAGAACAACTTCCGTATTCCTCCAAAAATTAAATTTTAAAATAAAAATGGTCTTTTAGGACTCCTTTTTTGTGGAGGTAGGAAAACAAACAAAAACACACAAAGAAGGGTTCCTAAAAAGACTATTTTTATTTTAAAATCAAGAACAAATTTGTGGCAAGCTGCCAAGTATTCCTCAGAATGAATAGAAGAAACGATTATTGAGAGGGTGGATGCGGGCAAACTAGATAAAGTAAGGGTCACATCTACCTCACCGACCAGTATGCAAACAAGAAAGCCAGACGACAATGCTTGATGCCTCCTGCAAGACTAAGAAGGTACCCTCGCTGAACAAAAAGGCCTTTCCCCTGATTGTTTTGATACCCTCTATCATGTTTGTTTTTTAGAAACGACATTAGAAAAAAGCCTTAAAGTGAATGAGAGAGAGAGAGATGAACTTTGTGCGTTTTCTATGGTAAGTTTGAAAAATTGCCGTTTCATTACAATAGGGTGGTCTTTGAAGTCGCGCGCAATCCCTTCCGGTTGTAAGGCTAGCATTCATCATCCAGAGGTGTTGGTATGTGAATTGGAAAGTAGACTTTGCAAAGCATTAGATTTCCATGATATCTAAAAAGAACAGTGTATGGGTTCTACGACAGCCCAGCCTGGATTCATAGTAAGACGAGGTGGGGGAGCTAATTGCCTCTTCTATAAGATGCTGTTCGAGATACAGCAAGATACTCCGTGTGAATGGGTATGCAGTTAGAGAAACTCTCAAGTGGATGAAAAGACCATGGGTTTCTACTGGAAGTCTGAGTATGGGGAAACATTTCAAAAACAAATCATAATTCTTCTCCTCAGACTGAAAATTTAAAAAAATCTCATTAATGAAGGATGAACATGAAATCATACCTATAGTGACCAGGATTCTGGAAAGATCAGATTCTTGGGAATTTTTGTATCCAATTTTACTTACTCAGAAGCATCCAGTAGTGGTGGAATTAATCCGAGAAGAACACTTTGAATCATGCCATGGTGCATGCTTCTGAACTTGGAAAAAAGTAGTGAATTTGTCAATCGAGGAAAGTAGTGAACAGTGAAAATGGCCCCATTGTCCAGTGCCCGAATTTAAGGTGCAACCCCTTTGAAGGTTACTGGTGTGACTTGATATGTTCATTGTTCCTGAAGAAGTAGAAGAAGTAGAAGAACTGTTGGATAGTACTCTATACCCGTGCGGTATGTAGGAGCGTGCATTTGTACAATGTGCCTTACCAAAATTTGATTTATATTGGCTGACGTCGTTTACGGCAAATATGATATTGGGTCTTGTCCCTTGAGCTAGATACAATAAGCTTTCTGATATGGTTTGGTTGTCTAACCCTTCTCTTTCCTGAATATTTTCATGTCAGATGACAACTACGATTGAATGACTCGGCGTCATTATTGGTTTGCAATCAGTCATATTAAACTTTTTTAAATTATGCCGATCCAAATAAATTGTTCTATGTTCGTGATTTATTGATAATCCTATGCAATTGATACCCAAACCCATATCTTTCATTTTGAATGATTCACATAATACTTTCTTAATTGCATCTTTCTTCTCAGCATTTTCATTTACTTTACCATTACAGTCAGTTTTTGTTTTAAAACCCATTTACACTTAATAGCTTTTCGATCCTTTTGATAAATCTACTAGATCTCAGATACAATTTGATTATAGAGATTGCAGCTCTTTCTCCCTAGCTAACTTTTATTTATCACGTTCATCACATTCTATTGCCAGTAATTAGATTTTTTTAGAGGTCTCAATGGTTCTTATTGCTAGAATTGATATCTCAATCCGGGTAAGTATCTGATATGGATGTATCAATTATTGCATAGTCACTACTATTTTCATTGTCATTGTTTAGACTTTGTGTCAATGTTGAAAATTTGTCATCTGGTTTAATCCTCAATGGAATTGAATCTTTCCCGGTGTACACAGTAACAAGTGATTCTATTGATATTTCCAAGAACTTTTGGGTCTTGGCTGATCTTAATCTCTTCTTTTGAAGACAGATTAGATAATCCTTTTGCGTCATCATAGTAACCTAAACTAGTAATAGTGTTTGCAACTTTTTTTTTATTTTTGAAACATGGACCATCACCGTTGTACCCAAATTCTTGAATTTACATCAACTTAACTAGCCATACTTCTTTCCGGTATTTTTTGTTATCAATTGCTTTCCAACCTGACGTTTTCCATCTACAGTTTTACTTTAAGAAGATTTCATTACAGTAAAATCAAATAATTTATTTCAATTTTTAGTTAAATATAACAGCTAAAGTAAACAATAGGTTTTTAAATAAAAATCATGTGTATTTAAAACACCCAGCTAAAGGTCACGGTTGACAAGAATCAAACACATCTTTTCGTTAATTAAAGAAGCTCACGTTTTTAAAGGCTTGACATCGATGAATTTACAGCTAGCGTCTCAAAATCTACACTTTTCTTTGAGGGAGACTCCACTCAAACACATTTCTACTTTGATTTTTAATTAAATATAACAACTAATAAACTTAGCAATGGATTTCTAAATAAAAAATCATGTACGCAGGGTGTAAATTAAGTACTTGTACAAACTTTAAGGGATGTTTCTTTGACTAACATTAAGATATAAAGTTCATATGAACGCATGGGTTCGCAACGGCTTGGTTTCTTGAGATGCAGGGCTTCCAAAAAAAATATTTTATTTCGTTTTTGCTTAGGTTATATATTTTTAAGTTACATGGAATTGGACGAAATTTGGATACTGGGTATATTGCTTGACAAAAAACTGAAATATTAACTTAATTTTTTTGAATTTTAGAGGGCGCACAGTGTTGTTACTGAATTTAGTTAACCATAACTTTTTTGTGCCATTATATATCATTTTTGACTAGGCAGACCTATTCTCCATTCAATTTTACATACAAAACGTACTCTTAGTATTTTCGCTAAAAGCAGGCGTTTTGGATGTGACCAGTGGAGTATCCAAGAGGAGAGTTCGGGAGACCGAAAAATAAAAAAGTAAATTAAAGGTTTAACACAGACAACACGAATAGAGCTACAAGGGGAGAGAAAATAGAATCAATCTCTGAAATGGAGAGATCTTGAAAGAAAACGTTCAACAAAGACATGAAAAAAGAATTTGACTCGATGCTTTTGCAATATCCTTAATAGTCTCTATTTTTTGTTTCCGTGGTGATGAGGGCGAAAACAGTTTTCGGCGCGTCCCCGGATGCAGTTCGGTTTTATCCCGGGTTCAGCTACTCTACTATCGTTCGGAGATAGTCATGAAAAAGAATTTCTAACCAGCGCGCGACACAGATCTTCTGGTTTAAGAAGAACTGTTCCCACAGCCGTGTGGTAACCTCAGCGATGTCTTTTTGTTCTCGTCGCAGTCGGCAGAAATAGTCGTACGTCGCGATCTCTGCGTATACGGACTACCACTGGGCGACGGCGCCCGTAAGGCACTGTTTAATTGTCTTAATAAACTTCTTCGCGGGCAGATCCATCGGCGACGTATTTTCCAAAATCGTATGTCGCCGGAGAAAGTTGGTTTTTTTATTGCATCAAAAAAGTTTTCCAGGGAGGCATTGAACTGGAACTTTGCGTTTTATGGGTTTCGTTGGTTGTTGAGCGCCACACGTCCAGACCGGTGATGTGTTTTTCCACTGTAGGATTCGGTCTCGGTGATACTGGTAGCCTCCGCGGCTGCTGACGTGATACTTTGAGTGTCCGACATTCCCTTTCTTCACTGCTCAAAAGTTAATTTGTTTTCACTCGTTAGCCCCACGTTTGAACACCAATTGTTATCTCGAAGGTTTGTTAATATTGATTAACAGTTAAAACGTTTAATTTAGCAAACAAATTAATAGGTAAATACAGTAACGAAATCATTTGACACGTAATATACTTTGAACTGCTCTTTAGAAGTCCCGGAGCACGACTGACTGACCATACATAGCGTATTTCATTCCTCTCAAAGAAAGGAGAAACAGACACGCTTGCTTGCTCTCTCCCTTGAATCTGGGTTACTGACTGAACTCCGTCCTCGTCACGTTTTATTACGGACGTAACTTAGTGTGGGGGGTGGTGTCACTGATTGGCTACCCGGCCAGTAACCGCTTTAAAATTGAATGAGTGGTACGTGCGTTCCGCTTAAAAGAAAATTCCTTTACTGTATTCAGTCAATCGTCGCCAAGTACTCCAGGTGTAACTAGTTGCATATAGCACGTGGTTGTTCAAATTTTCAATGTACTCTTATTGAAGTGTATTTGAGTGGAAAAACTTAATCAAGTGGAACAATTTGAATACCTGGAAAAAACAGTCAGTAAGATTGACAAACAGAAAAAAGAAATAATTAACAGAATACAAACTTCAATCAAGGTATACTTTGCCATAAATAAAGCAATAATTACCTAAAAAGAAATATCAAAAAAAACTAAAATTTGAGTTATGCCAACCCTAACATGCAGCAGTGAAACATGGACACTTAGTAAGGGATTAAATATGTGACTACAAGCATGTGAGATGAAAGTCCTACGAAGAATTGAGGGAATAAAAAAGAAAGAATAAAAAAGACAGAGGGAGCCTTTTGGAAAAATTTTTGAATTGATTTCTTTTCGAGACGGACCGGAATTGTCGAAATTTTTTCGTTTTGTTCGAGATCGAAAAGACGAATTAGCCAATTTTTTTGATAACGCAAAAGCCATTCGCTGTGACTTTCTGCGATTAAACAATACAAAAACAAAACGCATGCGACACTTTCTTTTGGATGTAGCAGAGATTATTAAAAAACCAAATTTTACTATAAAAGGACACGAAATATTTAAAACTATTACAGATAGAGCAAAGTTTCATCTTGATGGGAACGCGAAAAAAAAATTTGAAAAATCCTTGCGGAGTTGAAGAGTTTGTAGTTTAGCAAGTTTTCGAACGGGTTTTACTCGCCCTTAAAGTCCGATGAGTGACCTACTGACTCGGGTTACAAACAAACCATTTTTCCAGTTTCAAAAATTGCTTTTCGCATATATAAATTTTGTTGCTTTTTTGAAACCAGTGGTTTTCTTGATATCGTGCTTATAGATGTACGAGCGGCTGGCTTTCTTGCTGTTGGCAACAATTGAAAATTTGAATTATCAACATGAAGCTCATGTTAAAGAGTTAAAAATTTGAATAGGAAAGAGAGGTTAAATGGGCATTTTTAAAAAGACGTTGTAATTGTTCAACCAACTGCCAACTTTTATTCGGATCAGATGACTTCCACAGCCACCCCATTATGTATCAAAAATAGGTCCAGTAACTTCTCATTTGAAAGGTCTTTTAATTTTAAAGATTGTCTAATTTATTTTGAATCTTGTTAAAAAAAAGAAACTTAACAAAAGATTTTTTTTAGCATTTTCACCTATACAATGAGGTTTTTTTCCGATTTTCTTTAAAATTGCTTTTACCAGAATTTCAAAACAAATTTTGGAGATAAGTTCAGATTTAAAAAACCCCAAAACCGCTGATGTTCGGCTCATAACCAAACTTACAGCCAAAATACTGTAAGTTTTGTTCGAATATCTCGAAAACGGGTCTTAATCAGCGTCGAAAAATACATATGATTCAAAACTCAATTTTTTCAAAACTTTCGAATTTTAAAGTCGCATATCTCAAAAACTGTTCGAGATATCGGAAAGTGATAAGCATATTCGAAATAAAAAAATTCATAAGAATTACGTATTAAATTTAATACATCACAACGGGAACCCTGTAAAAGGTCCTATCGATCTGGCTACAATGCATGTGCTGTATGGGTGGACAAAACCACTTATGTTTCAAAAATTGGACTGGAACATCAATGTCGGTAATTTGGTAACGGTGACAGCAGTGTTTCAAAAAAAAAAACTTTATCCTAAAGGACCCTATTCTGTATAAATCATTTACTGAAAGGCCTCACCCTTGATCTACGGCAAGTCGTACAAAGATAAAAACAACAGAGTGGAGTGTACGATAAATTATTCACAAATTCAGGATTTTCTCTCTAGGATCAATTTACTAATTTAAAAGGCCATCAAAAATGTATTTGCTACGTTTTTGATCAACATACAAAGAAAGGTATTATTGAAACAAATCTTCTAGCTTTGAATCCGTGTGTTTTTTTATAACAATATAATTTCTCTCGCTGCTGAATCATACAATAGGGTGGCTGTGAAATTTATTGATGAATGAGAATACATTTTCCAAAATAATGTATAAAACAATGAGTCAAATAAGTCCAGGATTTCACACCAAACAATCCATTTATTTATTTTTAGAAAAAAATTAGATTTAACTATGGAGGATAATTGATTCCTACGTAGAAAATATGTAAAAGAAGAACCTGCTGCTTGAGCTGACAAAAACTATGGAGATCTTAAAGAAATTTTGGTCGCGGAAGAGTTTTTAATACGAAAAGCTCTCTTAAAAAAATGATGTACAATTCTGTTGGGTGTGTGTCTAGTTTCTATTTGGTATGAAAGAAAGCCACTTTATGGGTAGGAAATGAGCAAAAAAAGTAGCATTTTACTAAAGGTAGTTATGCTTGAGATCTAACGTGTATCCTGATTTTGCAATCATACAGCTGAGCTGTCCTAGGGTAGAGAAATCGACAGTGTGGCGATTTTACTCACTAGGAGTTTGTTCAAGTCCATAAAGAATTATGTGCCAATGTGTGACAGAGTAATGCCCTGCAGATAGATACAAAACCGGTAGGGACTAAATCTGATCCAACAACGGAAGACCTGGACAGCTTTATAGCCGTTTCAAAAACTCGAAGACATCACTTAAAACTTATCCCGGATGTAAACTCCGATCATAACCCATTGGTAGCAGGCATCAGAATAAGACTGAAACAGGTAGAGGCTAGAGACAAGCCTCACACTCTGAACACGCAACTGTTGAGGAGACCAAAAATGAAGGAGAGATCAATCATACAGTGCACTTGCTGTAGTGACGGAGAATCCTTGATGATGCCTGGAATGCAATCAAGATGCTATTACTCAAAAACGTAAAACCTCTTCGTCAGCGAACACTCAAGACTAAACAGGAGTGGATATCAGCCGAAATATTGAAACAAATGAAGTAGCGATGACAGCTTAAGAACAAAGATAGACAAAACTATAACAAAATCCGTTGTACATTCAAAAGAAATATAAGAGAAATATAAAGGGAAAAATGGCTACAGGGAATCCCAAGAAAAATAGAACACTTACATTAGACTCACGTGATTTTAATCTTCACAAAGAACTGAAGAAAACTGCCGTTAAATATAGAAAAACAAATAAACTCAATAAAAGCCGATGGAAAATATATTTACTCTGTCTGCTTCGGAGAATTTATATTAGAGACATGTTTAAAACTCTTAATAGAAATGCCGCCAAACCGGAATCGTATCGTAACATGGAAAATAACGTGGCACAAGCTAAATCAAATAAAACTCTTTGTCCGGATGATATGCCAACAGACATAATCAAACTTCTGATGAAAGTAGCTTGCAGAAACTGACACAGTTTTTCAAAATACTATACTTGTCCTGTCAAATATCAAACGATTGGCTGGAATCAACGTTTGTTCCTATTCTCAAAAAACAGCAAACCAAGTAATTGAGATTACTACAGACTGATCTCCCGATGAGCCATTCACTTAAAATATTCCTAAAAATTATACAAAGGATTTAAACTTGTGAAAGTATAATGAGCAGAGAACAGTTCGGATTTAAGGCAGGCATGGGAACAAGATAGGCTCTATTTTGTATGAATATACTACTCCAAAAATCCATGATGAATTTTTTTTTTCATTCGATTCTGTAGGATCATCAACAACTACTCGAGTACCTAAATCACATCGGTATCGAGCATCTTAACTTATATTTTTCTGTTCACGTTGCTAGGAGAGGGGAACAAGCATGCCCAGTACTCGGCCAGTGTTAAGAATATCGCGGCGTGCTGTTGCATTGGTAGGATAGGCAACGCACTTGAGGGAACGGTGTTACTTCGATCGTGAGGCTCCTAGGGGCTTGGATTCGTCTAGTTAGAACATACTGAAACATTTAAACAGCAATCAAACAGCGAGAGTGAGGATTGGCCATAGGTTTACGGAAGCAATCCCCATACAACGCAGCGTTTGTCATGGATGAGTACACACTCTGTCATTGTTCAATCTTTACTCCAAGCAGGTTTTCGAGGAGGCCTTGACGGGTTGCAACTAGGCATGTATGGATAGGGGACTCAGCATAAACATTCTCAAAACGAAATGGATGTCGGTAGGCAAAATCAATATAGAACCGACCCCGCTGACACTTGAAAACAGCATCATCGAGAAAGTTTATCGTTTTAAATACCTTGACTGTTGGATAAACTCCAGAAACGACTCAGACATGAAAGTGAGAGTCAGAATCGAAATGGCAAGATACACATTTAACACATGGAAAGCTGTTTTAACTAATAGACGCCTAACGTTAAACACGCGACTAAGAGTGTTAAAATGCTATGTGTGGTCGGTCTTGTTGTGCGTTAGTGACACGTGGACCTTGAAGATCGATACTATCATAAGATAGAGGCTTTTGAACTAAGGTGTTACCGCAGAATGCTACGAGTAAGCTGATCATCCCATACCACCAACGAAGAAGTGCTGAGAAGGATGAACACAGATTGTGTATTGTTATCTATCATCAAAAGACGAAAACTATCGTACTTTGGTTATGTGGGTTCGCGGTCCTAAATATGACTTGCTTTGATCTATCCAGGGCAAAGTAGAGGAAAATTGCTGATTAGCCGTAAAAGCTTCTTCATGGCTGCGCACATCAAGTGGAACAAGTTTTACGAACAGGGTAATGAGAAGAAGAAGAAGAAGAACTTACGCTTGAAAACGACTTGTTTTTTTCTTTTTGTATGCATGTTTCTTTCCACTTCCTTCCCCACCTGATCTGTTGAGATAACCGTTAACTGCTTGGATAGCAACTTAGAGCTCTCGAAGAGTATCTTAGATCCCCATTGCTAAGCGCAATTTTTCTTTTCTTTGGTGGTTCTTATGTTTCTAGAAAGAGTCTCGTTTGTCTTTATTTGTCGGATGGTCTGCTGAATCTTCTTGGTTGGTTTGAAGATAGTTTTTTTTAACTGAAAGGCTTAACCAGATCTGAAATTCAAACCTCAAGAACACCCGAACGGCACCCTAACAAGATAAGCATTTGACCGACGCGATGGAAACCCATTAGAACCAGTTGAAGTAGAAATCATCAGAGTACATCCAACATCGAAAATGAACGGACCTATGACGAAGCTGACCACTCGTGTTCCATTCAACGACGCCTTTAAATCCGAATTTTGACGACATCTAGTTAATTACGCTTTACTAATTGCAACAAAGTTGACATTTATTTGTTATTTAATAAGTTTGTTTATAATAAAGTGTTGTCGTGCATATTTATTAGATCATTTTGTGTATACAGTTTATCCTCAGTTTTCTCCAAAAAAATTGTCTAAAAACTCAGATTTAAGTTTCTTTATTCAAAATACAAAAAATATTGCACTTTTAATTATTATTTTTTGCTGTGTAACAACTATTCGTTTTGCTATTGTTACAATTTACACAAACAATCAATGTTAAAAATACGATCATTGTGCCGCTCTTGCAGCATATCGACACATCTAGGTCTGAGAACAATAGCTTAAGCTGTATAAGCACGTTGTCATCAGCTCAGGTACTGACGAAACGAGAATCATAGCCGTAGATGTGGGGCATTATACCAAAAGATTAAAAATAATCGTATATACTACGTAAGAAGTAAAATTTGCAATGTGATCTACTATACAAATAATATAAATAACATATAACCACATAATAATTCATATCAAGGTAGATTTTACTATTATAATATATTTGCCTACTAATTTTTATGATTTTCCTAACGTATCAGGTACCTACGCCACTGCAATACGGGAGCATGCGATAATTGTGACAGGTTTATTACTCCGCGCCAATAGTATACGTGAGTATAAAATTGAGTGTTTAATTTCTTTCTTGTAAAATGGATCAAACTAGAAACGGAAATTTTTTTTCTATTTGAGTAGCTTACAGAGCCATAAAAGCACCCAAATGAGTTCTTTTTAGAAATTGAGATTCTTTATAGTAACACTGATAACTTCCAAGCTGTCATTACGTTCGGTGTGCATTAATTTAAATCGTAATTAATGTTCAGTAGATTTATTTGTTACTTATTTTTATTTCCATAACATTTTTTTAATGAAACAGTATGAAAAATGTACTAACTAAACTTAAACTAGCATTTAAAAAACAGAAGTTTAATGAAAATATTGCCACTTTTTAGCAAGCTACACTATCAAAATTCCGCAAATTTAAAAACTCGCCCAAAATAGAAAAATAGTACAAAGAATTCGTTTCAGAAGGTATTTAGCGACTCTTACTTTACTGTACTCCCGTCTTATAAAATGCGTCTTCAAAAACTAGTTCTTCTTAAAATACTATAATGCGACATACGCTCATAAAAGTTTAAGTTTTTATTTTTTGTTTTAATTTATCTCAGCCATGTAGAAGGGTAAAATTAACAACCTCCTTAATATTTTGATTGGAACTTTTGTGCTTTATAATTTTAAAATTTAAAATATGCATTTCATTTTCTGTATAATTTAGAAACTTTTATTTCTTCTAATTTTTCGAAAGTTAATTGTATGATTTTGTTTTATAGGCTTGTTTTTTATAACATTATGTAGATATTGAAACTAACTCAAATTGATTTTTCTTTATTTAAAAATAGGACACCAATAAATTTGTTCTAGATTCCCTATACACATTTTCTTGGAACATTCGATAATAAATTGTTGATGACCCTATACTTCGCGGGTTGTGCGCAACTGGATACAAGCAAATAACTTGGAGCTGTTACCCTGGCCAGCAAAAAGCCCAGATTTTAACATTATCGAAAATGTTTGGGCTCGAATACTTGCTGTTATCCGAAGACAACAAGGGCCAAATTTTATACCAGTAAACCGTAATGCACTAATTGCAGCCATTGATACCGCATGGGAAACGATTAATATTAATTATATTGATACCTTGATAGCGTCAATGAGCAGACGCCTCCAAGAATGTATCAATAATAATGGAGGTCACACCCATTATTGATTTCTTATATTTATTTATATAGTAAAAAAAGTTTTCATTTAATTTTAAACTATAACTTGGTATCTTAATTATAATTATGTAATAAATTCTTGTCAAAAACTAAATATATACGTTGACAATAAGAATTGCCTTAGTTTTTATTTTCACTTTTATATTAACTACAGAAAAAATGAAACGTCATAAAATATACATTTTGTAAGGACTAAATATTATGAATAGAGAGTTTAATGATTTTTTTAATAACTTACAATAATTAGTAGGTTAGATTTATTTAAAATAAGTAATAATCAGTCAACCCAAATAACCATGTTTAGTTTTTGATTTAATTTAAAAGTTATTGCTTGTAGACGTTTTTAAATCAAAATTATTTCTAATTTTATTTTGTAAACATTTCCTAAACAAAATTTTGATTCGATAATTAATCGAGCTATGGTGTTTAATTAGCGATACCTTCAAATATATTCTTTAAAGAAAAAATTAAGTAAGCAACGTAAATTACCTATTTTCTAAAACGTGCTTAGTGTAATGATTCATTCTACAGTCCTTCTATAAGATAACCCCTGCTGAGACTACCTGCTGTTAGAATTGTAAATGATACCCCCGCTTCACAATGTGCAAACTTTTGTTTACAGAAATTGTGGTGTCAAGTTTTAAATTTCATGAGTGTACTGTGTATATGAATTTGCAATTATACTGGCTACTGTTTTTTTTTTTCGAATGACAAAATCCATATGTTCTGTTAATTAAAAGTGTACAGTTTTTAGTGCGACACCGAATTATTTGCAGTTAGCGTATTTATACCCTATAGTTTTGTTGTTATATTGCTATTTGTAATGACTACATTATTCTTTATCAAATAGGTTATAGATTTTGATATATTCATAGTCATTTCTACTTCGAGGGAATTTGAAACAGCACTTTACCTTTTTTAAATAAAGTTGGCAACTATGACTATATTCTATGGTCAATGACAAGAGATTTTACAACAAAATTACTAGAACCATACTGTAACGAAACACAATAAGTTTTACAAAGACAAATAGATGTACGAACTTGTGGTTCTTATTTTATCACTGCGACGCCAGATTATTGTGTAAAAAACGTGTTAACAGCTGCTAATTTTAGCATGCCTGTTGGCAAATTTAATCTAACTGCGCGTACTTTTAAACAATTGTATTTGTTGGTATAAGTAGACAAAAACTTTTCGCCTAAAAATAAATAAAATATCAATGGTAATCTACAACAACTTTATTTTAAAATGAAGATATGATTGAGCAATAGTTTATCTACAAAAATTGTTTTTCAAGTTTTCAACTTTTTAGAGTATCCGTCCGACTCTTGCAAGAGCAAAACAAATTAATTTTTGGTTCAGATTATAATTTACATTAATATTACACCATTCACAAAATAAATTATTCAAGGTATTTTATACAATTGTATTATAATTTATGAAATGTATAAGCTGAGATCAAACGTTGTTATTCAAAAAACAGAATGGAAATTTAAATTACGTTTTGAAAATATCATTGTATGTGTGCTGTCTTGTCAACCGTAAACTCTTGTTTAAACGTGTCTGCTTTCTCAAAGATCAACGTTGAAAGAGTCGCGTCAAAACGTTCATAATTTTCTTAGTATCTTTTACAAAATTACTAAGATTTTGTATTGCTTTATTTCTATGCAACAAATGTGTTCAGTAGCAGCAGATTTTTTAAAACCTTTATCCGTAAATATATAATTGTACATTTGACAAATGATGTGCTGAAGAACAAACTATAATATGCTATATTCAGAAATGTATTAGAGTTTGTGACCAACTAGATCACAGAACTCTGTCCAATTCCATCACAACAATTTTTTTTTTAATTATTATTTATGATATCTTAACAAAATTAATTTTTCAAACCTTAATACGTTTCAGAGATCAAAATGGAAAACAAAACAAATTCTTGGAGCAACTAAATTCTGAAATTTATTATTCTATACAGGGTGTATTAAAAGATGTTCGCCTTATAATTACACCACGGTATTATACATTGAAAAACCAATGCAAAAAAACTCTGAAAACGTTTTAGTGTTAACTCTTCGGTTAAGGAGGTATTAATGCTTAAACTTTGAAAATTTTTGACTATGGTTGAGAATTGCATTGAAATTGTATCAACAACACATAGTTCAACAATTAAAATAAGTAATCAAATATAAATTATAACATTTCGGTAATAGTTTATGTATTAATTTAATATTTAAGAATGCAAAATCTTCGTGATTTATAGTTTTGGAAGATGTTGCAACCATGCATTATAAGCTGGTTGATGTTTAAAATGTAATAATAAAAATTGATAACTTGATGTATGATTGACGAATTAATTATTGTCATTTTTGATATTTGTAAAAGTCACTTTTCCAATATTTTAGTAAAACTTCTGCTTTACTCATTATTTATTAGTTACTATTCGCTTATATCATTGTTATAAGTTACTTTGTTCCTTGTGTGGTTCTTCACTTTTGTGCTTTCGGTTTTGAGAAAAATCATGGCATACAGTTTTCGCGAGTATGCAGATATGTGTTTGATATTAGGCGAATGTGGCGGTAATTTTCATCGAGCTGCAAATTTATATGCCGAACATTATGTAAACAGGAGACATCCTGATGATCATGTTATCGAAAGACTAGATCAGCGCTTAAGAGAAACAGAAAGAATAGATCCTAAGCAGGGAGTTGGTGGAGGCGACCACGACGTGTGTTACAACCCGAAATGGAAGAGAACATCTTACAGGTATTTGAAGACGAACCTCGACAAAGTACCCGTTCTGTAGCTCGAAGATTTGATTGATTTGATATTAGCCATACTGCTGTGCATAGAGTGTTACGAGAAAATCTCTACATCCGTTCCACTTCCAGCGAGTCCATGGGTTGCTTCTGGAAGATTATCCGCGACGGATAGAGTTTTGCAGATGGTTATTACGGCAACAAGTAGTCAATTCAGCTTTCATTGAAAACATTTTATGGACGGATGAAGCCACCTTTACCCGTAACTGAATGTTTAATATGCACAATGTGCACCACTGGGCTGATGAAAACCCTCATGTCTTCCATCAAACTAATCACCAGTTTAGAATCAGCGTCAATGTATGGGCTGGAATTATCGGAAATAGATTAATAGTGTCACACATTATGCCTCCTAGATTAAACGCCGAAAATTGTGTATTTTTTAAACAACGATTTACCGGGATTTTTGAGGAAGTACCGTTACTTGTCAAGAGAGACATGTGGGCTCAATTAGATGGAGCTCCAGCCTACTGGAGGCTTCAAACTAGGGATTGGTTAAACCAAAACTTTCCAGAGAGGTGGATCGGGGGCAATGCTCCGATATCACGGCCTACAAGAAGTCCCGATTTATTTTTGGGGCATTTTAAAAGCTCTTGTTTATGAAGTAGAAATAGAAACCGAAGAACAACTTCTTGAACGGATAAATAATGCAGTTAGAGAAATAAAAATCGTAACATGCTGCTCATGTTTATGTGTAGAAGTTGTAGGTGCTCATTTCGAACAACTATTGTAGCCGAAAAGAGAGTATAATTTAAATAAAACTTATTCAATCTTGAGTTATTCCAGAATCACAAACATATACGATCAAGAGTAACTACTGCATGCTTTAAATTGTACAGCGTTGCCAACTTAAAAAACCTTTAAGTTAAGTTAAGTGCTTAAGGTTTCGTCCAAGACCAAATTGGTGTTAGAGTTTTTGCTTGGTTTTCAACGTATAATAGCGTGGTGTAATTATTAGGCGCATGTTTTAATACACCCTGTATAATAAAAATATTATATTATTAATAGCTTTTTGTTTTTTTGTTTTGGTTTTTTTGAATTTATTGTTTTGTCATTATATTTTGGTTTAGTAATTTTTATTTTAACTTTTTATATTAATCTTATTTTTTATAATTTTTTATCTTTAACAGTTTGTGAAGGAGAATTAGCTTTAGGAAATGGTGCTTTCAAATTTTTAATCAATGTTTCTTCTCGGAGAAACCATCATTAACTTTATTTTTTATCAGGCCGCATACAAAAAAACACCTTTGTATTTAGTAGTGTTTTTTATTACAAATTCAACAATGTATCTCACAGAATTGATTAAAACCTTAAAATTGACAGCTGTCAAATATAATAATTGTCACTTGCATGAAAACAAAATTACACCAAATTTAAAAAGTGCACTCTATTGAGACACATATAAGGTCAATTTTGGCAAACGAAAAAATTCACGAACTAAAAGAGAATTAAAAGAAATAAGATGGGATGTACTAGGTATATCGGAAACAATTCAAACGCGTTTGTTGTAAGGTGCTGTTCGAGTACTCTTGAGGATTGGATTCTAGATATGGTTGAACTTCAAGGTTTCTTTGTTTCGGTTGAGGTTTTCTGAATATTTATGGATCTCAATGACCTCCCTAACCGATCTGTTATGACAACCAATAGGCGTTGCTAGTAACTTGAACATATTACAAATAAAAAAATGCTTTATATTATAGAGAGACAAAAACACTTATAATAGTGTTAGATTTTTAATAAACAAAAACTATAAGAAGATGACGACACTTCCAATAAAGGAATAAACAACAAAAACAAAAAAATAACAAACGCCATTTTGAAAGAAGGATTGAAAGTAGCAAAAAAGAAGGGAAGAAAGAAAATAAAACTATAGCTCAAGTCAAACAAAGACGCACATGAATGGAACCCGGAAAAGCAATGCGTCCCATTGTTTGAGGTATTAATGCTCCTTCTTATCTGATATCTAAATGGTTGTGAAATAAATTCAACAGTTTTGAATATCAACAATCAAATTTCAGTGTTCAAAATTCATACAATTTTATTAAAAAAATTAAAAACATTGAGAACGAAGTTTTAGTTTCATTCGATGTCTGTTCATTGTTTCCAAGCGTTCCGATAGATATCACTTTAGATTATTGGAAAGATATGTTACACCAAAATCATTTAGACAATTCAGAAGTAGATAATTTTATTAAATTAGGAAAATTATGTATGAGTCAAACCTACTTTGAAATTAACAATAATATTTATCAACAAAATTATGGTACAACAATGGGTAACAGCTTATCTCCGTTTATGGCTAACCTGTTCATGGTTAAATTTGAAACTGATTTAAAAAATAATTTAGAATATTTTCCTAGAATTTGGTGTAGATATGTAGATGACGTTTTTGCAGTCATCGACACTAAAGTTTACAGCCCTCAGCAATTTGTAGAAATTTTAAATTCCAAATTTGAGACGATCAAGTTTACCTATGAAACAGAAACAAACCTTAAGTTACCTTTCTTAGACACTTTAGTGACAAGAAATGCCAACAAACTAGATATAGATATTTATCGTAAATACACTAACACTATAAGGTTTATTACAAATGGTTCCAACCATAGTATGCAACATAAACTTACATCTTTCAACTTTTTGATTCACCGATTATTACATTTCCCATTGTCAAAACAAAACTTTGATAAAGAACTGCGAAATATTAAGCAGATTGCATCATACAATGGTTTTCAAGAATCACTTGTCACAAACATATTTAGAAAACATAAACATAAGTTAAACATTAGAAACATTTCAACGTTAGGAACTAGTAATAGCAAAATAGATAAGAAATATGTCAAATTACCAAATTATCCCACATACACATGTATAACGATGCGTGATGAGCAGATAGTTTTATTAATCAGCTCATTAAGACACAAAGAACAATAGAAAGTGCTATGTTAAATATCAACTTCAAAGACAGTAAAACTAATACCTGGATTCAACAGAGAACAAAGTAAAAGATGTAGCTGAATACGACGT
The DNA here is from genome assembly GCA_030710515.1 of Abscondita cerata. Classification (NCBI taxonomy): domain Eukaryota; kingdom Metazoa; phylum Arthropoda; class Insecta; order Coleoptera; family Lampyridae; genus Abscondita; species Abscondita cerata. Next base: position 129,824 of record JALBCR010004221.1, read on the forward strand.
AGCAAAACTAAAGTGAGCGTTGGAGGCTATACATAGGTAAAAAACACAGAAGAAGGGCCTCAAAAAGATAGGTCAATGACCTGAAAAGAACAGCTGGTTTTGGATGGATGAGAAGACTGGCATGAATTGGAAGAGGTTTATGTCCAAAAGTGGACAACAGAGGGCTAACAAAGAAGAAGAAGATTTTAGCAAAAATATTGTGGAATTATAATTTGGGACAAACGTAAACTAAACTGACGTATTTATTATTTTTTGTGTAGCGAATTCTACATTTTTCTATAATGACTTAAATACAAAATGTATGCACACCGAGTACGTCTAATAAAAAATTATATTACTTTTTTTAAATAGAACACCATGTATATTATTACATTTTTGAATGGTCTTCTTTTCTTTGTTTCAAAAATACAATATACAAAAGCTTTCTCTTGAGTCATTTTTCAGTAATTACACATTGAAAAGTGCATTTAATTATTAGTTTGCAACAATAAGAATAAGTAGTTTTTTTATTTGAAATTTAACTATTGCAATTTATAAACCAAATATAAACTTTATTTAACGCTCAATTATTTTTTATTTTTATTTTTTATGTCTAACACGATATATAGTTATTGACATTGTACAATTAGCCTTGTAATAACACAAACCAATTTCCTTCAAAATATAAAATCATGCAAGACAGGGAAGGGATTTAATTGGTTATTAAAAATGTTTTTGATAAATCGTTAGTCAAATTTTGAAATAATTTAGGTGGCCATAAGGAGAACAAATTAAACATTTTTGAGATAGGGGTTGTCGGGGGCAGATGTTAACGTTTTAATTCTACAGATGAAAGTAGGATCCATTATGATATTGATGTTTTGGTAACATTTAACATTAGATGACGTCGACCTTAAAACAAAAATAGTCTTGCTTTTGAATTTAGCTCAAAACTAAATAAATGGAATTATTCGGAGTAGCCCGGTTTTATTTGGAATGCACTGTACACTTGATGTCATATAGTTGACAATCTTAATAGAATGTTAAGACAAAAGTCTTGTGGGTACTGAAGAACAAAAATATTATGGAATCAGAATTTTAGACAAACATAATCTTAAATTGCTTAAAGTGTCTTTAAAAGCGGGGAAAAACAAAGCGGACGTATTTATTATACTTTTACCTCCCTCTTATTTTGACTTTAGGCGAGACCTATGTTTTCTTATTTAGATTCAAATTCGTGCATACAGAGTGCATCCAATAAAAAATAATTTTACATTGTTACATTTTTTAAATGGTATTTTCCGATTTCAAAATGTTATATACAAAAGCTTTCCCAGACTCCCAGACAATAGTTCCTCGATGTTCTTTAATTATTACTTTTTAAGTATTAATAAATAAACGTATATTAAAATTGTTAAAATTCTTCATTTCGGAGTAAGTAGCCTTTTTTTGGTACGCCACCTAAACCTCTCAAATGCGTTTATTTATTCCTCTCTTTCGTAAAAGAATGGAGTATAACCGCAAATAAGGTGTGAGCCGAAAAGTGTGTTATTGTATAAAAGCCCCTACAGATTTTATTTACAAAAAGTCTATGAAACGATGTTAATTTATTTTCATTTTAATTGTACTTCACTACTATTCGTTCTTTATATTTCTTTTTAGTCAGTTACTTTAGAAACATTCTCATCTTTTTTTGCTTTAAAAGCTTTTTATTAGTTACTTCCGGATACCACTCGTATCAGAACACACTTGAACTACTTTATCAACGGCACTTGATTGATTTTGGTGCCCCAAAGGATTGTATATATTGAGAGTAATAAAGACGGCCAACCTCATAATCTGTTTTACAGAATTAGACTCCATTGTACACAAATAAAACTCAATTACTCAATTGTTTCTCCAATAAGCGTTATATTTTTAAAATTATTACGCGTACGTTTAAATAGTTCATGGTTTAAATACTCAAATTTCAAAGTCAACTTTGAAACTTTTATCTTTATTTCGGCGCAATACCCTTTTTAGTATCTACGTCCCTTAAACATGTCAAATGCATTTATTTACTTTACTCTTCGTAAAAGAATGGAGTATAGCTACAAACAAGATTTGTTCATTACAGTGAAGCAAATGATTAGATAATTTTTGTTGATATTTTAATTATAATAGATTACGAATGATACTTTGATTGATTTTATCTATTCGCTTATTTTGTGACTGAAGAAAACAAAACAAAAAATATTTCTAATTATTTTAAAACAGTACATAAACCAATTTCTTTTTAAGCATCCTGCTATATACTAAAGTATGTCTGAATAAGTATAATGGTTTTATAATAAAGTTTTATGAAAAACATAATTTAATGAACAATTTTCCAGAGAACCCATAATTATCCTTATCGAAATTTTATATAGTACAATAATACTTTATATCTGATAAGCAGCAATATAACAACAATAGAAATAAACGGTTCTATTACAATCAACTCATAAAGCAACATAATTAATTTCACTCGATGGTGGAGTAATGGGTCTCGTAAAATATTTTGATAACAACATTTTACGTTTTGTCTGAAAGCAGCACTGAATTTAACTTTTTCAGGTACTTATTAAGTTATTTATTTGCTTTTGATTGCATTACACCCTTATTATTAATATAAAAATTAAATAATTTAAATACACAGTTTTTAGTGCCATCTAACGTAATTAAATTAAAGCGATACATTTTGGTTTGAGCATTGACTAAATAGTAGTGGAAGAAATGTGCAATAGCACGTTTCAGTCGAAAGCGATGTAAGAGAAAAAGTTCCGTCCTAGTGTTATCTTTTTTCTATCAGTTTTACCAACACGAACCTTCAAAAATACTCTGAATTTTAAATTATCACCAAAAGTCAACCCAAGCCACTGATTATTAACCTTTTCTGTAGCCATGTTGATATCTTAATAAAAATACTTTACAGGTACTTAATAAAGCAATTTTAAATACTTACAGAAGACAGAGGTAATAGTAAACAATTTAGTCTTGAAAAAGACTGTTTGTAAAAAAGCAGCAAAATGATCAAAAGAAGATAAAACCACGCAGAACAAACCCAAACGATTAATCAAAAATTTTAGGGTTAGCTTGGCTTGGGTTGATTTTTGGTGATAATTTAAAATTTAGAGTATTTTATAGGATTCGTGTTGGTAAAACTGACACAAAAAGATAGCACTAGGGCGGAACTTTTTTCTCTTATATCGCTTTGACTGAAACGTGCTATTGCGTCATCATAGCCGCTACGTACATTGTTGTCAAATGTACTATAACCACATTTTGCTTAAAATCTATCAGTTTGAGTTTTATAAATGTATGTATTTATTTCAGTTGTTAGAGGAAAATCCTTTAATTCAACCGAGTGCCGATTTAAAACATTTTAATCTCTGCTACTGAAACCATATTACATACTTTCAATGTCTTCATTTAAATGAAACATTTTTATTGGAACTTATTTTTAAAATAACATAATTAATACTAACATTTATTCAATTAAATTTCAGTTACTGTTGCACTAATGCAAGTAATTGAGGTTTTGATAAATCCAAATCATAATGTATCTTATTATTTGTAAGGTCTCTTGTCTCTGATTTTCTTCCATGTTATTGCCGTAATTGATTTTTAAACCGAACTGTGATAACGCTTCATCAACAATCAGAGACTGATTTTCTAGATATTTAAATAAATGTTGCTCTAACCATTTAAAAAAAATGATTCATCTCTGTGGTAATTTTGACTTTTTGTGTTGGGCGGAAAGATTATAGTGATGTGTAATACTATTCTATGAGCTGAACTTACTTACCTCTAAAACACAAGATCAACGCAGATAAACCGAAACTAAACATAAAGTTTAGTTGTCATAGGAACTGACTTACAACTGACGTTAGAGTGACATAATAATTTGGGGTTATGTATTAGTAAACAAATAACTTGGCAATCTCGCTGTGAACACGAGTTTCATATTAACCTAAGAATACATAATACCCTGTTGTATTTATTTTGTTCGTAAAAAACAAATTGTTTTGCGTTCAGTGTTCATCAAATTTTTATGAAAATATGGTGTTTTCGTCAGAACATAAAAATTTATTACTGAATCGGTGTTTTCAATAACGGTGAGGGGGCATACAGCACTTGCTTGTTTGGCCGAGTTTCGGAAAAGATTTAGATGTATCGTATATGCAACCAACAATACCCATCTTGTTATCAAAGACATAAAAAATTTGCTAATGTCACACTGATAAACACATCTTATCTAAAAACTTTATGATCGCTCGATACTTTCGCGGTAATTAATCTTAATCGCTTCTTTTCTTTATTTATTGGGAACATTATTTCGGCTGAATACAAAACTGTTGGTCTGATTGGATACGTATTTTAATATTTCTTCCGATCTTTTCTTTTCAATATTGTTCGATTTACACAGAATGCTTTGTTTCTCATTTGTATTATTTTCCTTTCTACCGTTATTGTGCGTTAACTTACTTAATAAATATCTGTACTTTTGTACGTTCTCACATTTATATTTTCCTGTCTTTACTTCATTAGTTTCGCTCTTATTTCTTCTCTGATTTTTTATGTATTTGTTTTTTTTTAATTTATTTCAAGTCCTACATCTTTATTTGCTTCATTTTCAATTTGGTTAATTTTTGCCATGTTCTGGATATACAGGGTTGGGCACTACCAACGAATTATTCTATAGCATTAAAACGACAAATAATGTAAGAAATTGTAAAGCATACATATGTCAAGATTATTCGAAACCACATTTTAAAAAATATTTTGGATTGTAAAAACAACTCTAGAAACACGTACCATATCAAAGTTGAGTTATTTTAAATGGATCACTCGGTATTTTTTTTCTATTTTTGAATTGTACGATAAAAAATAATGTATTTTCTTTAACATGTCCCTATGTTACGTATTTTCGTAAACACTTTGTATAGTTCCAAGGTAAATTCTTTTAGACATTATCTTCCCCCACAACATTTGTAACCTTGATTAAATTTACGGGCTTAGGGAAGTGCAATGAACCCGTAATGATTACTAAAAATCGGATTATTGATTGCAAAATTATTATGATGGTGCAATTTGGCAAGTACCGGAGATAAGACTTGCTAAGGTAGAAAACGGCCTGCTAAAACTATCGCCCGAGTAAGTATTACACAAATTAACTTAAACCTAATATTAGTTATACTTAAGCATAATACGCGAAGATCTTCGAAGGGAGTTCCTGCTGCTGTAGGTCGACGTTTAAGGACCGGAATGCCAGCGCGAGGACATGGAGCAGGACGTCGCCGATGAGAAAGGAGAATCTGGGCCCGCTCGAAGACGTGTTACAGTATAATTTTAATTTTAAACGTTATTGTGCAAATAGTTCAACATTTATGTATTGTGGGTTGCAGTCTGTTCAAAATTTTCCCTCTTCTTATTTTGCATTTTGAATCGGAAATTTGGCGCTTATCATAAGGACCTTGATAACATTCTTTGGTTACTTTTGGGCAGAGTTCCGTTTTACGATTTCTCGAAAAGTGCACGGTGGACCCATGTTGGTTTAGTTTCATTAATTTGGATATTTTGGGCCATCATTAACTAAAAGTAAATTGGCATTTAGAATAGCAATTAGAGTCCAATTCTGTAGCTGGATTTTCCAGGATTTTCAAGCACTTCCACATTCAAGCCACTCACCATCTTGGTAAGGTCAACTCATGCCGCCAATTTCATTTTAGAATTTCTCCTTTAGGCTTTTTATTTAGTACTCCACTTATTGCGGTTTCCACCTATAAAACTAAGTACTCTGGATCATCACCGTTACACACGGAAATCTTACCACCCTCATGAGCCGTCGCATGGTAGCTGCGAGTTGGTACCCCTCGACCGAAACAGCTGGGCAGGCTTCACACGAACCCATAATAACATCGGGAGGTCCCCTTCTTGCAGTTGTCCCATGAAAGGTTAGACGTGATTGTTATTTATAATTTCGCAAGTAACGAAAGACGAGCTCACCGTGATGTTTTTTATCTGGCTAAGTTGACGGAGTAATTAATAATTCGTATTCAAAATTATACACCAGTAATTGTATTCCATGCACCTGTTAATTTTGTAAGCCATGACTGCAAGTCCAGTTCTTTTTGCTGTTTCTGCTGAAGAGGTTTATTAGATTGGTTGTTTTACGTATCTCTATATATATATCTTTATATCTGTATGTTATTGGTAGAAGGTGATGCTGTATAAATAATTTTATTAGACTGAATCAGTTACACTTTAATTATTATTATAAATTTTATTGCGCGCACGCCTTTCTGCATTAAATTTCTTTTATTTGAGGTTAAGTAAGTAGTGCAGGTTGGCAAGTGTGGCTTAGCGTTTTAATTTTTTTTTTTCTTCCAGTGGCGTAGAAATTTTTGCGGGTAGATTTTTTTGGGGTATTATTATGGTTTTATGTACATTTAAAGAAAAGTTGAGGCCTCAATATTCCTTTATTCTAATTATAATGGGTATAGCATTTAGTTGTAACCCGCATTACATTTCCTGCGCATTTTAGTTAATGCTTTATATTTTTATTTTTTTTTCTCCTTTACAAAGACAAAAGATTATAAGTTTAACAATCAACAGTTTAATTTAGGTGTGGTTTTGGTTCTGTAACAAATTCATTATTTGTGAATAATTATTATATGTGATTTTTTTTAATGTTCTGTTTATTTGAATCTACAATAAAATGTATCTTGGGATTCCTACTTTTATTTTTACCCCGTAACTTTTAGCGTTACAGACGTCTTCGTTTGTCGGCATGGAAATGTAATGATTAGCGCCTTATCGCAGACGTCACCTCGGAGCTGATTAAAGGTGTCTTCAGCAATACGTTAAGGGGAGACGTGATAATAATAATAATTCACTCCAGGTATAGGACACCAATAATTTATCATAATTTAATGAAGTTCTATTTACAGCAGAAAGTCAAGCCCTTTCATGTTCTTGTACGCATCGCCATAATAATAAATATAATAGAAAGTAACCCAAATTGGAGGAAAGAAACCCAATGGTAGTTTCTCTCGTGCTAATTTATCTAAAACTTAAATTACACGCATAGAGAAATCGTACGCGAAAGAACGGTTTATTAGATGGCCGTTACCTTCGCATTGCCTTATCTCCGGGCAATGTTGTGGGGAAGATAATGTCTAAAAGAATTTACCTTGAACTATACAAAGTGTTTACGAAAATACGTAACACCCACCCCGACAAAAGGAAAAGCGAAGCGTACAATAAAAACTAAACTCGGAAAGGTTTTAAAAATTGGATGTGAGATTTAGTGATCTCACCAGACCCTTGATCTTCTAACAGTACGGAAGCAGGCGTCGTGAAGCCTTTGATGATTTTGGGATTGGACCATTTTGGATGAAATTTGGAATCCATTGTTAACGATGGAGCCGGGCCAAATTGACGAACAACTACCAATTGCCCAATTTTAAAATTAGTAATTGGAAGTTTGCCAGGGTTGTAATATTTTTTGGCCTTATTATGTGCTCGTTGAAGATGGCTCAGAACCTCATCCTTGGAAGGAATGGTATCTTTAGTTTGCAGGCATTCAAGGTGCCATAGGTTGTCTAAAGGGGTATTAATTTCCCTATTAAGGAAAACTGACGCAGGAGAAACACCTGTTGCTTCTGGTGACAGTAGCAGTGACAATAAACCGCTACCAACCTTTAAAATAAAACTTTTAAATTCTGTAACTATTGCAAACGTTATGGCCATAATATTACTGTTTGTCAAAAACGTTTAAACAAGGAAGCATCATATCCAAAAACTAATTTACCCTCTTAATCATGTCGTTTCAAGCTACAAGAATTATCTCCTGTTCATTAATGTCGCTATAGCGAACAACAGTTTTCAAGCATTATGCGATACCGGAGCATCTCATAATTTCATTTCGCTTAAATGCGCTAATGTTATAAATAAATTGCTCAATAAAGGGTTCGCCTCTTGTAACAGGGTAGTTCGGTTAGCTGACGCTTCATTGATTAAGGTATCTAAACAATCCTCCTTTTTGTTAAGATTAATAAATTTTCCTGGCCATTAAAATTTTGGTCGTGCCAAGGTCCGATTTTCAAATTATAATTGGTATAAATTCTCTTCCAAGATGAATGCTATTTTAAATTTTACAGAAAACTGTTTAAGTTTTAGGTTTAATACCGAAGTGAAGATTCCATTTTAAAACATTCGCAGTTACTCTCACAATCTGCATTAAACGCAATTTGTGAAATTCAATATGCTTTGGATGAAATTCAATCGCATCGTCTCAATAGTATAATTGCCAATTATTCTGATGTGTTGTCAGATAAAATGGGATCTGCAAAAAATTTCAGTTATAGCATTAAGTTAAATTCCTTTAACCCTGTCTACCGCCCTCCCTTTATGGTCAACCCTATTCGACAGGCGGAAATTAATAGTCACGTAACCGATCTATTAAATAAAGGAATCATTAGATTAAGCAATTCTAATTACGCTTCTCCTGTTTTCTTAATCAGTAAGAAAAATTCAGAGAAGAAACGCATGGTCATTGACTACCGCGCTGTTAATAAGGTGATTCATTTTGATCCCTTTCCAGGTGTGACTACCTGTTCTATTTTTAATTGTTTGCACGGATCTTCGATATTTACCTTATTTGATATGAATGCGGCATATCATCAAATCCCACTTGACGAAAAATCGAAACCGATAACAGCTTTCGTGACTCAGGCAGGACATTTTGAGTTCAATTTTTACCGTTTGGTTTAAAAACATCCGCCACTGGTTTAGGACGATTAATCGCTCGTGATTTCTCCGACTTAAGGGCAAGTGTCTCCTTACGTACTTCGATGATTTTATCGTATTTTCTAAAAATCCAGACGAACATTTAGAACATTTAAAACTAGTTTTGGATCGTTTTCGACAAAAGGGGCTTACTATAAACCCCGAGAAAGCGCGTTTTGCCATGCGACAACTAAGAATCCTCGGTCATATTATATCCGCGCGCGGTGTTCAGATCGACCCTCTCGCGTAGAAAGTATTGCTCAAATGCCCTTCCCAAGAATGTAAAACAGTTACAACAGATGTTAGGTATTTTTTCTTATTGCAGCCGTTTCATCAAAAATTTTGGTGAGATAGCCGCACCTTTAAATGATTTAAAAAGGAAAAATCAACCCTTTATTTTAACATCTTCTCACATTGATGCTATTAATCGGCTTAAGTCGGCAATTATGCACGCACCCGTTTTGCGTCTGCCTGATTTTGATAAGCAATTTGTTTTGCAAACCGATGCGAGCGATCTCGGCATAGCAGGTGTTCTCCTGCAGCGTTTTGAAGACGGTCTCCACCCGATTTCTTATGCTTCCCGAAAATTATCTCCTACAGAGCAGAGGTATTCGGCATATGAGAAGGAAGCCTTAGGTGTCATCTTTTCACTAGATAAGTTTGAGGATTACTTGTCCGATTCACATTTTATTCTGCAAGTCGACTGTTGTGCTATTCGTTGGCTCGCCAACAACCCCGGCAGTTATCGAAGTATGGGCGATGGATGTTAAAACTCTCGCGTTTTAACTTCACTATTGAGCACATCCCGGGCAAATCTAATATTATCGCGGATGGTCTTTCTCGCCTTTTGATGATCAGCCTCCATCAAATTCTGAAGACGATAGTGATCCGCTATGTTTGAACGCTTTAGTGGAAATTCCGGAATCTTTTCTCTCAATCCACCGACGTCAGCAAGACGACGACTATTGTAAACTCGCTTTGAGCCACCCTCAGGATGGTGAAGGCGTTAATAACTTTACAGTGGCGAATGGTTTGTTGTGTCGTTTGGTAGGTAGGAAAAACTTCGTCGAGTCGTAATCCCCACTAATCTTCGATCAGTTATTATGTATTATTTCCACGACTCCAGAATTGGCGCTCACAATTCGATTACCAAGACTTATCGTTCAGTGGCTAAAAGGTTCTGGTGGCCAAACATGTATAAGGAGATTAAAGAATATATTTCTACGTGTAAACTTTGCCAAATGTGTAAACCCTCAAACTCAAAGGTAAACGTGCATCTAGCTAGCACTATCCTCAGTTTACGTGGGAAAAAATTTATATCGATTATGTAGGCCCTATCATCGCCTCATCCGATGGATTCAAACACATGCTAGTATGCGTTGATGCTTTTTCTAAGTGGGTAAAGGTTTATCCAACCCGGCGGAGGAAAGAAATATTTCAATCAACGCTGACTCTTAAAGCCCGGCATAAGTCATGAGCACATTTCTGTTATTTTGTTCGAAAAAAATTTTTTTTAAGGATAATATTTAAAGCTGGATTGGCCTATACATTAAAAATGTTTGCAAGATAATGTTCATTTTGCTGATATCTCACAGGTAACTTAAATTCCAGTAAATTGCAAATTGTTAAACTAGCAAATTTTAAAATATCTCAAAAATTATGAAAGTTAGGAGTTGGTAACCCCAATACTGATTAAAAGGTAACTAGTTCCTGATTCCAACAGGTTACAGAAATACAAGGTATTCTATTTAGTTAGTTAAGCAAGTTATTTAAGTTTTAAGTCGTTAGCGTTATGGGGTAGTATTTAAAACACTCTGTACACCATAACATAATAGTAAATATTGCAAAAGGGATGTTGAACGTTCTTAGTATAAGGTAATGTAAAGCAAAACTGCTTGTTCTTATTTATCTTGAAGTTAGTGTATTTTTTGGAGGGTCTGCAAATCAGGTACAATCACGATTTATCTCAGAAACGGATGTAAGTTGGTATAGGGACATCTTAAAGAACATCCATTATTTTTTATCATACAATTGAAAAATAAAAAAAATACATGGTGTATCCTTGTCAACTACCCAATCGAAAATATTTTTTAAAATCGTGGTTTCAAATGAATCTCGATATTTGTATGCTTTAAGATTTCTTACATCCTTATCTACCAACTCTCACGTTTTCACATTCTTTTTTGATGCCATTATTATATGTGTCTCAAAAGTTCATTCTAATGCAACTTTTATTTCAACTGAATGACAATGAGATGCACCTGACTTTATACATCCAGCAGTAATGAAAGTTTCCTTAAAGTTAGCAGACCAGTTGAGGCAGATCAATAATTTTGTACATTAGAAATTAAGTGCTCATTAATTGCTAATTAAAGTACCTCAATTACGATTTAATTACCACAGTAGTTCTGGAGATATTCAATGATCTGCTACCTTAAAAAAACTTAGCAGACCAAGTTTCTAAAAAATAGTTTAAGAGTGTCGATTAAAATGCCTAAATTGGTCAAAAGAATTAAGTGCTATTTAAGTGTTGCCTATAAGCTAAGAATAGCAATTGGATTGCTACATGTGGTTTACTTATTCATGCGGGAGTTGACAGAAGCTGGGATGTTCCTGCGAGAGAAAATATTTTGTTGCTGAATTTGCTAATGCTATATACCAAGCCACAATGTCAATATTTTCGAATTGAAGAAATTCGAAGAGTCATCAGATTTGACAATAAGAGAACTCGGAATAGCGTTTAGAAACCGATAAATTAGCAATGGTATCCTACATTTGGGATTTATTCATTCAATAATGCAAACCTGCTTCATACTGGATACTAATGTAACTATAGATGAACAACTCGTTGGCTTTAGAGGTAGATGCAATAAATCCCAAGTAAACCGGCAAAATATGGACTTAAAATATTTTGAATGTGTGAATCTGAAATCGGGTTATGCTCTAGATCCTAGATTCCCAAAGTGGTCCCCCAGGGGTCCACGGGAGCCCGATAGGGGTCTACGCTTGCGTGGAAAAAAAATGGGGGTCCACAACTCGTTAACGGGGGTCTATAAATAAGGGGAGACAATAATATATATAGGCAGACAATATTATAAGAAGCTTGACTTCTCCTATGAATATAGGAAGACAATATTATAAGAAGCTCAGCAATTGTTTTTGTAAGAACTTGCATATTCCATATTCAGAAAGAGCGTGTCAAGACTCGCCGATGCCGCGCCGCCCGCCCGCCTAGTTAAAGTCGTGTCTGAACTTGCATGAACTTGTTGGATTTTTCTTTAATATAAATACGAATGCGAATGATAAACATTACTCAGTTGTTTCCGGAATTTCAAAAAGAAAGTGTACCTATTATGTTTGTTAAATCATTTTAAGATTACTTAACAAACATTTTTTCATATTTACAGGTAAGTAATTGATACGAAACATGGCTGAATCTAAGAAGAAGTGTCGACAGTACAGTGTTGAATATTTGAAATTTGGTTTTCTTCCATCAAATACAGACAAGCGATTGCCCATGTGTCTTTTATGCAACAAAGTCTTGAGCAATGACTCTATGAAACCATCGAAGCTGGAAGATCATCTAAGAAGGTGTCATCCTGACAAAATAGGTAAGGATTTGAAATATTTCCAAACATTGAAGGAAAAGTATGAAAGAGACCCACCGTGCATAGTATGTTCCTTCAACGTCTGAAAGCAACGACGATGGCTTGCGGGCATCTTACAATATCTCATTACTTATAGCAAAATCTGGGAAACCGCATACCATTGGAGAGGAGTTAATTTTGCCTGCTGTTGAAGAGGTCTTAAAAACTGTCCTGCACAAATCTTCATTTGACATACTTAAAAGAATTCCTTTGAGTAACAACACTGTACAAAGACGTATTGATGAAATGAGCTCTGATGTTGAAAGTTTCTTGTGTAATTATCTGCAAACAACTCATTTTCTATTCAACTGGACGAGTCAACTTTACCTGGCAATGAAGCATTATTATTGGCATATGTTCGATTTATCAAAGGCGAACAAATGTTTGAAGAGTTACTATTCGCGAAAACTTTGAAGACTGACACTAAAGGTGAATCAATTTTTAATGTTCTGAATGATTTTTTACGGAAAAATCAATTGCATTCTAAACATTATTTCGGTGGCAACAGATGGAGCTCCTGCCATGGTCGGGCGATATCGTGGGTTTATAAGTCATCTTAAAAGGATTATACCAGAGGTAATTGCAATTCACTGTGTCATCCACCGACAACATCTAGTAGCGAAAAAATTGAGTGATAGATTGCACCAAGCGCTTCAATTTGTGATTAATGCAGTTAACAAAATAAGAAGCAATGCATTAAATACGCGCTTATTTGCACAGTTGTGCGAAGAAAATGATGAGGACTTCCAACGATTGCTGCTACATACCGAAGTACGCTGGTTGTCGAAAGGTGCATGTCTATCAAGATTCTATTTGCTTTTCGACTCTGTTTTAGAGTTTCTGAACACTAAAGATCCTGTTTTAAAAGAAAACCTCATGAATTTCAAAGCAGACATTGCGTATTTGACAGATTTGTTCAAAAATTCAATGACCTCAACCTACAGTTACAAGGGGACAGCCTCAATTTGATAAAAACAAAGAGTGAAATTTCAGCTTTTCTTGGTAAACTGAAACTTATGAAGCAAAATATTGGTCGACGTGAATTTTCCCAGTTTCCAAATTTATCGCAGGTAGAATGCCTCGACGAAGATATTCAGACGTATGTTCAACATTTGATTGCCCTGTATGATGATTTTAAAATCAGATTTGAAGACATTCTGTCGATGGATATACCACCATGGATAATAAATCCATATGATGAAACTGAAGTGGAAAATGTGGTACTGCAAGAAGAGCTACTCGAGCTTAGCACTAATGAGGAGCTCAAAGTAGCATTCAAAAGAGGGTATCAATCATTTTGGCTGCAGGCACAAATACCTGAAAAATATCCAGGACTGTGGGGAATTGTGCAAAAATTTCTCATAGCGTTTCCTTCGTCATATCTTGTCGAACGCAGTTTTAGTGCCGTAACAAACTTGTTGACAAAAACGGAGCAGATTAAATATTACAGAGCGAGGAGATTTACGGTTATACTTAACTAAACTCAAGCCAAATATTGATAATTTGCTGTCAATTCACCAAGTACATCCCTCCCATTAAAATTATAACTTTTATCTCAGATTACAATGGTAATCTGAGATAAAGTTAACTATCAAACAATAATGATTATTATTTTAAAACAGTCGCAATATAATCAAAGTTTTGATTATATTGCGACTGTTTTAAAATAATAATCATTATTAGTTTTGATGTTAAATTTTGATTCTACTAAGACTGTTATAACAACATAATTAAAAGTGTAGTAATTTTTGTGTTTGAATAAATAGCTACAAAACAAGAAAATATTTATTTTACTTTTTACCACTCGAAGTGGGAGATTATTGGTTTCTTGTACTGTGAGTCAATCTTAGAATACAAAAAGTAAAGTAGGAATCCAACTGTTGGATGAAGACGCTTTTTAGACTGGCTTTGAAACTTAGCTTGAATGACAATACTCACAGCATAATCAAAGCAATATAAATTCTCACCTTTTTTCGAAAACTTTCAACTCATAGTTGATTGAAAAATAACCACAACACAGATTTACATAGACATATACTTTTTCGGGTTTTGGAAGTAAGTTAGTAAATGTAATAGCTGCAGGGGTCCACCAGATCCAGCAAAATGTTTAAAGTGGTCTATGAGAAAAAAAAGTATGGGAACCTCTACTGGGGGGGGGGGGAGGAGAAGGGGGGAAGGGGAGGGGGGGGGGGATGAAAGGGGGGGGGAGGGGGGGAGGGGGGGGGGGGGGGGGGCTAGATGGTTGGGTTTATGTTGGTCGCCAGCTAGGAGAACCCCCACCCAAAACCACGGCCCCAGCAGCACAAAAACCCCCCCCCGCCACCCCCAACACCCTCCCCCCCCCCCCCCCAGACAAAAACCCCCCCCACCCCCCCCCCCCAAACCACCTCCTTGATAGAAAAAAAAAATGTGTGTAGGTACCCCAACACAAAAAAAAACCCCAACCAACAACAAAACCCAAAACCCCAAAAAATGTGATCTTCCCACCCCCCTTCCCCACAAACCAACCCAACGAAAACAAACAACCCAAAAAAAAAAAACCCAAACTTCACCAAACACACCCCCCCCCACCCCAAACCCCCCCCGAAATCATTTTTCATTATAATAAAAACAAAGGGCGGTGTTGACATCATGGATCAAATGATGTCGACATACACGTGCAAGAGGCAAAGTAAACGATGGCCCATCTCATTTTTTTTTCAACATTATTGACATTGCAGCACTCAATGCATATGTGATCTTTAGGAAGGAACATCAAACTACAATATCGGAGTGACTCACAAACGCAGAATATTTTTTAAAGAATTTAGGAATTAGTGGTACCACCTATGCAAGAAGATCTATTAACCCTAACTTACGGTGTAGTGTCGGGAGTGTATGAGCAGATTTATTGATATCTCTGGTCCGTCAACCTCTCAAACAAGTGCAACGATTAAAAGAAAAAAGATGCTCAGTGTGCCCCTCAAATATTGATCGTAAGAGCACAATAATATGTATTAGTTGTAAAAATAATACCTGTAATGAGCATAGCATTAGAATGTGCACTACTTGCTTCTCTAATTTCTAAAAAACATCTTTTTTTAACAATAATGTTCACTTTAGATATTTAATTCCACGTTTGTAATGTATATGTATAAAGTTTTATTTCAATAACTTTGTTTCTTTTGAGACTATACATGATTCTATAATCCGGGCCTCAAGCCCAGATTATGTAAGGACGATATTTTATTGGTTAAGTATCCTAGGGTTAATGTACATTGAATGTATTCAGTTAACAATTGCGATGTAAAAACCAAGCAACTGCAATGATATAAAAGCGTTACAAAACAGTCATGTATTTTAATTTACAAGAATTCTTTACCATACTATTTGGAAAAACATTTTATTAGATTCGTAATAACATTTAAACAAATTCGAGTATTTAATAAATGCAATTAAACCTGTTAATATAATACAAAAACGATAAAAGCAAACATGTTGTTAACTGAACCCTAGAACAGTTTCCTATAAATTAATAGAAATACGATAAATACTATCATTCACTAAGTACTTTCCTAAGCCGTTCCAATACCAATAGCAATGCCTGCCACAAATGAAACGACAAAGAAATGTATTTCATTCAATCGATAAAGGGAACCACCGGTAAAAGATGAGTACCACCTTTGTGCTGCTTTCTGACGATTTGCAACAAGCTCTTCAACTTGATCAACTTTTTTATCAACAAAATTTTCGACATACAATGGAAAGTATGTCAATGCTTAAAAAAGCAAATGTCTTACTTTGTCTGTCCAATTCTCATTTTGGTTGAATATTTGCTTTTTGATTTTATCAGTTACCTTATTCACCTGTTTATTAACTTTATTCAGTTAATCTTTATGTAACCTTTCTGATTAGCCAATTCGGTATAATTATTCCGCTTCCTAGAGCTAATGCTGCTGTTCTTCCAACCTTCATCGCCAAATACCCAGTCACCCTGAAAGTCTTAATGTATTATACGATTATTGTTTGGGGAGCAATTTTACCATCCCGAAGAAGCTCCCATAATTATTTGTTTAGTAGCCGATGATTTATTTACATCTCCCAAAACTTTATCCACAAAAGATTTTGGGTCTTTTTTATTCGTGCTCATTATGTTTTTCTATTACAGATATTAAATCACAATCTTCTTCAAATGTATGTTTTGACAGAATTTGTTAAATTACATGGAAATATCAATGGAAAATCCTTACACGGAATAAGGTGCCTTTGTGCGAAAGTATTTTTGCGATCATAAGTTTTTATACGTCGTTGCCAACATTCGTAAATAATTATGAGTCAATAATGAACATGTTTTTTATAAATTGGACCTCGAATTCTTAATATAAATCGCGTTAAAACTGTGTGAATTTACATTATCTAAATAATTATCACTTCTTCGATTAGCTCATGCGCATTACTCATCTATATTTTCTGTGTTGTTGGTTGCGAAACTTTCATTTTTTGTAAAACCTAAAATTATATTAATATTCAAAAGTACACAATTTTTCGCAACTTGTAACAATTTAATATACTCATTTTGATAAATTCAGAATTTTGAGTATTTTATACCGAGTGATCAAAAGTTCGAATACCTAGGAAGAAACACGTATGAGCAGAAGTTGTAGAAAATGTTATTCACAACAACTTTTCCATCATACTTTGTAACAGTTTTTATTTTATAGTTTATTTTGCTTATCAGAGTTAGCGACATTCATTTATCGACTTGTATGCAACAAGCCAAAGGTTTTCATGTATACACGTTCATTTGAAAAGATTTTCACAATTCAATATTGGATTTTTTAAATGAAACATAAATGTATGACTTAATGGAAAACCAGTTTCTTCCCTCTATCACTATATTTCACTGTGTGAATCCCGTTTATATAATTTTTTGATAAAAATTATAATGCATTTGGTTCCAAACAAGATTTATTTATAATTCTAGTTCAATTAATGAATTGAAAATAAATAAACAAAATAATCCGACTATTGTTTTTTTTTTAAATGTGGCTACTATATACCATTCGGTATGGTAGAAAAGTACGGATCAACACCGCTTTGAACAATCCTCGCGAAGATCCCGCAGAACGCACTAACAAAGTAGTTAAAACTATGACACGGTTATATGTGAAAGAAATTCATCACATATGAAATGAAAATATAGCACCTTTAGCTGTGCTTTCCATGCATGAACCATCGGATATTCCTCATTTTATGTAGATTTTGGACGCAAATATATTGGTAATGGTATAAAGGATCATTCGACGAGTGAATTCGAAGTTTGGAATGATACTATCCAAAAAAATATTGGGTTTCAGAAAATGTTCGAAAATATTAAAACTATAAGTTACAACAATCCCGTACGAGCGAAATAAGAAAACTTATGATTTGAGAAGGAAACTAGTGCATTTTTGATGTTGGAGAATTTGTGTGGAGACGGAATAAAGCATTACCGGATGCCGGAAAGCAATTTGATGCTAGATTAGCACCCTTGTATATAGATCCCTATCGTCTTAAGAAAAAACAGGGTCTTTTGGGCTTTCGAATGGGGATTCCGAAAATCAATCAATTAAATAGTTTTCCGTAAACTTGGAAAATCCCGTATTAGTTTAAAACAATTCAACTTTGTCCGACTGAGGAAACACAGATTGCATTACAGGGTTAAGACCTAATTTTATAATAAAATTGTTCCGTTTGAAACCTCTCACTTTTTCAACTAACTATTAGAACAAAATCAAATGTTTAAATAAGTTTAGCACTGTAATTTGCAATAGTTTCCATGGAAATTACTAGATATGTGATTCAACATATTGATTGAACTTCTGCTGTTGATTTAAAAATCATTGGTACAATAAAAATTTCCAATTAATCTGGTGTATTTTTGGCCAGTTACGTCCTAGTGTTCAAAAATTGGGTTAATAAAAGTTTTAGGGAGCGTAATTTATAGATAAGGTCATTTTTTTGGTCAATTAATATACTTCAAGAAAACATAAAAGACATCAAGTGATTTATATCTCGATAAATAATGATCCAATCAAATGGTTTTTCTTATTCCAAAATCTCCCCAAAATCTTAATCAGATATTCAATATTATAAAAAAACTACCAACACTAACTACAGTGACTGGCAAAGAGTTTGCATCAAATGGGAAAAATTTTTGTAATCGAGATATGCAAAAATTTCTTTTGGCAAATGAATTCAGCATATCAAATGACAAAAAACACTTTGACAAATGTCATGTGACCACTGTCATGGCAGCAAAATTAAAAATATTTTTTAATATGTAAAAGTGAGGTTAGATGACAATATATTAAAAAATGCCTAAGAAAAAAGTTGTTCAGAATTAGATTATACGTCTATGTGTAAATTTTCAAAAGAAAATAAAGACTTTTCAAAAATTTGTTTTCCAGCATTTTTCCGGAAATATTGAGAAAACAAAATTTTTGCGTTTGATTTGTATAAAATACAATAAAACCAACAAATAAACTTCACAAAAATATTTTTTGAATATGTAAAAGTGAGGTTAGATGACAAAATATTAAAAAATACCTAAGAGAAAAGTTGTTCAGAATTAGATTATACGTCAATGTGCAAATTTTCAAAAGAAAATAAAAACTTTTCAAAAATATCAGTTTTCCGGCATTTTTCCAGAAATATTAAAAAACAAAATTTTTTGAGTTTGATTTGGATAAAACACAATAAAACCAACAAATAAACTTCACAATCCAGTAATTTTTATTTATTAGTCTACCAATGGACGGTAAAAAACAAAAAACATTGTTTATTTAGGGCGGACTTTGTTGCAATGGCCTACAGAAAACAAAAGGTTGAAATTACAAATTTAGACACATGACATTTGTCAAAGTGCTTTTTTGTCATTCGATATGCTGAATTCATTTGCCAAAAGAAATTTTCGGATATCTCAATTACAAAAATTGTTCCCATTTGATGCAAACTCTTTGCCGGTCACTGTATATAGTCGAAAAGTCAAAAAATATTAAACTTTTCGTTTATAGTCCAGTGCATTTAAGAATTGACCCACCATTTTTGTATACATTTCGGGATTTCGAAATACGCTGAATTGCGCTCGCGTTGCATTTCGTCGTAATACGACTTGTCCTTCGTTCATTTAATAAAATAAACGATTGTTATGCATGATACATTCTTTAAATATACCTATTTGTTCAATAAAAATTTGTTGGAGTGGATTTTTTATTTAAAAAATGGACATTGCGATGGGTTTAATGATGACTTGATGACTTTATTCTTTCCAGATAGTATTGAATTACATTATTGCTATTTGTTTATAATTTATGGTACAGTAAGAAATTCCTTTTTGGAACGCAGAACTGTGTTTATATTAAAACAATTCATATTTTGAGAGGTTTTACCTTTATGAAGAAATTTTTTTCTGCTTTTTCGGAACTCAATTCCTCACCACCCTTGAGGTTGAGTTCATGGCGCGTTTTTTTTTTCATGTGGTTACCCCGATAGGCCTACTCTACAGTTTTTCTTTAGTGGATTTCTAGCCTCCCATGACATTGATAGCCATCGCCATTTTCATTTATCACGGGTGGTTGGCTTGCTTTTCTATTTAATGAAGCGGTTGATGTTGGTAAAGGTAGGTACCATATCGTTAGAAGTTCGTCATTCGAGTCCTATACATCTTCTATCGCGGTCGTGCAGGTTTCTCCACAGCAAATCTTGCACAAAACAGAACATTTCAAACCCGTTGAGTCGTTCTGTCGACTTTGAAGAGCAATAACTTTTTTCCCGTTAAACGCACAGTTTTTTGTCATAACATTGTTGAAAGTATAACTCAAAACGAATCCAAAGATCAAGTTTATAACTGTCAGATAGTTAGAACGCGAAATATAAAAATTCCAAAAAAAAACCCAAATCCAAGATGGCCGAGAAAGGTTGGTTTAGAGGGTTAAACTCAGCGAGGAAAACCCTTTCAAATAGGGGTAAGAAAAAAAATGTATACAAAATGGTGGGTCACCCCAATAAAAATGTCCTAAATGGACAGGACTATTAGAAATAACTTCTCAGCTTATATGTATGATGTCAGAGTAAAACAGTAAAATTTTCATTCGAAAGCGGTCAATTGATGGGGATTAATCTAGAAAATTTAATTTTGTGAGAGGTTTGTTTAAAATTTTTCAATCCCAAGTTAAAACTGTCGCATTAATATTAACAAATAACAACGCACACGAAATATTTTATTCTGATTATATAAGCTATATAACATTCATATACAAAGATGTGTAAAAATATAATGTTTCTTAAAATTAATGTTAAGTTTTAATACCCCCTCGGTTTCTAAACAAAACTTGCCTACAATATCACAACAACTATTTGTAAATGTATATATACAGCTAAAAATTTGTAAATAGAATATTGTCGTATACATGAGGTTCACTTTATTTTGTGTAGAAAAACATTGTTAGTGTATAATCAAACAGTTAAAATCTGACAATTTTAACATTAAGTATATGAATAATAGTTTTAAAAACACAACTAGCATATAAACAATCTATTAACCTAGTTAAGCGCTTTGTTGAATATCCTATTGAATTGTAAAAAAATGTAAAAAGAACACCATTAGTTGAGGTATATTTCTATAGGTAAATCGAGTTCGTATAAAAATATTCTATTTATTTCGAGTAATTTTTGGATACTTGACGCGCACTTATTGGTAACGTTTAATTAAGTAATATAAAATCAACTCATTCATAAATAAATATGAACTGCTAATAGCATGTTTATAAGCAACATGCTGGCGCTGTATGAGATGATAAAATGTATGCATCTACATTTATTCATCTCAGTATGTTGAGAAGAGCGCGCAAAAAGTTTTCCTGTGGCAACCAGTTTCATTCAAGGCGTTCGACTAAGAGTAAATTATAAGACGTTTATTGTAAGATTACTATTATTATTATTGTTCCTTACGTCTCGAGTTCATGTTGTGACTTTAGGCAATCAAGTTCAAAATATACGTCTTATAATATAGTTGTAGTCCAAGCAGACAGAATCAACGGATTTATTGAGGATCATAATCAACGAGCGCGCATCTTCTTTATAAATGAATAAAGTACATTGAAGCGAGTACATTAATAACTTTGCGATTACATGTCATACTTATCATTGCGTACATCTTATAAGAATCCCGCTTTATTCGAGATGATCATGAATTGATAAAATTTAAGTAATATGTGAAGGGTTATATTCGGATGGGATTATTTTTTGTCAGTAAACTGTTTCGCTTCTTCGTACGAAGGTGGAGCTAAAATAAATAAACTACAAATGTGCTCATAAATTAAATGACTTTTCTAACCTGTTTCCCCGAAGAAGGTGAAAATCCATTTCCAGTTGGATATGGAGCGTTTGCATCGGAGGGTGCTGACGCAGAAAAATTTGGTGCTGTGGGATAAGGCGCCGGACCCGCACTAGGATATGGCATTTTTTCATCTAATTTTGGAGGATATGGTGCGGATATTGTCGTAGCTGTTGACGGATATCCACTTGCTGTGGGCGGGTACGGAGTTCCAAGTGGCAAACCGTCTGATGCGTACGGTACACTTTGCGAACCTCCAGCTGGAAAAGGTATAAGAGGGGCGGTGGGCTCATCAATTGCTGGTCCAGGGGGGTAAGGTGTAGCTGGAATGTTTGAAATTGCGTTATAACTAGGTAAAGGAACTTGGCTACCAGGAGGTCCAAAATTAGGAGGTCCTGAATCTCAGCCAATGGAACTGATCCAATTATACATGGAAATTGACATCTAAGTTAGTATGAGGGCAGGGAAAAACACCTTTCCTAAAATAAAAAAAATAGAAAGCATACTTAAAAAATAAAGTTTATAGTACCTTCATTTGATAAGATATATTAATTAAACTGCATGGTGTCAAATTAGGATACACATCGTTAGGTGGAATTGTAAGAGTAGACGTCCATGATTTTTCCCCGTGTAAGCCGATGCCCCTTCCAAACATTCTGCTACAAGATATTCTTCGTATTTGTGATGTGTAGAAGGGTATTGAAGATAAACTCCATATTCTATAATATACACGAAACAACGACTTTTTATAATAGTTTATGTGTCAACACCTTACTTTATAAATTTTAAATTTCACACTTTCTGCGCTAACGTTTGACATGTTTTGAACATAAGCGCCGATGTTTACTTGCTGACCCGGGCAATATCCTCTAAAGGGCAAAGAAATATCGAACGTAACTGGACCTGATTTACACCAACAACAACATAAGGTCTTATCTACACTCGTATAAATAGGATCCTGCAGATAGAAGACCAAATAGACTCTTCTTATAATTTCAACAAAACTATCTTACCCGCGATCCTGGTATATAATTCAAGTCTAATGGCGAGGACACATTCAACTGTATTTTGGCCTCGTAGTCGAATTTCCACGGTCTATCTATCACTCCTTTGACAGTGTACCTAATATTGCCATAACTTCCCTCAAAAGATGAAGGCAACTGCTGTGGTAAAATATACGAAAAAGGATATACATGTTTTCCTGCAGGTATTGCAAAATTCTCTCCCTCCTGTGAAAGCAAGTGGTACATCACAAGAAAAATAAATATCAAGTAAAAGTTGTAGAGAACCTAATTTGTTCCAAATTTACAACCAAACTTTGTTTGAACAAAAACCGAAACATCATATTTTTTTTTATTTGTTAATTGTTAAAAAGTAAGAATTGAAGCATGAGAAAATTGTGTGAACACAAAATTCAATTCCACGAGTGAAATTATTATTCCAAAAACTCAACGTTCATCCATACCATGAGTAAAGTGTATTCCTGATCAAAGTAAACCTCTTCGGCGTGGTAACGTACCCTCCTGGTTTGTTGTTTTTAGTTGCTGAATTGTATTCGCTCTTTGACTCGTGCCATTCCGTTTCCGCCCTTCCTCTAAATTTTATTCGTACAGCTATAAAAAATAAATGGATAGGCTTGACACAGCAATCAATCAACGCCAGAAAATGTGTTTAGCTTAGGGACGAGTTACACACTCAAATAATTTCATGTAATTGGAAATAATTAAACGTCAATGGCATTAATTTTTACTAGACAGTTTTGGAAAATCCCAAATACATAATTAACTGAAAACCTTTTAAAACTTCGTTAACAACGAAATCTTAATATCAAATTTTGGATTATTCCTTGACGAATACGGTCTCATTCCAAATTTCTCCGAACCTCGACAATATTCCTCCTATTAACCAATATAGAATCACCCGTCTTACTGATTTTTTCAAGCATTCCCAAAGTACTCAACCTTGGGTAGCAGCCTACATCTTGAATATTGACCTCTTTTGTGAGTAAACCAAACTTGCAGGACCCCAAAAAATTAAATTGTCTCCAACAAATGGTCCAAAAGGCATTACAGGTTTTGAATAATGTTTTCCAGGCAGCATTGCGCATTCATTGGGCTTTGCCAACTCTGTGCTGGTGTTAAAACACCTCCCACAGAATTTTTTTTATTGAGATATTGTGATACCATTTCTTCATCCTATACCCTTTGATGAGCATGTAGTGATTTTAAACTTACTCTAGTTTCTTTCAAAAACAAACCTTGTTTTAATTCTTCCTGTTTTTTTACACATCTCAAACTCTGTATACTGAGATACATAATGGTCCAAATAAATACTTACTACTAGTCAATCTTCTAGACAGCTTCTATATGATTTTTGAGTTGCATCGTGAGTCTCTTGCGATCCGCACTTGGACTGTCCAATGATTAACACCAAGCAAATTTGACACATTAAATTGGGGCGACAATTTTGGGCATGAGTTAATAATGTATGTACTACACCCTACATACCTTAAATAGGTTTCAGATTATATTCAAAAACTGGGACAAAATGCTGGAAAATGATATTTTCAGTTTCCGGGCGCCAGAAATGATATAATTAATTTAATTGTGGCTGGTTGTGACTATACATAATTGTTTATTTATTTTTTTGTGGGTCGAAAGTGTACCAGGAAAAATGTATCCACAAATCCTATTTACAACGATATCAAATACGGAAAATGATTAAAAACAATTGATAGATTAGAGGATCCCGCATCTAAAGTTCGGTTTTGAAAATAACTTTCGATTCAATTGTAATTTTATATCTTCACCGCACTATGTCATTTGAGATTTACTAAGTGACGTTAAATGTCATTTTTCCCGACCGTACACAGACAAACAACATAAACCATCCTGTTAATTAAAAAAAGAATAACTGAAGTCATAACAAAAAGCTGAAAAATTATTAATTTATTAAAATACTTTGAGATGGAATCACCTCTTCGTAAAATGTATCTTTTCTTCTATGTCTTCAGCGGAGTCGTGCATGTTTATTAAACAGAATATAATCTTTCGTTTCTAACACTAAAGTTTATTATGTTTTCCTTACATTCATATAATTGACACTCAATTTTTTTTTACAACTCCGTTTCTCCTTCCACCTGTCGAAATTCTTAAATACCAACTTAAAATTGAGCGAGTGGTTATATGGAGTTACTCCCAGAACTTTATCACAGAATAAAAACATAACTCTCGTTTAAAACTTCTCATAAGCATCAAGAGTGGTACTTTTCAAATGATCTGTGAGACGCATTCTAATAAAAGATTTGATGTTCTACAACTTTCATTGAAACCAACAGGATTAATTCGGAATCGATGATATGGATCAAGTTTCGACGGGTTGTCTGGGGTTGACCTGTTTACGTGGTATAAACTGACGATTTTTATGATCACCAAATGTTAGAAAGAAACAAGAAAAAGGAACATAGTGGTATTTGGATTAAAAGAAGTTGGAAACGTTGAGAATTAATTAACAAAATAAATGTGGAAATAAAAGTATCGTTAACGATATGGATGAAAATAATAGAAATAAGTAAAAAACCAAAAAAAAGGCAAAAGACGCAGAGATATAGATTCAGAAAGAAATATGGTCATATTTAGAGTCGAGATAAAGACAACACTTGGGACAAGAATACAGGGTGTGGCGCGAAGAGTTTTGATTAAAAGTAATGGCGGATAGAGTTATGTTAAAAATCTGAAATTACGAAGCTATAGGTTTTCGATGACGCCGAGTTCAAATATAATATTGTCCTTATGTGGCACTTCCGGTTATACCGGAAGTAGACGTCAACTTTGTTATTTTAAATGGAACCTAGTATTTTTTATTTTATTTTCGGATTCTACATGAAATTTTAGATTAAATTTGTGAACAATGTCCTATACCAAAAATGAAGTATTTTCGAGATATTTCGATTTTTTAAAATTTTGAAAAATCCTAGTCTACATTGAATACCGATATCTCCATTAATTACGAAGCTAGTGACGTGAAATTGTAACTAATAAACAACAAGCGCTTGCCCGTTAACTCCATGTGTCCAACTCATTGATATTTCATACAGAGTGTTTAAAACTTAGCTGCCACCGTGGCCAATTTAAATCATTTATAAGTTGCTTACTTTAAATAGAACACCCTGTATTTTATTACATTTTTCGCTGTATTTTTAAGCCAATTCGTTTGGTATCAGTATTCCCTATACCTAAATCCAACCAGTTTTGAGATATTTCATTATCTTTGTTAAAACATAACAACACTTAATTATTTCAACATTAGTAAAGGGTAGGCCATGATTTCCATTATTTAAGGTGATATTTTGATATTTTTTCATAAGTTATTAATTCTGAAAAGTAACCAATAGCCTGAAAGGATTATTAATTATGGATATCATTAAAAACGTTGACTAGGTATTTTGTATTAATTTAATTAGATAACTTACAAACAAAAATAACTAAATGTAATATTAAACAAATAAAGTTTTATAATAAGTGTTCAAAATTAGCTCCATCTACTTCTAAACATTTATGAATCCTTTTCATTAAGCTACGTCTTGTAATTCTGGAAATATGGTCGGGTGTTAGAGAATTAAAAGCAAGTAAGACTCTTTGCATCATATCTTCCTTTGTCGTAACAGGTTTGGAAAATACCTGATTTTTAATGTAACCCCAAATACCAAAATCTAGAGGAGCCAAATCAGGAGAGCGAGCTGGCCAACGAAACGGACCTTGATTGGCAATCCATCTATCATCAAACATGTCGTAAAGATGGTCAGCAACACGCCCAAAGTTATGAGGAGGTGCTCCATCTTGCTGATACCAAGCTGAAGTCGCCTCTCCATTTCTTAAAGTATGTAACGCGGGTCGTATGACTTCTTCTAAAATGTCGCAATATCTTTCACCGTTTAAATTTTCATCATAAAATTTTATTGCTAAAATTTTATCGTCTTTATTGCACAAAAACATTAAAACTCCAACTATCTTGGAAAGAACGTTCTTTAATAACATGTGGATTTTCATTAGACCAAAAATGGGAATTATGTCGATTAAATAATCCATTTTGCTAAACTTTGCTTCATCACACCATATAACTTTTTTATGAAGTTTTCATCCTCTTGGGTCTTCATTAAAACCATTCACAGAATTGCACCCTTCGAGGAGGATCATCTAATTTTAAGTGCTGCACCAAATGATACGAAAATGGTTTCCATTTGTGTTTTTTAAAATGCGATGAATTGTTCTCGTCGACAAAGTAAGATCTCTTTCACAATCTCTAATAGAGGCATTTGGAGAGGCCGTAAAATAACCCAAAACATTAATTTCGTTTATGTCATTGTCCACTAGTGGTTTATTTTTATTAATTTGTGTCTTAAATTGACCAAACTGACGGCAGTTTTAAGCAATCTTCTTACAATATCACCAGTTGCATTTGGTCGATTTGGATATCTTTCTGCAAAAACACGACAAGTCCTTTCAACAATTCTATTACACTCGCCGTAAATAATAATAAGATTTAGGAAATCATCATTAGTAAACCCTACATTTGCCATTATTTACTATGAAATACAAACTGGTAAAGAAAACTGTCAAAACAACATAAACATTAACGTTCTAACTATCAAATCTTTGACAGCCATGGCCTACCCTTTACTAATGTTGAAATAATCAAGTGTTGTTATGTTTTAACAAAGATAATGAAATATCTCAAAACTGGTTGGATTTAGGTATAGGGAATACTAATACCAAACGAATTGGCTTAAAAAATACAGCGAAAAATGTAATAAAATACAGGGTGTTCTATTTAAAGTAAGCAGCTTATAAATGATTTAAATTGGCCACGGTGGCAGCTAAGTTTTAAACACTCTGTATGAAATATCAATGAGTTGGACACATGGAGTTAACGGGCAAGCGCTTGTTGTTTATTAGTTACAATTTCACGTCACTAGCTTCGTAATTAATGGAGATATCGGTATTCAATGTAGACTAGGATTTTTCAAAATTTTTAAAAATCGAAATATCTCGAAAATACTTCATTTTTGGTATAGGACATTGTTCACAAATTTAATCTAAAATTTCATGTAGAATCCGAAAATAAAATAAAAATACTAGGTTCCATTTAAAATAACAAAGTTGACGTCTACTTCCGGTATAACCGGAAGTGCCACATTAAGGACAATATTATATTTGAACTCGGCGTCATCGAAAACCTATAGCTTCGTAATTTCAGATTTTTAACATAACTCTATCCGCCATTACTTTTAATCAAAACTCTTCGCGCCACACCCTGTAGTGGGAGGACAAATTAATTGTAAATAAAGTAGAATGGAAATTAGAAGAGAGAGTCAGAGTCTATTAGAACCAATGTTTAAAAAAGATAACTAGTTAAATACAAGGAATGAGAAAACAAACAAAAGCGATCGACAAATTGAGCTGAAATATTATTTGATAAAATTATAAATTTATTTTAATCCATTGCATAATTTAAAGAAAAAGAAAATTGAAATATATAAATAAAGAACTTTTGAATGTTTGTCCGTCAGCATGATAAATTCTAGTTTTTAAATTAAGTTTATAATCGGTCACTTTATCTTAACACGATTCGGCGTTTATTGAACTCACATTAAATTTTCACGTATGATTAACTTTCCCGGAGAACGTTTAAAGGTTGTGATTTTATATATTTCTTTACATTATATTTTAATTTTCGATAAACGTCTTTCAAATTCGATTTTTATCTGCACCTGCACTGATAAAACTTAAATCTTTCACACGTCCTCATACCCCAACTAATCTGCACTTTATATTTAATTTTGCAAACTCTGCGTCTTTTCAATCAAGAAAATACCTTTTATATTCCAGACATTCAACAATTTAAAACCGTATCAAAATTTGAACAACCATTTATTCTCACTAAAGGGAGTGTTGTTTACAAGAATAATTTTAATTGCTTTCTTAAAATAATTAAAGGTCGGTTTTAGAAATCTTATACTTTAATTACCTTAATTTTACGTAAGACGTTAATGTATTAAGGCTGGTATTTAAGTGCTGAAACTTGCAACGTAAATTATATTATTGTAACGTGCTGCCACAACACCTAGAGAGGCAGACAATAAAATTATCGTTTTTAACCAACGAGTAATAAGCAATCCTTATACATCCCACATCGAATTGCACACATGCACGTTAGATTATATTATCGCGAATAAATTGTTTATGTAAATAATAACTACATGGAAATACATAAAAATGATGTTTTTATAAGTTGTATCTAATTTAATTTAATTTTCTGAGTATATTTAACTGATTGACCTCAACTTGATCGCGTTTTACTTGTTAAAATTCCTATTATCGAAATATATACTATCTCAAGTTGTTGGTAACCTTTTTGGTATTTTTTAAAATATCTGTGATAATACAGAGTGTTACATATTTCCTGTAGGGCAACTAACTTTCATATTTTAAATAGAACACCCTATATATTTTTGAAATTCAGAAAAAAGCACAAAAATTTAATTCAAAATATGTATCGCACCCTACGCTAAACCCTAAGGTATCGGAGGTATTTAATTTAAGACAATGGGCTAGCTGTAATTAGATCAACAAGGCCAAAGAAGCAACATTTGATTTTCTCTTTCTTACAAAGGCAATTGGATTAAATGAATTTGTTTCTGAACTTGTGCTCGTCATATTCATAACACATCCTGAAACAGAAATAAACTTCGGAAATAAAGAATATGCAACCACTGAAAGTTTTAAGTAAAATTTTTACAAAATTGTTTCAAATTATCAATGTTGATTGCCCACTTCTATGAACAATTGTTTGCAAACACTTGTAAAAAGAAAACTAAACAAATTACCTCGAATATTCTTCTCTTTGGTAAAGTGAGCCTCTATCCTCCCAGCAATTGTTTGTCCAGGATAACATGCTCCATTGTAGTTTGACAAAATTATTTCAATAGACATTTTACCCAGCTACAATTACAGTTTTTGGGGTTTTATCTGAAAATGAAAATAGTAACTTTTATCAGTCTTCTAATTCATATTTAACTTTACAATTTAATTTCGTTTGAATAATATTTAAAGCGAGCATATCAAAAAGACATGATATTTTAATGAAGATATATAATTAACAAACTGTCGAAGATGTTTCAAATAAGAATAACACATCAAAACAAAAAGTTGCTGACTAACCTGCAGGAGGTGGTGTGTGGTGTATTTAGAATCCTTTAACAATCAATAATGTTAATTCCTCAAACCACTACAGTAGTGTAATCGTGGAATAATGGAAATGTGCCCATAAACAAAGTGCTGTGATGTGAATTAAATTATCTAATAATACAGAATCTTCGTGAAGGAATTCTGCGAAGTAATACTGATGACATAACCTTATAACCCCAGTAGCGCCAGCGCCAACTCACCCGCGCCCGCTCAACATTCCTTACCCAGTGGCGTAACTAATTGTAGGTAAAATAATGTAATATACTGCTATGAATTAAGAGTTAGATTGGAAAAAATGAAATTTATAATTTTTAATCAAAGAAGTTGTTCAACTACTTAAACATATATTAACTAATTTAAATAAAAACCAAATTTATTTCTTTTGTTAAATTTGTTTCAAATGCCAAGCTAGCTACTTATCAATTCATTTTAATAAAACACAAAATTAAACATGAAACTATTTTATTTCAATCTTCTTGTAAAAATCTTCACATTAATGGTATATTAAAGAACTAGTTTCAGAAGACGCATTTCATAAGACGAGTACAGTTTATTTATTATTAAGACGAGTACTTAATACTTTATACTATTTTTTCTAATTTGGGCCTTTCAGATTGACTTTTAAAATAAAATTTCGCGAGTTTTTAAATTTAGGGAATTTTGAAGTGTAATTGCTAAGGTGGCAATATTTTCATTAAACTTTGGTTTAAATGCTAGTTTAAGTTTAATTACTACATTTATCATATGCTTCATTAAAAAAAAAATGGGTGGAAATAAAAATAAATAGATAAATAAAACTACTGAACATTAATTATGATTTAAATTAATGCACACCGAACGTAATGACAGCTTGGAGGTTATCAGTGTTACCACCGTTCGGAATAAAAATTGTTCTATTTCTATAAAAGAACTCAATTTCTATAAAAGAACTCATTTGGGTGCTTTTATAGCTCTGTAACGACGTGCTTTCGAAAACTACCCCCGCTTCGCGGCTCGTTTTCGAAACTGTACTCGTCTTATAAATGCGTCTTCTGAAACTAGTTCTTTAATATACTATTTCAATGTTTTTATTATTATAAATTACTTCTTTCCTTAATTTGTAGGTTAGGAAAAACACCTGCAGACCGTATCCCAAATGATGCTTTTTCCATACCAGACAATAATCTGCATCTTCAAAAGAATTCTTGTTGTAAGTTTAATTTGATACATGTCATATTTTTAAATGTTTTGATTTTAAAAAAACATTGTGTTAATTCTTCCAGCTCGTCTTCAACATAATTGCTTGTATTTTCTTCATTTGTTTAATATAATTTAATCATTTTATACATAGTTAATAATTAAATACTAATCCCAAGGTTACGTACGGGACATTACGAAACAAATAGAACTTTTTCGATTTATGTATATTTCTTTTTAAAAAAATTAAAGGACTTGTCGCCGCTAATCTCAAACACCACGTTAAAGAGGAGAATTTCCTCTATCAGGCTCTTTTAGCCGTTTTTTATACTCCTGGTTTTTTCGATTTAATTATGTTAGGTACATACGTACTTTAATAATTTGATTTTTTAAATTAAGGAATAGCCGCTGATAATCTCAAACACCACAGTAAGGAGAAGGTTTTCTATATCAGGCCTTTTCATGCTTTTGCATTTTTCGATTTTAATGAGGCTTAAGTACTTTAATAAACTCAACTATTTTTTTAAATTAAGGTCTTGTTGGCAGATTCCTTCATCAGCCTTTTTACCCGTTTTTCCTACTTTGGCATTTTTTGAAAAATAACCAACAATTTGGTATCGTTTTTTTTCATAATACGATGTAAATCAATGCGTAGAACTCTGTAATACTAACCGTTTCTTCGGATTTCTCAAAATTGCTGCACTAACTACGTTTTTCCCATTAGATACTTTTTTCTACAAGACTTTAAATGTTTATAATTATAATATAATACAATTTTACTGACATATGAATGTATTTCTTTAATTTACCTCTTAATATTAGTGTATTCACCAATGTTTATTCAAATCGGAAACACAAATTTTTTCCCGATTTTATACCCAAGACTATAATTTTGGCTCTTTTATTGAAAAATAACCAAAATTTTTTAACATAATACGATGCAAATCAATGCGTAGAACACTATGTAATATACTAACAGTTTCTTCGGATTTTCCAAAATTGCTTGCTGCATGTATTAACTACGTGTTTCCCATTAGAAAAATTTTCCTCTAATACTTTATATGTTCATAATTACAATATAATAAAATTTTTATTTCAACTTAATGTATTTCTTTATTCTACACTTAATATTAGTGTATTCACCAATGTTTATTCAAATCGGAAAAAAATTGTTTTTCCCGATTTTATACACAAGATTTATAAGTCTTTGTTCTTTTGGTAAAAAACAACACAAAAATTGTGGGGCTTATTTAACATAATACGATGCAAATCAATTCGTAGAACACTGTAATACTAACCGTTTCTTCGGATTTTCCAAAATTGCTTGCTGAAACTTTATTCTGTAATACTTTTTATATGTTCATAATTACAATATAATAAAAATTTTGTTGGCAACTTAATGTCTTTCTTTATTCTACACCTTAATATTAGTGTATTCAATCAATGCGTAGAACACTGTAATACTAACCGTTTCTTCGGATTTTCCAAAATTGCTTGCTGCATTAACTACGTTTTTTAAAATTAGAAACTTTTTTTTCCTAAGACTATACAGGGTGTCCAGAAACTCTCCTGACAAACCAAGACCGGAGATTCCTCAGATAATTTTAAGACAATTTAACCCAATTCACCTAGTCCGAAAATGCTTCCTAAGGGAGCTAGAGGTCTTTGAAGATGGCGCCTTGTAAATAGTATTTTTTAAATACCTCTAGAACGCTTCTACTTAGAAAAACAAAAACTGGTATGCTTATTTAGCCTTAAGAGATGAATCGATTCCATCAATAACGAATTTCTAGTACCAGTCAGGCGTCAGTTTTGGGTAGGTCAACGGTTATTTTAACGCATAACTTTTTGTCTTTAACTTTTAAGCATTTGTGACACTAGATTATTAAATTTTCAGGTATTCTAGTACTAAAAGGTACTCTTACTTTAAGTCATTAGGATACACCGTTTTCTAGAAAAATGGATTTGAAAAATTTTTGTTTTTTGTCATTAAAGTTAAATTTATATTTTTGCACTAGTTGGCTCTGAACTGCCAACAAAAGTAAAACCTACGTTTTTCATTGTCAAATTGTTGTCAGTTCGCGAAGTTTATCTTTTAATTTTTTACTTTACCAGGCGCCATCTTCAAAGAGCTCTAGCTCCCTTAGGAAGCATTTTCGGACTAGGTGAATTGGGTTAAATTGTCTTAAAATTATCTGAGGAATCTCCGGTCTTCGTTTGTCAGGAGAGTTTCTGGACACCCTGTATATTCATAATTACAATATAATGAAATTAGTGTATTCACAATTTTTTTTTTCAAATCTGAAACCAAAAATTTATTTTCCGATTTCAGAACCAAGTCTTTGATTTTTGATGAAAAATAACCAAAAATTTGCATCATTTTTAACATAATACGATGTTAAATCAAAGCGTAGAACTCTGTAATATTAACCGTTTCTTCAATTTCTCAAAATTCTTGCATTAACTACGTTTTCCCATTAGAAACTTTTTCTACAAGACTTTAAATGTTTATAATTATAATATAATAAAATGTCATTGGCAACTGAATGTGTTTCTTTAATTTATTACCTCTTAGTATTAATGTATTCACCAATTTTTATTCACATCGGAAACAGAAATTTTTTTCCTGATTTTATATCCAAATAATACCTAATAAATAGTCTTTGCTCTTTTATTGAAAAATAACCAAATTTTGTATCGTTTTTTTAACATAATACCGTTGATTATAAACTTCATAATACGATGCAAATCAATACGTAGAACAACTAACCGTTTCTTCGGATTTTCCAAAATTTGCTACTTTAACTACGTTTTTCCCATTGAAACTTTTTCTACAAGACTTTAAATGTTTATAATTATAATATAATAAAATTTTATTGGCAACTGAATGTGTTTCTTTAATTTATTGCCTCTTAGTATTAGTGCATTGACCAATTATTATTCACATCGGAAACAAAATTTTTTTTCCTGATTTTATACCCAAATAATACCCAATAAATATAGTCTTTGCTCTTTTATTGAGAAATAACCAAAAATTTTGTATCGTTTTTTAACATAATACCATGCAAATCAATGCGTAGAATACTGTAACACTAACCGTTTCTTCGGATTTTCCAAAATTGCTTGCTGCATTAACTACGTTTTTTAAATTAGAAACTTTTTTTTCTAAGACTATACAGGGTGTCCAGAAACTCTCCTGACAAACCAAGACCGGAGATTCCTCAGATAATTTTAGGACAATTTAACCCAATTCACCTAGTCCGAAAATGCTTCCTAAGGGAGCTAGAGCTCTTTGAAGATGGCGCCTTGTAAATAGTTTTTTTTAAATACCTCTAGAACGCTTCTACTTAGAAAAACAAAACTGGTATGCTTATTTAGCCTTAAGAGATGAATCGATTCCATCAATTGCGAATTTCTAGTACCAGTCAGGCGTCAGTTTTGGGTAGGTCAACGGTTATTTTAACGCATAACTTTTTGTCTTTAACTTTTAAGCTTTTGAGACACTAGATTATTAAATTTTCAGGTATTCTAGTACTAAAAGGTACTCTTACTTTAAGTCATTAGGATACACCGTTTTCTAGAAAAATGGAATTGAAAAATTTTTGTTCTTTTGTCATTAAAGTTAAATTTATATTTTTGCACTAGTTGGCTCTGAACTGCCAACAAAAGTAAAACCTACATTTTTCATTGTCAAATTGTTGTCAGTTCGCGAACTTTATTTTTTAATTTTTACTTTACCAGGCGCCATCTTCAAAGAGCTCTAGCTCCCTTAGGAAGCATTTTCGGACTAGGTGAATTGGGTTAAATTGTCTTAAAATTATCTGAGGAATCTCCGGTCTTCGTTTGTCAGGAGAGTTTCTGGACACCCTATATATTCATAATTACAATATAATGAAATTAGTGTATTCACAATTTTTTTTTCAAATCTGAAACCAAAACTTATTTTCCAATTTCAGAACCAAGTCTTTGATCTTTTGATGAAAAATAACCAAAAATTTGCCTCATTTTTTAACATAATACGATGTTAAATCAAAGCGTAGAACTCTGTAATATTAACCGTTTCTTTGGATTTTCCAAAATTTGCTACTTTAACTACGTTTTTCCCATTAGAAACTTTTTCTACAAGACTTTAAATGTTTATAATTGTAATATAATAAAATGTCATTGGCAACTGAATGTGTTTCTTTAATTTATTACCTCTTAGTATTAATGTATTCACCAGTTTTATTCACATCGGAAACAGAAAATTTTTTTCCTGATTTTATACCCAAATAATACCCAATAAATATAGTCTTTGCTCTTTTATTGAAAAATAACCAAAAATTTTGTATCGTTTTTTAACATAATACCATGCAAATCAATGCGTAGAATACTGTAAAACTAACCGTTTCTTCGGATCTTCCAAAATTGCTTGCTGCTAACTACGTTTTCCCATTAGAAACTTGTTTCTCCAAGAATTTCACTGTTCATAATTATAATAAAATTTTATTGGCAGGTGAATGTATTTTTTATACTAAACCTTGATATTAACGTATTCACCAATGTTTCTTTAAATCGGAAACAATTTTTTTTATTTTATACACTATTTTGATTATATATTTTATTATAGCATCTATGGAAGGTTCCTAATACACCAAAGACTTATTTTAAAAAATAAACAGTAATAATGTTGTCTTTAATTCATATTTCAACAAACAATACAATTATTTACGTACAAAATTACAAGATCAGTCAAACATACAATAAATCCAACATTGAGTATAACTAATCACATTTTAAAATAATATCCTTATTCACTATCACTACAAACTGTCGCTTTCACATCGTACTCCATTTGTCTTATATTTTTAATAGTATTAAATTGTATAATTTCATTCATTAAACTTTTCTTAGTCGCCTTTCGTGAATGATATAAAATATTACGGCTAAAACAAACAGAGCAAAAATGATCCATAAAAAGACATAAACTTTAAAGTATAATTTCTCTAACTGTAAATTGGTTATTACATAATTTGGGTAACAGTAATTTTCTAAACTAGAAATATGCGTTAACTTCGCATCAGGGAAACATGCTACACATTGGTAATCGTTAGAACCAGAGCAATGTTTACATGTATAATGGCATGATAAGCAAAAGCTTCTATTATCTGCATTTTGTTCTCGGCTATCTAAAAAGCTAGAGTAGAATTGATCCGGACAATCCAAGTAACATCTACCGTTGTGATTAAAATAAGTAGGTTTGCATTCTGTAAACAAAGAAAAGCCTATAAAAAATGAAAACACTTTCAAAAATAAACTGTGACTGAATTAAATAAAAACAACAAAAAAAAAAACAAAAAACATGCAACCTACAAGCTTATTAAAAAGAAACTTACCTGTTGTTTGGCCGAGTTCACAATTCGCACATACCACACGATAAGTGTTTTAAATAAAATTTAATTAAAATTTCAGCCACAATTTATTTTTGAATATAATTACAAACACTTGCTTTACATAAGTCAACAATAGTTCTTTAATCGTTATAAACTTATCTGTTGAGATATGAATGATGGTTCAAATAATACAAAAGTTAAGTACCTACATACGTATGTTTTAAAGTATGAATCTCAACAAAGAAGCATTATATACTAGGCCATTATTATGACTAACAATCAGTGTTAAACGTACCTAAATCTACACACACAAACACATTCGCCCAAGCACTCACAGATACACACATACGCATACCCACTACACATTTGTCCTTTGAGCTAATTTATCTTTTAAAACATCGAGTAGTATTTGTTTGATTGAACACATAGTATACGGAAATGAGGAATAAGTCAACCTAAAATTCAGAGCACGTTCCTCGAATGCTAACAAACTATCATTACGCTTACGAATTACATAATTACAAATAAAGCGATCTTTGGTTTTCTTTGATTACAATAACACTAATAATTAAAAATCGATGGAAGCTAAAAAACAGGAACCGCCGCTTTTTCATGTATGATATTCCAGAATACCTATTACTACTCCATTCAGAAGTAAAAGTAAATCACAGCAAATTCCTTGAACAAAACATATTAACTCCTTAACATCACATTTATCGTTCATAAATTTGGATATGTTAAAGGAGATCCTTCTCCAACTATTCAAATAAAAAAGAGATGCTGCGACTGATTAGCGGATTTACAAAATCTGCTAATCGTTTTCAGAGTCCCAGAAATTTATTTTTGATCTCGTAATCGTATATTACAACTATTCTAACGATATATTAAACAATCTGCGATTACATTTAGTGTCAAAATGACGAGCGTTTTATTTTATGAATAATTTTACAAATCAACTATAAACACGAGTGACGTTATTTACGTGTCTTAAAGGATGCATTGGTACTTTTAAATATTAACTAAGTAATTGCACTTATATATTTTAATAATGTTCAGTCATCAATCCACACAATAATTACTAATTTAGTACATTAGTAGGTAAATAGGTATAATTTGGCACACATATAATAATTAGTATCCGATTTTCGTCTTAAACTGTAAAAATTTAAATAACTCATTTATCTTTACTTTGGCAAACACTGTGTGATATAAAAAAAAATAATTTATAGTATATACTATAAGGAAACTATACTGCTAGCCACGTTTTGAGTATTGTACCTAATTTTACTTTCAATTCAGCAGGGTGACTACTTCTTAGACGTATAAAATGGTGTATAAAATGTTCTAAAGGTTTGTTGAACCTGTGATAAACGATAAGAGCAAAGAGTTTGTGCATGCAATGAGTTTTTTACAATTGAACATAAGGAATACATGTGTAACTATTTTGCAATTGATTGGCATTAAACATAGTGATAATGTCATTATCAAAATACATTGAAATTTTTGACAAAATCTGTTTTATTGTGCCGTTTGGTTACCATGTGAACGAACAAACGATTTCAATAATCTTTTTTCTTCGTGTACAAACTGCATGATTCGTCGCAAGCAGTTATTTATGAAATAAGTAAGGTTTTATGCACGACTTGCGGAGTTTAAACACGACCCGCAGGCGAGTGTTTTAATTGCAAAGAGGGCATAAAGCACATGTCTCATTCTCATACAATATTATATCGACGTCAAAATAATTTTTGCAAATAGAAACAGGAAAATGCATGCGGTTTCACTTTGTTTATTTCAAGTGTTGGTTGCCAGGTTACCTTGACAACAAAAATTGTTTAATAATGAAAGTCACATTTAAACTGCATTTGTACGCACAATTTATTTAAAAGGCGTAGATAAAATAGATAATTGATTACACGAGATGTCGTTAGACATACATTTCACTTAGATTGTGTCAACAATTTTAATGCGTGTGTTCTATCAATAGTTCAAATCACTACTCTATAGAAAAAGTTTTATTGAAAAATAATGTATAGTTTACAAAGCAAAGCGGCAATCTATTTTCAACCACGGATAAAGCGTATCAACCATAATCAAACTTAAAGTTGACCGTTTTGAACATATTTCAATTTTTAAAGACAGCTTCAAGAGATACATTTTGTAAACCATACAGAAACAGAAATACCAACTCCCAACAGTAAAAAGAATGTATAAACAGTTATTTATGTATCAAAGCACTAAAATTGGATTTTTTCATTACGACTGTGTTTTAGTTGCCGAGGCGACAACCGAGGCGAATAAACACGTGAGTCATGAAAAAGAACTTTTAGTGACAAGGTGCATATTAATTTTTTTCCGAAATCGCAAATTTGAAAAAAATCGAAGAATTTTTTATAATTTTTAACGAACGGCAAAAATGAACTAAAGAATTGTCCTTTAGTTCACATTTTGCCGGTACTAAAATAGTACATTAATGCATTATCAGTACTTTAGTGCCGATTATATTCACTTTATAGACGATTTTTTTTGTTACTTTAGTGACGATTTCAGAAAAAAGAATATTTATTTATTGAGGCGTATCAAGTTCCGATAAGTCAAAATTATGTGTGCTTATTGTCCGTGACAAGGAGACAGCAGACACCAACTTTTAGCGCGGTAGTCACACCGCGAAGGTGAAGATTTGCAGTTGCGCACCCGACAAACTTCTGTCAGCCAAAGCTTGAAAACTATAATCGATTTTGCTATAACTATAGCTATAAGAGAGTAGTCCACGAGACATTTTGTTCATGTTTTTATATATTTTAAAAATTCGTCAAATATCATAAGATAATTTTTAATTTTTTGTGCTGAAATTGTTGCAACTAAAAATGCTTACCTCAACTCAATAGTCAATGTAATAAAAAAAAAATTAAGTAGTAGCATACGACATGACTAGAATTGGAAAATTAGGTAAGTATTGTTTAGTGTCAATGTTGTTACAAATGCATTTTTCGGACGTGTTACGATAGCACGAGATGACACTAAATGTCGCAACACTTATTGGGAATATAAACAGCGAAATATATGACATATATATTTGAAAGTTGGTAATTTTAAATGCAACCATAATGTAAACATTTTTTTTTTTTAAATTATAATGTGAGAAATAGGTCCTGATAATTCCTCCACAATATTTCTGATGTTTCTATCGGCACGTAAATATTTGTTTCTTTAATTCAATTATAAATTATTCGTTTGATCTCGTAATAAACGACCACAAATTTGGTGGAAAAATCGACGATTAGGACGTCCAATATCATTGTAACGATAAATCTGGTACAGGTGCAAATGCAAACGAGATAATCATTTGAATTTTAGTCAGCATCGATATTTTATAGTCTCGTAGGTTTTGAATGTGCCTACCATTGTAACATTTTGAAATTCTTCTTTAAATGGATTTATTACAGATCACATCAAGGTAACTTGACGACAATTATTGTTGAAGGCATTTTCTTTGACGTTAAAAAATGCGCGGCAAAACGTCCATTTTCGTCCAAAGTTGGTGTCCAATGTCCGGCCATAAGCAACAACCTCACATAGTTTTGAACTGGACCCCACCAAAACAAGAAACCGTATAGAGCTTTTCAGCCCCACAAATCGGCCCATGAAAATATGTATTTTGACAACCAGATTGATAATCTTTCATTCTAAAACAGCCCAACAACGATAAGGAAATTTTATCATTGCAGAAAAATTCATACATCTTGTAAAACAATAGATGTCTAACACAATAATGACCAAAATTTATTACTCGCGTGCAGTACAATAAAGACCTAGCAATTTTTTCTCATTTCGAACATTTTAATATAACGGAAGGAAATTATAAATATTTGTATGTATGTGAATTATATTTAAGTTATCGGCTAATTGGCCCTTTTAGTCTGTACTTGAAAATTTTACAATTAAGGTTCAGAAGAAAATCAACAATTTATCTCTCGTCATATAGAAAATATAAACTTATATCCTGATTTTTTTGCTATCAGTTCTAGTTAGTTCAAAATTTATCGATAACCTGCAACTGTTTATAACTGTTTAAAAGGTCGATAATATACGGTTATCCTTAAAAAAACAAAACTATGATAATTGTAACCTCGTAACTAACGCCGTTAGCCGTCATAATATTAACATCGACAAATCATACATACGTATACATAATCACCAGATTAATATACAAGGAGTAGCATGTGGTTAAAATATTTTGTTTAAATAAATTCGTGGGAGTAATGTTTGATTTAGGTACTAGATAGTATAAGCTATCGTAATACAAATACGCGTGGTACATTCAAAACGTGACCCACAATATAGGTTACATGAAAAACTACTGTCAAAAGTCATTAAAAATTAAACCATTCCACATATGACTAGATTAACAAATAAAGTCTCGGTAAAGCAAAATATTTAAATCGAGTTGATACGTTTCCAAAAAAAAAACAAATAATAATAGTCAGCGATGTGCCTATAGAATCGTACCAAAACAAAAATGACTACGTACGGAACATCTTACACTTTTAATCTCCACAGCCTCTAAGAATTGAAGTGAATAATGTACAAAACAAAAATCTATAAATCAATATTAGCACCATTAAATTAAACAAATTTAACTCATAACCCGTAAATTGTAGACAACTCAAAAATTGTCGCCGTCGAAAAATATATACAAATTCTTAACAAAAAAAAAATAAAAATTGTTAATGGTGGAAAGTTAAATATCACCGAATTTTTTAACGTACCTATTTATAGTTTGTTTCCCTAAACCGTTGGAATACTGCACGTTCGTTCTACGATGTATCAAATCTACAACTTTATTATAAGAATAGTACCTTCCGTAACTTTTCAAAATTACGAAGTCTAAATCGGCAAATTTAAATGGTTTTGAAATTTTCTCGGACGAAAACACCGATATGAACGAAAAATTTTTTAATTTTGAACACATTTTTTTAGTAGATTTAATCGATAAGAGTTGTTTCCATAGCATTTCGTTTCTATTCCCATCATTTTGATAAAATTTTTTTTTAAAGTACTGATTATAATTAAAAGTTCTATCGCGTTCACAGCACGCGTGACGTATCTGTTTACAAATTCTCTTAACTGATTGTTGTTAAGATAATTATTGATATTAATGTAACTCTTAAAAAGTAATTCTAATAAGTTTTTCAAAATATTGATAACATGTTGTGATAATATGTATAGCATAATATAACTGTAACGCACAAACCTATACAAAATTCGCCATTCGATCGTGCACAATTTTGGGCTGCATTCGACAGTGATATATCTTCTTGTAATGTTAATGTATCTTTTCTAATCTGCAACATTTGTACAATTATTACTCAATCGATAAAATAGTAGATTAACAGAACATAACACCAAAACCAACCAAATAATAAAACTCAGATACGTTTCGATAACGACTTGATCATCATCAGCAATAAAAAAGTAAAATAAGTAAATAGAATAGATTATTTGTGATAATTAAATGTTTTCTCATTATTTTATTTATTATGCAATACTTCCAGTTTACAGTTCTCCAAGGTTATTGTAACCCCGAAAAATATGTGGAACAAATTTTACTAAAAACGTTAACACATATATTAAATATTTATATGCAACCCTCTTTAACTGTTATTGACTTTTGATGTATTGTTACAGTTTTGTTGTTGACAGAGCTCAGAAATCTACGTACTCGCAGTAAAACGAAGGACGTAATTGAAGGCTTCTGTTCTACCTACCGGATCTTAGTGACTATACTCAAGCAGTAGGACTTAAGAAAATCAAAACTTGTAACAGGAGTAGAGGATTTAATCTGACGAGATTCACAAGCGAGATGACACACAATGTAAGAGTCAAAACTGCACGCGATATATTATTTAAGTTACAGGGTTTAAAATGTGTTGAGTTTACAAACGTTAAACGTTCCTCATATACATAAAAGACGCATCGTAATTTAAAGACGATTTCACCGTATAATTAAATAAAGAAAAGTACTTACAACAAACTTAGCTGAGTATATCGGTGCCGGCTTGAATATAACGGTTAAACGTTGAATGCAGCATACGGCTGGATTGATAAAACTGGTGATAGCAGTAATGGATGGTGTCCGCGGAGTTGCTGATGGCGAGGGCAGCAGGTTGAAGATTCCGTTGACATGCACAGCGACCAAATTGTTATATCCACAGCGAAACAGACATCCAATGTCGACACACAATTGTAGGACGTGCACAATTCTTAGATACCAAAGGGTTTAAAGTCCTCCGTGGAGAAATTGGCATTACTCAAACGTTAACGAAGTAACGGGCTCCCAAATATCTATTATTTAATAACTCCCCAACCCAAAGCACACCCACCTGACTATAACCTCAATGTAAAAGAAATATAAAGAGAAAAAAACAAGGACAAGCACACAACACACAACACAAAGTGTTGGTTACATAAAAACCAGTCGTTGTTAAAATAACGAGAATAGTGATCATCCCTTTGTCCATGCCCAAATAACCACCCGTAAATGAGAAACACCGTTACTGTAGACCGTCGGTCCCAATGAGACTGCGAACGAATTCTGGTGTGTATAGAGTCGTCAAAAAAAGCTAATAGTATTTTGTTAAAACAAATCCAAACAAAACCAAAGTTATTGAGAGACTGCCTCTCAATCTCAGCAACTATTAATTTAAGTACCCAAAAGAAAATAATATTTAGAAAATAACCTAAAGTTCCGAAGTTGTAGCATCTGATTAAGAAAACAAATTATTTAGTCATTTCGCACTCTTGGTCCACTCGGTTATGACACCGAGCCCACAACCCCAGTAACTGTTAAGAGCTGACTTTACAAAACAACGAAAAGGAAAATATCAGAATCAGTATCAATAGGAAATCCTTCCAGAAATTGGTTAGTCAAATTTGCGTCTGTTTCGGGCGCTTAGGGTAGGAGAAGAAAATATTAATATTCCTTTATAATGTCTATCAATTGGAGTGTCAAAATCCTCCAAATCGACATAGGCCGGCTTACGATCTTTGACTTGCCAAATAACTAAAGAACAGTTAGTTGACTCTTCCATTTCATAGGTCCATGAAAAAGATTATAGTTTTAATGCGAAAAGGTCGTACAAACTTAGGTGCTAGTTTAGCATTAAAAGAGTCTGCGACCAATTAGAGAACAAAATTGCCTTCCATATTTCATCGCCTAGATTATATTTCTCGTATCTTTTACGAAAATTGTAAGGTGCCCGT
This sequence comes from Abscondita cerata, assembly GCA_030710515.1. Lineage (NCBI taxonomy): Eukaryota > Metazoa > Arthropoda > Insecta > Coleoptera > Lampyridae > Abscondita > Abscondita cerata. The sequence goes on from JALBCR010004221.1 coordinate 173,673, forward strand.
TGTTTACTATAAGCTTTGGTTAACACCTAGGATGCATCCTCATACAATTTAGTATCCGGAGTACGAAGGTTGATACGACCCTGATAGATTATCCATTTCAAATGCACATCTAAAGGAATTCCCTGAGACCACATGCTCACGAAGAAAAACGAGACGTTGAGATGCAACACAACGTTGCCAAACCTGACGCTCGGAAATAATCGAATCACCTGTTACGGCTGTGGTGAACCTGGGTAATTAGAAGTAATTGCAGTAAATGCAATAAGAACGAAACAGAACAAGTGGGGCTGTTCTAACCAAAACCGTGCCCATCCTAAACACCTCGATGCCGATAGCAGAAATTTCAGTGACAGGAATTGCGGGAGACGCGTACGTCGATACAGGTGCCAAACAAAGTATTGCGGGGAAGGTTCTTTATAAGGTACTGCGAGACCAGGAGAACGATTCAAGAACCAAAGAGTGAACTTGGTGCTTGCCGACGTGGAAAATAGACCCATAGAAGTACTCAACACCTCGGTGGAAGTTACCTTAACACACAGAGTCGTATCGGCCAAATGCATAATCCGGCCGGAAGCACAAAAAGTATCGTTGTGGCAAATACACTCACGACCCCTTTGCGGTACCACATGTCGACACGCAATATGACGTCTGCACCGTCAGTCAGGAACAGCTGAAGGGAAAATCATCGAGTGCTTCGAGGCAAAGTTCCATCTCCAGTGGATCACACAAGGTGGACCTCCAGTGGATACGTAATGAAACAAGGAATACTCAATCGATATTCTCCCGAAGCGGATTCCGAAAACGCTCAACTGATAGTACCGGAACAACAAAGGAAAACCATCTTACAAGAATATCATAACCCTCAAAAGCAGACCCTCAAAAAGAAGAGAGAAGACTTGTCTAAAGATTAGCCCGATATTTTTCCGTGGAGATGATGAAATATATCCTAGACTACGTGAAACAGTGCGTAGTGTCAGAGGTACAAAGCAACTAAACCTGAAATCCGCGGGTTTATTTCAAACACCTGCACCCGCCCAAAGGTTCGAACACCTCTCCATAGACCTAGGTAGTCCCCTACCAGAGGAAAACAAAAATAAAAGTGTGTATTCGTTATTGAAGACATAGCTACCCGCTCGTTCGAATTATTCGCGGTTACTCAAGTAGACCCAAGAACATGCGACACCACCCTCATCGTCGAAGTCTTTTCTACGGTATGGGATACCCGACGCATAAGCAGTGATAACGGAATCCAATTCGTCAGTCACATCATGCAACATGTCACATACTGTCTTGGTGTTAAACACATCTGATCCCTGGTATACCACCCTGGCAAACCCAGTAGAAAGAAAAATAGGAACCGACAACAGATAACTCTGCCGCATACTTTACCATCGGCATGGAGCTAAGGACAACGGATAATGTTACTAGAGATCACGGGGGTTATTATCCTCTACGAGAACTTTATCCGGAAATAACGCCGTATCTCCTAAGTCTTACTGAAATAATACGTCACGTAAAAGTTATACAAAAGGAAAACCAAGACAAATACAAAGAACAGGCAGATCGCAAAATAAGAGAAGCAACAGTATACAAGTCTGGCATTCGAGTATTGTTCAATACTCACAGGGTCAGTAAGACCGCAAAAGGCATAACTTTTATTATAAATTTCAAGTTATGGTTTTCAATATGAAATTTACAGCACAATTTTAGCAATAACCTGTATCCCCAATGCTATCATGTTCAAACTGCTGTCATATTTATCCTTCAGATTTTTATTATTTTTTTAAAATAATATTAAGAATCTGCATATTCAACGTCACATCATCTTGTTATAATCTACTGGTTTTGGCATTTTCTGTAATATTCCATAAGAAACAAAAAATCATCACAAAGTTCAATTTCAGCACAAACATTTTATCCCGTTTTTAGTTCTTGAGTGTACCTAGGCACGGTATGTTTGTACGTGACATCAGTAAAGTATATTTATCGAGAACATGTTTCAAAGAGTGCTTGTGCGTTTTGAAAGTTTACAACTAAACCAAAAACAAAATCAATGACTACTTCTAAGATTACTATACGTAAAGAAATGTTTATTTTAATTTACTCTTATAGCTGATGATGATAGTTTAATTATTTAAGTGATTTGAGAGTTCCTAATTTATTATTAAAAATTACGTACCTCTGCATCGTCTCTCCAAAATTCAGTGGGGGCAGTTTGATCTAAGGAATTGTGATCCATTTCTTCGGCTTCGATAACAGGTTTCGAAAGTCTAATATGTGTTTTCAATTCCTCTTCAGACTTTGGCAAAGCCGCCGTTCCGTACAATATCAAATCCCAAGCTTGTATTTCGGCTGAAAAAATACAATTTATGAAAAAAATTTGAATGGACAAAATCTAATAGTCAAAGCTCCAATTTTCAATTAGCAGTAAAAAGGCAATGTAGCTTTTAATTAGCGTGTAATAGGAATATTCATGCAGTGTTCTTAAAACGCATGCATAAAAAACACGTCACAATTTCCTACAAATTTACTGGTATATTTTTACCCATCGTTTTATCCTTTGGGTTCGAAGTTAATGCGTCAATAAATGTAGTGGCTTCAGGAGGTCTAGAAGTGAACGTTTTAGTATTGCGATTTGAGTTAATATCGCGACTTTTCTCTTTCTGCTTTTGCGATTTTTTGAAGGGATCGCGCGATTTTATGCCTTCGCGAGCGGGTATCATTACCGGATATGTGATGCTTATGTTTTTAAAAAATTTCCAATATTGTTTCCCCATCATTCGGATTATGAAATTTTGTGCTCTGTTACCGAATAAAAAATGGCGACAACGTAGTAAGAGTTAAGTTCGAGAACTTCTTTTTTTGTTAAAATGTACGTTAGAATTAAATGTAACATAATCTTTAGGAGATATCGTAAAACTTTTTTGTTTTTAAATTTGGCCTGCGATTTGAATAATTTCGGCGAGCGCTGGTAGCTTTTTGAACATTTTTCGAATTTTTTGGCTTTTTAAATGATTTCTTTTATTGTTTTTCCCTTTAGGGGTTTATCGATTTCCGCGTTGTCGGATAGAGAAAATATTTTAGTTCCATAAAGAATAAGCGACCAGTTTTGAAGAGTAGCCCGCCCTGCAAAGCGAATAAGTGGGTTAGTAAAGCAAATATCAGTCACGTTAATTGACAAACATTTTTAATTAGTAATATTTCGTATTAAGTTATTTCTCACCTAGTAAACGCCCGTCATTGTGAATTTCGAGTTGCCACGTTCCAAAAGGTGTTTCTCCCCAAGAGTGGACAGACATAAATGGCCAATGATTAAATCCTGATCGAGCGACGTCGTGCGCTCTGAAACAATTAAAAAACGTTGCGCATAAAACGATTTCAAACTATGACGAGTACCTATGTGCAAGAAGAGTTACCCTAGTTCCCATAGGAGATGTAAGCTGTATGTGCAAATCTCCACGACGTTGTGAAAAAATTGTTAGCTTCGCTTGTACATGTTCTAATATCTGAACCCCTTCGCATTCCTGCACTTGTAATTGCAAAACGACAACGCTTTTCGCAGGTATCGATCTACGAAAATAAAATTCGACAAAGTTACACGAAACTGAGAAAACACATCTCTCACTTTTGCACGTGGGGTGCGGCGATTTCGCATTTGTGTTGTTCAGGAACTGTTACCCACTTTCTTGCTAACTGTACCATTGCGTAAGCATCCATAAGACCGTAACCAAAACTGTGTGATACGTTTCTACCTACACCGTTTGTCTGCCAATCCGAAGTAACTAAATGTTGAGGTCTAGCAGTTCGTACTACTATATGTTGCATATCTCGCCAGGTAAGATTAGGATTTAGCTTCCAAGCGCTAACGCACATGCTACCAGCCGCTAGTGGCGCCGATGCGCTTGTACCTGTATGGCTACTGGTGCAAGAATGATGAAGATCGGTGGTAACAACTTGTCTTTCGCCTACTGCACCACTGCTATACGTAGAAGCCAACGTCGAACTGCAGGCTTCACTGTACCAAGGAACGTGGCCTTGTTCGGTCGCACTCGGAAATTGATAAACTATAGATAGAATTAGTGTAGCCGTCGCAATTACAATTATCGTGATCTCTTCCACCATTTCCAGATGCCTAAACAAATATTGATCCTTTCCCATTCCGGCCCTAAAAATATAATTAATTATTTAACTATCACATCATACAACATCCTGATTGTTGTAAATAATAGTGGTTGCTTTACATGCTTATGCATATCTTAAGGCTCATATTCAATTGAGAATTGAAAAAAAAAAAAACAAAGAAAAGTAAAGAAACAGGAAGCAATAAAAAAAGAAATTGAATATAGGAAGATTAAAGAATGAAAGAATCAATAAAGTGAAACTAAAATGGTTAAGATATGATACAATAGAATACGAGGAAAAGATAAATGAGTACTTGAAAATAATAAGAAAGTGAAAGAGAATGGATCAAAGAGACAATAGGTGAAGTAGAAGAAGATAGCGAGCAAAACAAAGTGTACAAGGAACCACCAACAGGAATAAAAATCACACAAGGCAAAGGTAATAAAAAAGAGAAACAATAGAAGGAGGTATAAAGAGAACACTTAAAAGAGTTGCAGAATACGTATCAAAAACAAAAAGAAGTAGAAGAGAAGAAGAAGCAGACGAAGCAATGATCAAAGAACTTACGATAGAATAGATGAAACAAATCATAATAATACTAGAGCACATCACCAAAAAATAAATACGAGAACACTAAAATTAAAAAAGGAAGACAAATAATAGCATACGTGGATGGCATAGCAATAACAGCAAAAAATGAAGAAATAATAAGGGAATGCCTTAAAATAAATATAAATAAAAACAAAAAATAATGGAGTATTTAGTACCTGTGTGTTACGAATTCTAGTGATAGGGGCAGACAAAGCTTTCTATGCGAATAAAAGGTAGTGAGGTTTTCAAAGAAAACGAAATCAAAAATTTATAAAACACCAATAAGACCAAACTAATGTATGGAGTGGAGACGTTGACAATGGCAAAACAAAACAGTTTAAGAATGTTGGAGCGAAGAATTCTAAAGTTACATTTAAGAGCAGTAAAATAGCGGAAAATAAAGGAAATTGTAAAACAAAATTAAAAAAAAATCAATTATTGCTTTTTACTCTGCTTATATAATTTTGCTACCACCCTATTTTCAAGATTTGCCTATAAATCCAACATGTCATAATTTAAGCAATTTACTGAATTTTGTAAAGTTCTACGTTCATGTATGTATAACTTAATCTATTATCTTACCTTAGTAACACCTTCAATAAAAGCTCTAGTTGCCAATTCTCCAGGACCATCTACGGTTTTACCGTCATCGTCTGGACCCCAAGAAGCACTATAAATGTCGATGTGTTGAGGATTTAAACTTAAAGAACGTGCTTCGACAGCGTCGTTACATCCCCATCGAGCATTCTTACACCACCAACTTGAGCACCATGAGCTACCCCTAATGCACAAACCGAATTATTGCTAGTTGCCGCTACTTCTCAGCACATCGAGTTCCGTGACGGTTGGAATCGATCATATCGTAACGTGGACTAGGATCAGAATCGTGATTGTTCACATCATAAGAGGCCATTGGGTCCTTACAAAAAAATAATCGTCGTAAAAAATCATAACATGAGGTGAAGTGAAATACTAACGTAGTTTTTTACAAGATCTGGATGATCTTTTTCCAAACCATCGTCTAATATAGTAACAACTGCGCCTTTTCCAGTAATGCCTTCTAACCAAGCTGGTATGACGTTCATGTCTAATCCATTCCCACGATTCTAAAAAAAAAATTACGTCGCGTAACGGCCATAATTCTGTACATATAATACTTACCAAGTACCACATACTTGGCCATCGTGGGTCAGAATCTTGTAGTCTTAAATCTCTTTTCACTCTTTTTTTTCACAAGTTGTTGTTGAGCCCAGTGTACTCGAGTATCTACGGCTAATCTAATCTTTTTTTCCATATTTGGTGACGATCTTTTCCTAACACCCGGATGGGCAAAATGATAATAACCATCAAATATCTGCAAAAAAGGGAAAGTGATAGATTATAGAAATTCAAATCTACTTTTGATCACAAAAAAATGGTATTATTTATATTGCTTGACTTACTTTTGAATAAAAGTTCTATAGTATTTATGTGTTGTTTTATGTTATTCTTGGGTACAATTAAAATGTGTGATTTTGAGTAAATATTTGACATTTTCAATTAATATGACAAAACGAGTGAAGATTTCCTCTGACAAATGAATCGACACCGACATCACCTAGAATTCACAAAGTAGGCATTTATTGATAAGTTAGATTGAAACTAATGGATCAAGAGAAAACAATTCCGATTGTACAAGTTAAAGAAGAAGGAGAGGAGTTCAAATGAAAGGTAAACAAAAACCCACTATCCCTTTTTTCCTCCGCAATGACTACAGGGTTAAGAAAATCGTACTATCCAACGATTCCGTGTGGTTTTATGCGCTAAACGCACCTTCTATATTTGGTGACGGATTTGCAGTTACAGTGTTTGCAAATTTACACTGACAATTATCAATAATCCTTCCTCCCAATAGTAATCTATTTCGGGATCCCTATGGAAGATGCACGTGAATGTCATCAGATGTTTGTTAATTAAATTTCCATTTTTAGATGCAATTCGATCTTCGACATAATTCATCGATTTTTTTTAAATTTTTTGGTTTGACAGCATCTTGAGACGATATATTGTTAATGAATCTTAACGTTTCTAATATTATATATCTATCTCTTCCTAGAATGGTAGTAAGAGATAAGTAGGTTTAGGTATCACGACTTATTGCAAAAAATTTGACAGCTGCATGACCAAAGGCTTTTTGTGCACACACAAAAAGTTGTAGATTGACTTTTATTTAAGAACCTTAATAATTTTTTTAGCCAGATTTCTTCGCTCTTGGTATTTCTTTAGAATCATAAGGATTAATCATATTCTAAGCTATCCAATTATTGATTGAGGAATCTTTCGACACATATTTAACATATAAACTTGAATGGGGTTTTATTCTCAATTCACTTCCTTCCAATATTCAATACTGTTTACGTTATCCCATCGTCTTCAAACGTTTCTGAGTATTACTCAGCCTCCATCGACCCCTATAATATTTAGTTTACCGACTTCAAAAACTTACCCTTCCGGACATTTAACTTTAATTTTTAACACCGTTGCAAGAGACCACCAAGCTTTCAGTACTTTTTTAATTATTATAATTTCTCCACTGATTATATATTCAAATATTTGGTATTGCAAAAAATATATATTTACAAAAATTTAAAAAAAAACATTTTATTTGAAATATAAGTATAATTTTTCGAAAACACCTCTGTCCTATAAACATTATTAGTGTTTGAGAAGTCATGGTGCTTTCTGATAAATTATCTAGTTGTACTTCACAAATGAGTCTTTTATCTAAATAAACGCGTTGATATTTAATATGTGCTTAAAGTATAGTTTATTGGTCGCCCATCCAATTTAGGGTTAGCATCCCTATTGTCAACTTAGGATATCATACTTAATAAGTACAGTTGTTAAAATTTTTATTTACTAGCATTTTTAAGTTGTCTACTGTATTACCTGAATTAGACCTCGTCTAGTCTAGTCTAGAGTTCTGTTTTCATTAAACTATAGCTGACGTTGTCAAAGGTCTATTCAATGATAATGATCAATTGTTTTTTCACAAAATACAATGACAGACTGATAAGGAGGTTTAACTCATTACCTTTTTACTTTCACCTTTCGGAATGACAACGACTCTCACTTCTTTCCACCTTCTTCAAATGTACCTCATCTTGAAACTTTGCTCTGAAGAATTTTACAATCATGGTTCCAAGTTCCTTGGTCGCAGTCACACAGGAACCACCGTCTGTTACCACCTAATACCAACAAACACCGATCCAATGTGCCTTGGTCACACAGACGGTCAATCACCGTTGCCAAGTATATCAAATTTAGATCACAAATCTCTTTTCTACGAGATATTGTGTTTCATTAGAGAGGATATTCAATTTTTTTTCATCTTCATTATCATGAATGTTAAAACGTTAATAAAACTTCTAATTCTAATTGTGTAATTTGCATTGTTGATTTATCTCTTTTGCTCAACTGATGTTGTCCCATGCCCTATCGTTTTACCATATCGCGGTTGTAGGGGAACTAATTCAAATCTAATTAAAACCTTTGTTCAAAAATTTTAATGTTATTTCATAAATGATTAGGTATCTTCGGGTCGGGTAATTAATAAAAAGGAATTGATAAAAGAAATGGTATTGTCGTCTATTCAATAGTGCAAGTGCAGGTATAAGTTACGAATTCTGTGTAATGCTTAATCCTCAAACTACGTTGTAAAAGTGCTTTCGGCAACAAGAAATGCTTTAGAAAAGGCAAACACGTTCACAGTGGTTTACAAGTAGGGGTGAGAGTAGTGAGTCTGGTATGACTACCCAAATAAGAATGCATGTGTTTGAAATTGCAGCCACAGCCACCGACTATTATTAACTATCCTGTGTGACTACGGTCTTACACACTCATATCAGAAAACTGGAAGCATGCCATCCAATTTAAATTTATTAAATTTATCAATTTTCTTTTTTCCCGATCATCGTAAACCTGAACTTACGTTAAATTATTGTATTGTCATCGGTTCCTAATATGTGGGCAAAATTTCAAATTATTCAGATTTCTGGAAGTGAATGACAATTAATCCCCTTACATACATTTCAATATTAAAATTTGTTAAAAAATTAGATATCAAAAGTGTTGGCGTGTAATCTAATAAAAAATTCCTTGATCAATTTAATTTTTTCTATGCGATAAAAATTTTAATTTATTTTGAAAACCTATACAGAAGTGCTGAAATTTTCTAATAGAAAGAAAGTTAACAAGACGACCGCTTAAACAGTCAGCGATTTAATTTAAAGTTTGCATTTCAAATTCGTTTGTGCACCCTACACTTGCAATTTCTTTGCCCCTAATCTGATGCCATTAATTGTAATAAAAAAATGAGCGGTGGCGTTAAAATTCCTATTCTATTAAAGTCTCTTACAATCCATTTTTAAAAACTTCGTTTTACTTTATAATCTTGATGCGTAAAAGTTTTGTGTTCATTAATTTTGCGATGAAGGTTTCTGTTGCAACCCGTTTTAATTATACGTTGTGCTAACTCAAGTCAGTTTTTTATATAGTAAGAACAAAATGAATGTGATACAAAAGTATGATTTATAATTATGTATAACTAACAGGCTTTTTGCAAATTATTTGGAAGGTAAATAGAAGGAAAACTACGCAAATGAAATACAAATGCAATAGAAATTTATAGTGAAGTTTTAGCAAATAAAAGTAGTTTTTTTGTAAAAGTCTATTCAATTTTTAAAATAAGTAAGTTACCAAAGATGATAAAAGTAAGAAACAGTCACACTTAATGTCAATAAATAAAAATGTGACAACAATTAAAAATACATTTTCAGAAAATCAAAGAAACCAGATCTACTTTTGTGCTTTTTGGGAGGAAACCCATCAAATGTTGGATGGCCGATGAAATATGGGTGTCCGAAGTCACTCGAATAGGGGGACGGTATGCATTAAACGCTTAAGACAATACATTTTCATCAATAATTATATCTCACTCTCGGCGGTTTCGCCGTAGACAATCTCGACGTCAGCACAACTCGTCGTTAAGCACAAATCGCCATATAAAGTTTGTTGTTGATAAAATAGCAAAAATTTTATGAAATTAAAAAACTGAAACTCGGGTTATATGTCTAAAGTATCATTTCGAACAACTTTTCTTAATGACTATTTCTGATATCTTTACAAAAAACACCATTTTTGAATATTTTAATATCAACATATAAAATTTGACATGTACGAAGAACCCTTCACCGCCGCCAAAGAGTATTAATTTGGTTTTAAACCAAGCAAAAATTAACAACTATGTCATCTCTAATATATAACTAATAATAAAAATTTTCCATTTAATGTGTACTTTTGGAATATAAATATAAATATAAAGAGCAATTTTTGACGTTTGCGATCTGATAATCACAATTAAACAATTTGACCGTAATTATGTAAAAAAACTTATTTAAAGACCTCCTATTTTACGATAGATTCCATCTCATATGTATAGCGTACTAGAGAGACTCCTCCTGCGAACTTTTTGGAATCCACTGTATATATGTTGTAATATAAAGAGCAACTTTTGACGTTTGGGATCTGATAATCACAATTAAACAATTTGACCGTAATTACGTAAACAAACTTATTTAAAGACCTCCTATTTTACAATAGATTCCATCTTATATGTATACCGTACAAGTGAGACTCCTCCTGTGCAAAATTTCAATTACACAGAGCGTCCGGTGTCACCGAACGTCCGATAGACGGACGCTCAGTGGTAAACCTATTTAAATTTGTGATGTTCGTTTATAAGTACTTCACGTGAATGATACCACTAGGCGCTATCGGCGGTCCGGTGTATATCCATATCCATATATAGAAACAGAATTGCAGCGATCAACCGAGCATCCTTCATCATATGTGAATAGCTATCTCAGCGTTTAACCGAGCCCCTATTATTATCTTGCAACTATAGCCGGTGGCTTTTGTAGACTTTTCAGTACTACATTCCATAATTTATTCAATTTCCGTTATTTTTAAAGATAGAGATTTGCGGTTTTCACGACAGAATGTTATTTTTCTGTAAAACGAATAATGTCGGAAATGTAAACTTCCTAGCCTGCTTAGATTTTAGAAAAGGCAAAATTAAAAAAATTTTTGACTTGTGTCATATCTCCTTTATTTTTGGTGTACTAGAGATAAAAATAGCACTGGAAATACTTTTTCTATTTTGCAATTTCTATAGCTTCGTTTTCAAATTGTAGGCAGTCCGGTAATAGTACAAAAACACTCGGAAAAACATGTGTCACAACTTCTTTTGTCAATACAAGTAAAATTAACTTTATTAACAAACTTGCTCAAAATTAATTTCCTTTCAGGTCCGTTGGTTCCTTTTCATACGTTTTGTTTTTAAATAAACCACTTTTGCTGTTTCTTTTGGTACGTAGTACCATTCACTGGTGGAACAACAAATACTTCCGAAATCAATTTTTCAGAATATTTATCTAATCGAGGCCTATGTTAACTGTAAATTAATTTGATTTTTAATTAATTATTTTATATACTTAATAATAGATTCAAAATTTTGCACGAATTATGTGTTTAACAGAACCGAAAGCAATAGAGATAATAGTAGTTAGAGTTAGATATGACCACAAACTAAAAACTCATCAGCACGCGAATTATGTAACCAATAACATATTGCAAATTACAAGATGTACCTACGATTGGTAAATTGGCTGCCAATACTCGAACGAGACAAAACGTTGAGGCAATACGTTCTGTCGATACGTTACTTAAATTACAGTTTGTTGTACACGTCCGAATATTTAGATGTCCTGGAGGATGCATAGGGGTAGAGGTGAATGGAATGATCCCGAGTTACAAAACACTTTTTAGGGTATTTGAAATTAGTCGATGCGGTAATCGACGAGATTCAAAAAGGATACTGTATATAGTGATTAAAACAATAAACCACTTTGCACAGTCATTCTTTAAACCAAAATAGTCAATTTGCTCCGCAGCACCAAAGTTGTAGTCAGTGTAGCCTAAGTCAGTGCAAAGCCGAGCTATTACGTCACAAAGATGGCAGGTATTTTAAATACTAGAAATCGCTATAATATCATAACTATTCGTTGACTTGAAATAGAGCTCATTTGAAAGGTCTGAACAGTGCCTTTCATTTCTCTCCAAGTCTTCATGCCTTTAAACGGTTTTTTCAATTTTGTGAAGCAATGACCGAAAATAGAGCATTTTTTCACTGAATTTTTTGTATAGATAATAAAATTACTTATAGAATGAGTTTAAACACGTTTTCATGATAATATGGTACAAAACCAATATTCAGGGTGCTATAAAATCTCATAAAGGGTATCTAAAATATTTAATTTAATTTATTTATTAAAATATTGCCGAGTTTTAGTGATTAAATAGTATTTACATACATTTATATTGTATTAAAGGCTATATATAAACTATGCAAAACTGAAACGCCTTTTAGTTCATTGATTTATTTATTTATTACAAAAATTAAATTATTGCTTGTTATGATGTCTAAGACATCCAAAATCGCTTGCAAAAACAGGGAGCTGTTGAGCACCAAGTTGTGTAGGAACAATTTTCAAGTTCTTTGCAAACTTGTCATATATCCAGTAGATCGGACCATATGGACAGTTACTTCCACCCCAGAGTCAGCCTAAGATGTAGTGATTGGAGAAGAATTGTCGGCTTGACACCAAATTTGTCCTGTTTGGTAAGCAGCACGTAAAATGTGTTGCCGTAAAAGTAACTTGAGTTGGAGGAATATTTGGGAGTTCCTTATTTCTAGATGAGAAGAAATCCAGCCTAAGATCGTACATGTCTCTCTCCATACTAGTTTTGTCGTACATAGCAATGACAAGAATCCGGAATGTATTTTCTACGCACATTTATCACGCTTTTGGTGGACCATTGTAGGAATTGAAATTGTAAGACTTGAGTTTCTCGTAGATGATGCAGACAACTTGAAAGAAGATAAATTCTATCCGAGCACTATGATTCATTGTAAAACAAATTTATAGAAAATTTGAGAAAATTTTCTTTACAGTGGAAATCCATTTGACGAAATTTCTGGAGACCTTATACAGTAGGGTGATACTTTGATACTTTCAGAGACCGCTGCAGAAGCACTAAAACTCTCGGAAAAGACCTCTATGAGAAGTTTGTTAAAGAAAGACTAATTGACAGAACAGCAAAATTGTTCAATCAATTGAAGAAAAACAATGTCAAAATTTTCGCCTACCCAAAGAAGAAAGCGTCAAAATGTGGTAACGTTATTAAAACATTAAAAATTGACCTAGAACTGTTTTCAACTGTTTCTTGATTGTAAGCAAGATAGAGATCTAGACTTGAAAACATTATTCAAAAACGAGAATCACGCTTTTCCACAATCCCTTTCCGAAGATGACGATCTCCTAAGTGGGAACTAAGCTGATTTTCTAACGTTATTGGAATGCCTACCAAACGAAACATTACCTTACCCCGATTCCTGCGAGGCAATAGAAAGGGGTGGAGTAGCTTTAGTGCATACTATCCCTCCACGCTTATCAAAACGTTCAATGAGTACTTCCACACAGAATTCAAAGTACATGTTAGGAAAATGGTCGGGAATTATAACTTAAAAAGATTTGCCGTGGGACATTACCATCCAAATCGTCTGAAGGATGCAACCCCGATTTACAATGTCGAAAATTCGTCTACCCCGATGATATGGCAATTTCATTTCAACATTCGGATTTTTTCGAAATTGAAAGAAAGCTATCTGATGATTTGCGTATTATGGAAAATTATTTCAAAAGATGGCGATTATGCCCCAATCTTAAAAGACAGAGGTTTATTGTTTTTATTTAAGCAGAATACATCATCTCCCCGGAATGTAGAACGTCCCATAGATACAAGCAGTAGATTCTCTATACGTGTTAGTGTTTCCTTCAGTCACCGATAGATGGCGTTATGCGTTGGCTGTCCGGTTTCGTCATTGATTGAATATCATGATTATAGTGTCGTAATGTATGTCGATTCAGAATCGATTATATTTCGTCAAAGATGGCTACGAGTTGTAATACCGGAAATAATGTTACCACACGACGGAACAACGCAATAATTTAAAAATAGATTTTTTAACAATTTTTATATACTATTCAGTGTGTTTGAATTAATCTTTAATTTTAAATTGAGTGTTAGGTGTGAAAATAATAGGAAACTAAAATATTATAATAATGTAACACGTATCGCCACCTATCGACAACTTCGGGAAGTTCATATGCAAATATAGAATCATCTGGGCGTTATACATTCCGGGGAGATGATGTATTTCTGATTTAAGTAATAGAAAAAAAAAGTAAAACCTTAATTTTTCTTTAATATTACGAAGTTAAACAATAATTTTAACCCCGTTTATCTGGGAGTAACTTTAGATACGTTTTTAATTGACAAAGATCATTTAGAAAAAATGAAAACAAGAAATAATGTCATTCGAAAATTAGATGGAACAACTTGGGGAGCAGATGCAAAGGCACGTCGTACAACTGTACATTAGTTTATTCTACAGCAGAATATAGTGCTCCTGACTGGTTAAATAATTATTATACAAAAAAAATAGATGCCCTTTTGAATTGCACTATGCGTATAATTAGTGGAACCATTAAATCTACTCCTCTCGATTGGCTTCTTGTTCTTTGTAGTATTACTTCATCAAAAATTCGACGAAGAGCTGCGTTAAAACTAGAATGGGAACTTGGAATGATATTGAGAACCCTCCAGCTAAAAAAAGTCTTGTGTGGTTGAAAGACTACTTAAATACAACTTTTCTAAAGTTGAAGAGGGGAAAATTATAGTCTGAAGTTGATGTTTTCAATAAACATCTCATTGATGATCCAACAATAAAAGTCCCGGGCTTTGATCAAAAAAGAAAAATTTGGTCAGGAATAAATCGCATAAGAACAGACCATTCAAAATGCAACTCTATGTTGTTATTGTCAATTAACAAAGGTTAAAGGAGGATCCTGATTATCTGTTTTTCCATTGTTTTGTTTGCTATTTGTTTAACCTATTATTTTTTCGTCGTTGTCGTGACTGGCGCTTGAACCGGTTCATTATATATCATCATGCAATGGCTGTGCTGTTATATTTTATATTCTTATTTATCTTCTATAATGTTTACACACTTATTCAATATTATTACATATAAATACTAAGGTGTGGTTCTACAATATCCTTTTGGTTCTCACTAAGCTCCTGCGGCCTTAAAAATCTGTGGATTAATTTTAGATCTGAAAAGACCAAAGGTACATACCAATACACAGTATAGCCAAAGCCCTTGGAGAGGCTACTTAAGAGGATTTCATGCCTTCACTGGGTGCCTTTTCCACGGAAAGAGTAACAAGTCTGCGTGGAAAACTTGGGTAGCTTTAAATGAAGTCCTACAGAAGGATTTGAACTATTAATATCCCAAATACATCAAAATAACTTGTCAGAAAATACATTCCGGATTCTTGAAAGATTTGTCATTGTCATGTACGACAAAACTAGTATGGAGAGAGACATGAACGATGTTAGGCTGGATCTCTTCTCATCTACAAACAAGGAACTCCCAAATATTCCTCCAACTCAAGCTGATTTACGCCAACATATTTTACGTGCTGCTTACCAAGCAGAACAAATTTGGGGCCAAGCCGTCAAATCTTGTCAAACTCTTACATCTCAGGCTGACTAGGGGTGAATGTTAACTGTCATCACTTGAACACCCATATACCGTGTGTCCCGGATAATCTGAAGCATTTTGTTTAACATGGGGAATTTGAAACGTCTAATTTATATGTCCCCAAAGTGTATTTAGGATATGTCTACTATCAGAACATCTAACAATGTGTACTAGAAAACGTTTTGCGTAATAATTTCTAAAATTTAACTAAACATATTAAAAATATTTGAAAAAATATTTAATAGTATTTCAAAACGTACGAGAGTTCAAATCCCAGTCCTTTTTCTTTTTAGTTTTATTATTCTCAAGAACAGCGTTTAATTTTCATTGTTGAAGAGCCATAAAAGTTTGACTTTTTACATGAACTGACTTATTTGAATAATATTCAATTAGAGAGTTTTTGGATATCGTAAAATCAAAACTAAAATTACGTCAACTCGTTCTGCGCATGCGTAATGACATATGTGCATGCGCATAAGATTTACGATATCCAAAGTCTCCCTATTATTAAACTATTAAACTAAATGTTTCATAATGTGAATATTCTAATAAATCCATTGCCAATTCAAGTGAAAAAATTAAAACTTAAACCTCTTTACTGTAAAAAATGAAGCGTTGTTCTTTTAAAATAAGAATACAACTAAAAATGAAATCGGACTGATTTGAACCTTTGTACGTTTTGAAATATTATTAAATATTTGTTCAAATATTTTTAATATGTTTGGTTAAATTTAGAAATTATTACGCAAAAACGTTTTCTAGTACACATTGTCAATTGTTATGATAGTGAAAATATCCTAAAAACACTTTGGGGACATATAAATCGGACTTTTCAAATTCCCCATGTTAAACAGAATGATTCAGATTATCCGGGACACACGGTATAGTCCGATCTACCGGATATATGGCAAAAGTTTACAGTAAACGTCAAAATTGTTCCTGTACAAGTTAGAAACTCTATTCTAAGTACTATAGAAAAGGTGTCTAATCACAAAAATTTTAGAAACGCTTTATTTTTGTCAACGAGCGTACCATCTTATGCAAAAACTGCTGATTTAATAGGGATCTTAAAATTGCAACCGTAAGAGAAGAATCAAAGAAGGTCACAGAAAGCATGAAATTAGGATTCACCTCAACATCAACGAGTAGATACTCAACAACTGGATATGCAGCAGTATCTGCGAATATTGAAGATCTTGTGTAGTCTGTTACAAATAAGCGGAGCACAGTGGGTGAATAAAGTGTAATAGTCCAGAAAAACAGCCTTACCCCCTCCACAAATTTGGAAATTTTGACGCTTGCATAGCACACAAAAGAGAATAGCTAGCACAACTTTGAATCTGAGAAGTAGCCTCCCCCAAATATCCAATTTTCTTATGTTTGCACACGAAAGACTGTTGTGCTACGTGCGCTCGTAATCGGTTTTGAAGATTCAAACACATGTTTAAACGTCAAATGTTTAAGATTTTGTTGTAGGGGTGGTTGGCTTCCATAGATTAAACCTTAAATAACTCCGTTATTAAAGGTATACTAACGTTGAGAAAACTCTGTTATTAAAGGCGTTGAACAAAAAACAAAAATTCTCATCCGTGTGCAAACGTCAAAAAGTTAATTTGTGAGGGGGTTAATCGCTAAGGTGACCGAGCCCAGAAAATCTAAAATATAAGTACCTATCTATATGAAGACTTACAAGAATAAAATTAATGGATATTCCCTTGTCTAACGATTATTCTTTTAAGAAGCAATTTTATAGTTAAGAAATAAAACAGAGGTAGCAATTGTATCCGTATAAAAAATAACTACTGCTTGTCGTGCGCTCAAAACTACGATTTTAACCATGATTGTCTATATAAAGAACAGATACATCCATAAAGTAAAGTTCAAACCAAATCGTCGAAAAAGTAAATAAACAACATACCGCTATCGGTTTCATCTAATTCAATATGCATAAACATATCAACTAAGTTATTTAAAAACTTATCTTACAAATTATAGTCTTACTTTGAAACATAAAGTGTTGCAGAAATTGCACCGTAACTTAATAGAAAAAATACAAATGAACAAGAAAAGAAATATACAACGCTTGTAGTGGTTAAAAGAAAGAAAAAGAATGAAAACAAATTTTAAATTCGTTCCTACTAAAATAATAAATATTCGAAAAAGATAGCTACATTTATATCCCAACTAACTAATTAATGTTGCAATTACTTAAACACGTTATTAAAATGAAAGAATTTGTAAATATAGTACGTATGTGTTAATTTGGCAAATTGTTACTAAATTAAACCGCAGATGTATTTAGAAATAATTACTCCATAAACTAAAAAGTTCTCCGTTTTTAGTTTAATTTTAATTTGCGGTTAAAATAAGTCTATTCTACTAGTACAAAAGTAAGTAATTTGAGACTAGCTAGCTAGAATAGACTAACAAAGTGGATGTGTTTTTTGATGTTGGTAAAATTACTCGACAAAATAAATATAAATAACCTTTTAGTAAGAAGTAGATTCACAATCACCGCAAAATTCTATATATTTAACAATTTTGTTTTTTATTAAAAAAAACGGCATAATAGAAAAATTATTACCGTCGTGGATCGATAGATAGTAGTAGATCAATTAATGCTAAAATAATTATTAAGGCGCAACTTAATTTCTTATGAATACTAATTTTAGAGTTGGGAGAAAAGCTAAGCAATTCTGTAAGAACTCAACTTAAATTCAACCTAAATAAAAATATATCAGTTATCAGGCAGCTTTATAAATTATATTCGAAACGTTAATTATTATCAAAAGCTAACAAAATCGCAAAAAGCACTCACTAAACACAGATACTTAACTAATAAGATCTCAATCACAAACTACATGTATAGATAACGCCTAAAACAATGGTAAATTTAATTCGATCTTTAAATTAATGTTTACTTTCTCTAACTTATCATAAAATATAGAATATAAAGTTCATAAATAAAGTAAAAGTAAACTTAGCTGATTGAATAACAAGTCTTTCGGATGTCTTTTGTCTTTTCGCCAGTAGTATCGTGTCTCAACCAGATATGACGTGAAAAAGATAATCATAAAGTAAAATAGAAAATCATAGGTAAACTTGAAAATTCCAATTGTAATACCTTAATTAAGGAAAGCAATAAGAAAATATTATCACTATTCTTTTAGAAACTAGCAAATGAATTAGTAACTCAAAGGTGAATTAAAATCCAAAATGAATTAACAACCAAACGGCGAATTTAAAATTGTAGAGCAAAAGAACATACAAACTGGAAAACACGTGTCTCTTGTTCTCTTCTAATCCAAATACACTATCACACTAATAACTGTAGAGTGCAGAAAAGAATATTAATCAAGTGAAATTCATAAAAGAAATTCAAGTTACATGAATGAGAAAAGTTTTTTCCATGACCTACATGTCATTTAGTAGTTACGTTATAAAACGCGACAAAAGCGCTATATTCCATAGTAGTTATAGAAGAAATAAATCATTAATTAATTCCCTTCGTTTAGGTATTTTTCTTTGATCTAAAACAAGTGACTATCCGCCAACTGGCCAACCCAACTGATTTTCGAGGCAAGTGGCGGCCACCGACTGACCGCTGACAACATTAAATTTAACAGAGGCTGCTTTAAAAGTCAAAGGTTGCGATTTTAAAAAGATCTTAAATCTCAAACTGCATATACAGGGTGTTTTTAAGTGTTACTAACATGGGGATCTTAGTAACGGTGAAAAATATAGGTTTGGTTAAATGATACAAACGTTGCAAGTTTAGGACAGAATTTTGATGGTACCTTAAAAAATTTAAACACATGGGTCGTAGTAAAATTTTTTAGACAAACTCAATCAATATTTGTTTTTTTTTCTCTTATTTCGGTGCTGGAGTGGCTTAATAGCTACAATATTTTTGTATCTCTGCAAATAAAGCATCAAGTTCTGTCTTAAACTTGCAACTTTTGTCTCATGTAACCAAACCTGTATCTCTCACCGTTACTGAGTCCCCATGTTAAAATACTTAAAAAATCACTTAATATACAGGGTATTTCTCAACGCTTGTGCTAAACTTTAGCAGCAGAAAAAGTAGTGAAAAAATTATTAATTTGGATTTAGAGAATCCATGCCTAAAAGTGTACCCTGACGAGTGAATGATGAAACTGATAAAATTTGGTACATAATTTATGGTAGTTGGGGTGACGTATTGTACAAAGAGTTGAGGTGAAAAATAAATCAATTTTTTTTATTTTAAATAAGTTACCCTACTATTTACGAAAATAGAATTTAGTCTTAGTTTATCTTGAAAATGCTCCCTTTTAAAAAAAAATTAATTTTTCCGCAGCTGACTGTCTGAATAAAAAATTGATGAACCCAAGCCCTCGCGGCGAACTGTAAAAATAAAAAGGGGTTAAAAATACGAATTTTAACATTAAAAAGTGTGACGAGTTGTGGCGTGGCAAAATAATCACAATTACTATGAGCGGTAACTGGTCAGGGGTGCACTTTTAAGCATGGGTTCCCTATGTCAAAATTTATAATTTTGCGCCCCTCTCTACTGCTAAAGTTCGGTACAAGTGTTTAGAAACATTCTATATATACAGGGTGTCTCATAGTTCCTTGGTTCTTCTCTTACGTCTTTGTCGTTTGACAGAAATTAATTTTGAGCTGTTCCGGTAAACAGTTGTCCTTGAGGTTAGTTGTCTTAGCGGCCAATGGGCGGCGGCCAGTTGGTCCATCCGTTTTTTCTTATTTTAAAACAATATTGCTCTTTCATTCTAGTACTGGTGTAGACGAGCATACTCTAATATTTCCTCGATCTTGGTGTTAACTATACATCACTTTCACATAAACCGCTTATTCGTTCTGGACAGATGTTAAATGTAAAGATTAACGTACAAAGAACAATTCGCTGAAGGCTGCGCCGTAAGAACTCGGAAATAGGAAACCTACTGACATTTACATTCCTAAGAAAAAATTATTAAGTACTGCTTCGATAATTACTAGTAACTTAATTACAATTTGAAATCGTTTATGTCTGCATTTGAATTGTAGTAGACATAAATTTATATAACAAAATAACTTAATATCTGGCATAAATGCCCTTAAAAGTGAGGTTATATTTAGGAAATTTTCGCTTAATAAAGATAATAATTGACGTTTACTAACATCGTTTACTAATGAAAACGAAACAGTTTAAATTATGAAATAAAATTCAACAAAACTTGTCACTTATGTAAATCGTTGTCAACCTAAAACAGAAACAGTAATAACGTTTCGTTTGAATCCCACTAATAATATCATATTTGACGTATTCTGTGTTGGCAATAAAGTGAAGCTCACATCATGTGTAATTCTCTTATTACTGGCTCTCATACCCACCGGAGAATATATAAGAATATATGGCGATGTTCTAAATGTCGGGCAAATTATGAGTGATCTGGGCTCACGTTACTATGGATATATCTTGGGAAATGTCAGATTGATAAAAATTAAATAAAACATTAAAAAGTCACGAATAATTTATAAAATAATTGATAACATAAAATACGAAGATAATATTAAAAGTGAAATTATGAAGCACTACAAATTGGCGCACACAACGTGGGCGAAAATAAAAACCTAATATAAAAATAGCTGGTAAAATGGAGCAAGAAGAGTTAATAAGTACTAGATTAAAGACGAAAGAAAAGGAAGAAGAAGAAAGGAGGTGACAATAATAAAGATATTAGAGAACATTAGTAGAAACATAAAGGAAGTTAAGGAAAAGTTGAAAATTGTAGAGGAAAGGAATGATTAAAATTTTATGGAGATGATAGTATTAACCCTAATATTTTTGTTAAGCAACATAGGATATTGTGATAATATAAACAAAATAAGTACAATTATAAGAGAAACGAAGGAAAATGATGACAACGATACAAGATGAATTTACAACATTTGAAGAGTTCAAGGTCATTACTTTAGATAAACTTTGAGAGATAATGAGCAAGAACGAGAAATGAAAAGAAAGTGGACAACAAAATTAAATAAATAAAGTAAAAGATGATAAGGTACGATTAATTACGAATTAAGAATAAAAATCAAATTGTTAATAAATTAGCGGATTGGAAGGTAATGAGTGAAAGACATATTTTGATTTATTTTAAAATTTTCGTTTTGGGTAAAAAGTAAGATTGATAAAATAAAAGGGAGATGCATGTGATGTTCTAAACTGGAGGCATTTGAATTTAATTTTTGAATGAGTGGTCTGGATGCATGCTGTTGTTGATATATTATAAGAATGATAAATAATTTAATAAAATATTAAAAATCACAAATAATACATAAAATAAAAAAACAAAAAAAAAAAAAAAAAAAAATTTAAAAAAAAAAATTTTTTAACAAAAAAAAACAGCAAAAACTTCTCCACCAAAAAACAAAAAACATTCCCCCCCCCTTTCTAAAAAAAAAACCCCCAAAAAAAAAAAAACAACAAAAACATAAAAAGAAAATTGCTTTACTTTTTTTTTTTGATCAAAAAAAAAAAAAAAAAAAAAAAAAAACCAAACAGCACACAAAACACCCCCCCCCCCCCCCACAACCACCCTAAAAAAAAAAAAAAAAATACAACAAAAAAAACACACCAAAACAAAAAAAAAAAAAAAAAAAAAAAAAAAAAAAAGAAAATGTAGCTGTTTTAACAACGGATAACCCTTGGGACAAATCCAAAAACCTATTTTTTAAACCCCCTTTATCCCCTTCAAAATTTTTAAACTGAAATTTCCGTGTTTTAAAAGGTTTACTCTTTAGGCAAAATCAAAAAAATATTAAAAATTTCATTTTCAATTTTTTTGATATGTAGTATAGAAATTGTCGATTTAAAGCTATTGCAACTATTGGTTTTCAATTATCTAATTTATTTATTTTATAAAACGTGTTTTTAATAAGCAGACACCGGTGTCTGCAATTTTCAATTTGGGCCTGTAACTTCACGAAAATGTGTTTGCAGACACAGTTGTGCAGACAAATTGCAAATCGTAACTTGTCATTTGTACATATGCTGGTACAACTAAAAGCAGTTGTATTTACAATTCGTTGCAAGTAAGACGTCTGGGTGTTTCGTATTTGTATATGAGAATTATTTTATGGGCCTCAACATTATTTGATGTTTATATTCATTGTTTACAAAAATCGTGTGTTTTGATATTTACGATAACGTCAAATTACTTTACACATTTTGACGGCGCAAAATTTAGTTTTGTGAGTTTCGTGTTTGGTTGCTATTACTGGTCAGTTTATGTTACTATGGAGAACGTTAGCCAAAGGTCAAGAAAGCTTGTAGAAATGGCAAGAAGTATGGGACCACCTCTTGTTGGTAATAATTTCTTTGTTTTCTCAAAATGAGGAAATATAAAAACTTGTATTTTTTTCATCTAGGGTTTGATGACGCATCGACTGATGAAGACTTTAGTTCTTCTGATTCCGTGAAAGATCCAGAGTATGTTCCACCTAGCAGCGAATCAGAACTTGACCTGTCCAGTCCTACTGCATTTGTAGAAAATATTGATGTTGGGCAAAACGCAACACCTGTTGTTCATTCACCATCCGGCATTGCTGAAACTATGCATTCAGATAGTGATAGCTCGAAAAACGAAGATACGGTCCAAAATCTTCATGAACAAGCAACTGATGGTGAGTGGTCAGTTCCACTTGGCCGTCAACAGCAATTTGATTTTGCTGCTATCTCAGGACTCAACGAAGCAGTGCTTTTAGAACTGGTGAATGGAACACCATACGATTTTTATTGTTCTCTAATAGACAATAAAATTATTGATAACATCGTAGATCAAACGAATTTATATGCCACTCAATGTCTGACCAGTGAAGCTGATATTCCTAAAACCTCGAGATGGCATAAATGGCAACCGACTGACAACACTGAAATAAGACGTTTTATTGGGTTGATTGGATATATGGGTTTGGTGAAAATGCCATCAATTGAGAATTATTGGTCTTCTAGTCTTCTTTACCGAAACGATGTGGCAAGAAACACCATGAGTCGAAACCGTTTTCAATTACTTTTACAGGCACTGCATTTTGATGATAATGAAATGTGCCCACCTAATGATAGATTGCATAAAATACAGAGGTTAGTGGATATGTGCGTGACAAATTTCCAACAAATGTATACACCAAACAAGATCTTCTGTATAGATGAAAGCATGGTTCCTTTCCAAGGAAGACTTATCATGAAGCAGTATATCCCCCAAAAAACTCATAAATACGGGATAAAAATTTTTAAACTATGCTGCGAAACTGGTTATACATGGAACCTTACCATATATAGTGGGAAAGGCGAACAGAGACAAGTTTCGCTTGCCACTGATGTAGTCCTGAAATTGTCTGCACCTCTTCTAGACGCAGGAAGGACACTTATAACAGATAATTATTATACAAGCCTAGAATTGGCAAATACATTACTGCAAAGAAAAACGCACTTATTGGGTACCCTTCGCAAAAATCGCCGGGGAAATCCAAAGGAAGTAGTTACGAAGAAATTAAGAAAGGGTGAAATGATATCCAGAGAAAATCAGAAAGGTATAACCGTAACAAAATGGCGTGATAAAAGAGAAGTCCTAACATTATCGACTTGTCATACAGAAGAAACCACTGAACTTATTAGACGGACAGGACCCGTTTTGAAACCTAAAGCTGTTGTAGATTACAACTTCGGAAAGGCTTCAATTGATCTTTCTGATCAATTAGCAAGTTACGGAACTGCTCTTCGGCGAAGTTTGAAATGGTATCGAAAGATTGCCATAGAACTTCTCTTGGGAACAGCTGTTGTAAATGCACGATTCTTATATAATTTGGTTAATTCAAAAACATCAAGGTGAACGAATTTAGAGAACAAATAGTATTGGAACTTTTGAAGGGCGAAAATAAGGTATCAGATAGTAACATTGCGCTTGGTGAAAATACTGCAGAACGTACATCATCCACTAAGAAAAACCTATGGCAAGTCATAAATTTGTAAAAAAACCTGGAAGTTCCAGAGCTGGTCGAAAATATTGTAGGGGCTGCTACGAACGAAAGAAGAATGGAGAAATTCCCAGATCTAAAATATCAAAAGTAACAACCTATTGTGCAGATTGCGTCGGACAACCACCGAATTGCCTTCAATGCTTTAACAAAAACATTATTCTTAAGGGGTTTATATATTGTTTTGTATTGATTTGCTTTTTTAGAATTATTTAGTATGTATTATTCTTAAAATAAAATTGAAATATGTGACTGAACATTTTGTCTGTTAACATAGGTACTGTCCCAAATATGATGAAGTTATGTTGTGGCACACCTTCTGTGGAGCCATAGCAGACACAGCACTACCTTACATTTAGCTTATTTGCAGACACATTGCAAATATAGAAAGTTTTAGTCAGACTGCGTAGCAGACACCCGTGTCTGCTTGAAGCGTTGCCGGACATGCTCGTAAGCAGACACCGGTGTCTGCCGTGGCAGTCAACCTGTTAAAACAACAATTTTTTTTTTTCATTTTTTTTTATTGTTAAATCATTTTTTTATTTCATTAATTACTAATAGAATCCAAAAAAAATTTAAAAATAAAAAATTAATAATTAAATTTAAAAAAAAATTTTTTTTAAAAAAAAAATAAAATTAAAATTTTGAAAAAATTTAAAAAAAAAAAAAAAAAATGAAAAAAAAAAATTTTTTCTTTTAAATTTTCTGCAAAAAAGAAAAGAAATAATTCAACAAATTTAACAAATTAAAATAATGTACTAACGTATTTTTAATTTTTTTTTAAAAAAAAAAAAAAAAAAAAAAAAAAATTAATTTTAATTATTTTATTTTTTTTTTAAATTTTATTTTTTTTTATTTTTAAAATAATCCACCTCCAACTCCATTAAAATAAAAAAAAAAAATAATAAAATTAAAAAAAAAAAAAAAAATTTTTTAAAAAAAATTATTTTTTATTTTTTTTTTTTTATTTTTTTTTTATTTTTTAACATTTAAATAATTTTAACTATTTTAAAATTTAAAAATTTTAAATAAACCAATAAAAAATTTTTAATAAAATTAAATTTTTTTTTTTTTTAACACCAATTTAAAATAATTTTTTTTTTGAATAATATTTTTTTTTTTTTAATTTTAAAAAGAAAAAAGAAAGTAATTTAAAAAAAAAAAAAAATAATTATTTTTAATTTTTTTATTTAGTTTATTTTTAAGTTATTTTATTGTATTTTTTTGATTTATTTTAAAATAAAAAAAAATCATAAATTATTTAAAAAAAAATAAAGAAAGAAGTTTTAATTTTTTATTAAATTTAAAAATTAAAATAAAAAAAAAAAATAAAAAAAAAAAAATAAAAAAAAAAAATAATTAATTTTTAATTTTTAAAAAAAAAAAAAAAAAAAAAATATTTAAAATTAAAAGTTTTTATTTAAAAATAAAAAAAAATTTTTTTTTAAAAAAATTTTATTTTTTTTAAAAAAAAAAAAAAATACAAAAAAACAAAAAAAGAAAAATAAAAAAAAAAAAAAATATTTTTTTTTTTAAAAAAAAAAAAATTCAAAAAAAAAAAAATAGTTTGTAAAGAAAAAAGGGGAAGGGGGATACCCAATTTAAGTAGAACAATGTTGTGGCAAGTTTTGCACGAATTGAATTTTTCATGGGGAAAAAATGAATAGGAAATCAGCTCTTTAGACGAAACGTGGGTAAATGAAGGTTATACTGTGGGAAAAATGTGGCAAGACAAAAATGTAACTAGTGGACAACAGGCTTTTTAGAAGGATTATCTACAGGTTTAAGACCTTCAGGAAAAGGGCGACAATTAATTATTACGCATATAGGAAGCGACGAAGGCTTTGTAGAGGGAGGTTTACTGCTATTTGAATCGAAAAATACCGGTGATTACCACGAGGATATGAATGGGGATGTTTTTGAGGAATATTTTGAACAAATGTTAGATTTAATACCAAAGGGTTCCGTAACTGTTATGGACAATGCCAGCTACCATTCCAGACAAATCGAACGTTTATCTACAACTTCCTGGAAAAACACGTTATAATGGAATGGCTTTCCTCAAAAATATTGCTTTCGAAAATGATATGGTAAAAGGGAACTACTAAGTCTAGTACAAGGTGTTAGGACAAAGTTTAAAAGATATGCAGTTGACGAAATGGCAGCAAAACGTGATATTTTTGTTCTACGCTTACCGTCATACCATTGTGAATTAAACCCTATAGAATTAATATGGGCGCAGGTGAAGGGTGCAGTAGCGAGAAATAATACCACGTTTAAATTAAGTGACGTTCGACAACTTTTAATGACTTCTTTAAGTGATGTGACTGCGGAAAAATGGAAAAAGTGTATAGAACACGTAATGAAAGAGGAACAAAAATGTGGGAACTTGACAATTTGATAGAAGTTACTATAGAGCTTATTGTAATTTCAATACGGTCAAATGATACTTCTTCCGAAGAAACAGATGAATTTTCAGAATAACTGTATTTATAATTATATATTCATTATTTTTCCTATAAATTTAGTTTGTTCTTGCTATATTTTATTATACCTTAAATTTTCAAACTCTATAAAATGGTTTCTAACAAACGATGTGTTTTATAATTACAATGATATGTTTAAAATTACTTTCAATAAAACACAAGAAAACGCAATCGTAATTTTTTTTGGTCAGCAAAACCCATGTACACGCCAATGATCATTAGTTTAGACCTCAAGAACAGGTACGTCCCATTGTTAACGGATTAGGAGCTATTCATAAATAACTTAGTTGTAACACTATTGTATCAATACATCGGTACGCCATTGGAATCTGTTAAACATGTTGATTTATTACTTCGCTTCGTTTCTGGACAGACTTTATACAGGGTGTTGATTAAGTATGTACCTTAAATTAAACAGACGATTTTTGAGTAATTTTAAGATAAAAAGTTCATATAAATCTAGGTCCGTTTCCGATTCCTTTCTGAAATACAGGGTGTTAAAGTTTTTAAAAAAAAATCGATATTTAATAATATTTCAGAAACGGCTTGGAATATTTTTTTGAAAATTTGCGTTTTGTAATAGTTAATAACAATGATCATTTTGCTATAAGTTTTAACTTTATAATTTCATCAGTTGCGTGCACACAGTAATCCACATGTGCATTTTAAGAAAAACTATTGGTACGCCACTGCCTTTTCACAAAATAAAAATTAATATTAGATTCCTCTTTCAATTCTAAAACAAAAAGTCTCTCCAGTTTTTTCGGTAGATACATAATTGTTAATAATAAATTATTACTTAATCAAGTATTATTTTCCACTGATGAAATTAAAAGTTAAAACTTATAGCAAAATGTTAATTGTTATTAACTATTACACCCTGTATTATAAAAAAATAAAATGCTTGATGGTTTCTTCGAGATGCAATGTTGGATTAGAAATTTAAAAGCACCATTTTCTATGGCTCTAAATGGGTCAATAAAAAAGTATTTATAGATTTTTAATATTTTTCACAATAAGCGCAAAAAACGAAAATAAAAATCAAAAAATTGATTTTTGTAAAATCTCAAAAACGAAAAATATTATTAAATTTTTTCAAACACCATATAAATATACTCTAAATTGCTCAATTTTTTTGCAATTTTAGCAACCTTGTATGTTCTACAGTTTTCAAGATCCCCATGCTGTTCATTCATATCTTGGACACAGTGTATACAACCGGTCGACCTCAGTATTTTTACTTCATTCTAACGAACTAACTTTAATTCGTCAGAAAAAATGAAAAACAGTAGTATGTATTAAAATTTTGGTTTGGAAAAAGCCAAAAAATTCCATATAAAGCAGACTCAATGATAGCACTGTATATCACATTCATTCTTCTGCAAGCATCCCATGGAAATACTTTAATTTCAACTTGACGTGGTTACAACCGTGCTTGTATTGTTTGCATCAAAAATTATTTTAAGATATAATGTATTCCATATTTATATGAGTTTTTGTCAATATACACCAAATGTTTTTTTCCATATGAATTCAGTTTTTCTTTGTACCAACCTGACATGTTACAAACTGTGCTCGTATTATTTGCATTAAACAAATTTTAAGATAAAATGCATACATGCTTATATCTTGTGCTATTTTTCAATACATACAAAATGTATATTTCATTTTTTTCATGTATGAACTCAGTTTCTCTTAGTTTCAACAAGTATTGTTTGCATTAAAAAATATTATTTTAAGATATAATGTATGCCAAGTTTATTTAAATTCTATGTTATTTTTCAATAGACACCAAAGGTGCCTTTTTTATGTAGGAACTCAGTTTCTCTTTGTGTCAACTGACATGGTTACAAACTGAGTTCTAACTTTAACTTTACATTAAAAATCTTATTTTAAGATATAATGCAGATCTTGTGTTATTTTTCAACACACACACTAAATGTATGCATCTCTTTTTTAATGATTGAACTCAGTTTCTCTTTGTATAAGATGTGGAGTAAAAACCTCGCATACTGTCACACTGTATAGCACACTCGTAAGCTCGCATAATTAAAGGAAATTTGGAGATTTGTTATGGTGTGTAATTATTCACAACACCATTCCTTGTATGTATTTTACCGTATTTTCTCTAACAAATAA
This sequence comes from Abscondita cerata, assembly GCA_030710515.1. Lineage (NCBI taxonomy): Eukaryota > Metazoa > Arthropoda > Insecta > Coleoptera > Lampyridae > Abscondita > Abscondita cerata. The sequence continues at coordinate 202,737 of JALBCR010004221.1, forward strand.
ACTTTGAAAAGATATTAAGTAATAGTAGTTCATTAAAAGAAGTATAGAACGAGATCCCCTTTAGTCTCTTAAATTAAAGCGGCACTCCATAATTATTTATACCTTCCAAATATATATGTATCTCTTTTTTTTTCATGTATGAACTCAGTTTCTCTTTGCAAAACAGAAATTAGTACGATGAAATAACTTACTAATGGAAACATTTGTATTGATGAAAAAGAACGAAAAAGAGACGTAAAGTAGCCCTAACCGTTAAAGACTTATTCATTATTTTCTTTCATACGCACGAAGGGGAACAGCTATATATCACTAAAAGCAATCCGAATTGAATTTCTCTATCGGTAGAGAAGGACATTTGGACGCTTATCTCATATCAGCCCCTACATGTAGAACTCTGAGAGCAACGTTTGAATTCAATTGAATTCGCTGATCTGGACCATCAAACTCAATTTGTCTTAGGTTTTACAAACTTCTCTGAAAAGATAAAAGAGGTATTATCTACGTAAATGACCCGTTTCGATTTATTATTAACGGAGAACGAACCCTTCAGCATTAAAATAATTAAAATGAAAAGTAAATAAAGTGCAAGAACTTGTACAAATCGAATCGATCACTTTACAATAATAAAGCTATTATCTGCAACAACCGTATTTCCGCAATAAGCTATTTACAAAAAGAGTTGCTGATTTATAAATAATGTAGCTTTATGTCGTAAGATTTAACAAGGTTTTACAATAAATACGAAAAATGTTTGTTCTCTAAAAGAATTCACACGATTAAAATGTTTATTCGTGTTACAATATTCGCTATAAGCTTCTTATACGTTATTAAAATTGATAAATCGTTTTTTTTCTCTAAATGAATAACGCCAAGCTTTAGATATGCAAATCGCGGCTTACGTTCATTTTTTTAAACGAAAATTAATGTTCCATTTGGGAATATTGCAACTTATAAGGAGTACTACACCAATCAATAAAACTCAATGTATTTAATGTTAATTTATTTAAAGAAAAACAGACTCGCATCGAATATATTTTATCAAAGTTGCTATTTATAATTGTTGTAGTTATACATTGTTTGTTTATTTAAATGAGATAGAAATGTCAAAGGTCCGATGAGTTCGTAATCATCAAGTCTCAAAGTACCTACTAATAATTTTGGAAATAGAAGTATAATCACCGATCCAGAACTAAAATTATAATATACAGTGCATTCCAACTAAAACGAGCCATCCCCAACAATTTCTTCACTATTTTGTTTTAACCAAATCCAAAAACAGGGCAGTTTTAGTTTTTAGGGAGACATCTTTTAATGTCAACCTTGAAACGTCAACATCCTGTTCTCCACAGCCCGCATCCCAAAAATTTTAAATGACGAAAAAGGTTAGGTTGTCTCTTATTTTGAAGGTCTGTTTATTCTCTTTATGACTATCTAAGTTATTTCATAGTTTTACTGGCAATTTTTTAGAAAAACATTTTTTATTAACGAATAAAACTCAAATTTAAAGAAAAATCCGGATTTTTAGTATTGCAACGTGACAGGTAGAAGGATTAGAAGGATAATATTACAATGTCTCAAAATAACCCCATGCTGAAAATGTAAATTTATAAAATAGTTTTGAATATGATATTTTGTACATACTACATACATATGGCAAAAATAATATGGCAGCTAAATTCTATACCTATGTACAATTTTATTAGGATTTCTTTTGTTGTAATGATTATGTAAATTATTTTAAGGAAAGGAAATTATCTTCTTCAGTTTGGCATTTGCTTTATTTTTTTGTAGATTTTTATCTGTTTTATCCGCGATGGTGAATGGTTAATGTTCTTCTTAAAATAAAAAATAATGTAACAAACATATTCCAAGGAGGAGTTTTATACAGGGTTGCATAAACTCTGGTATAGAAGGACTACATAGCAGCATGTAAATATATTATATAGGGTCTTTTTAGAAAAAATGGCCAATTATTAAACCAAGAAATCATATAAATAGTTTATTCTAATTTAGTCAAATAATAAAAATACAATGTGTGACAGCAATTTTTTAAATAACATTCATTCCAGTTTAGTTTTCAAATATCATGTTGAATTTATGGTACTCAAAGCCCCTTGCGGTAGGCAATCAAACGTACTTATCACGTGTTTGGTGTACCTATCTACGTAAAAGCGATAATCGATATTTTTCTTTTAGAATTTGACATGGTAGGGACGAGTTTTAAACGTGCCCCTCCAGGTAGGTAATTTCCAATGTTCTTTTAGTCAAATCTCTAAAATGTTTTAATTAATCGTAGGTATGTCCTTCTGAGGTAACAAATGATATTTGAGATAATAATCAATATTTGACTGCCCGTTATTTCGTTAACGTTTGACTAATGCTGTAAGTTGTTTGTTAATCAAAAATTAACATGTGGGCATATCACCATTTTCGGAAACCTTCAGTATTTAAGAATTGTGTCGACATTGGTATATATCTGGAAGTCTCTTTCGCTGTGCATATAAAAATTTAGTCGCTGTGCATGTCAACGGTATCTTCCACCTCTTCACCTAAGCATCAACTCAGGGAAGACTACGTTTTATCAATACAGCCATGTGCTACATTCAATACTCAAGCGTTAATTGAAACCGTCACCGATATATTCAGCTAAGTTTATTTTAAGTACTTTTCATTATTTAATTGTACGGTAAAACCGTCTTTAAATTAGAAGCGTCTTTGTGCATGTGCGGAACGTCATTGACATTTCGAATTAACCCTTAAGAGACCAGTTAAGTGTTGTGTTTAACGTTTGTAAGCTCAAGAATCCTTGCAGTAGTCTTACGATTTGTTTTTTTTGTTTTTGCTAATTCAAATGTTTTTGCTTATGCATAACACGCGTATTCAATTATTATTAATAGGGTTATACATTTTAAACCCCCGTAATTTAATAGTATGTTGCGTGTCGTTGCTAGCAGTATGTTAGTTTCTGTTTTGATCGTGGCGTATATACTTATTATATATTTAATGTAAACGGACTGAGTGTGATAATTTATGAACTGTTGTGCTTATTATTATTTTTAAAATTAGATGAATCTCGTCAGATTAAATTCTCTAGTCCTTTTACAAGTTTGTTGGTTTTGCTTTTCTTAAGTCCTTCTCCTAGAGAATAGTTGCTAAGATCCAGTAGGTGGCATCCGGAGCCGGTTGAGAAGCTTTCAATTACATCATTCGTTTCATCCCTGTAATCCAATCTACAACATAAGAGCTGCGGGTAGGTTTCTAAACTGCTATATCAATATGAATTTTTTTATATACCTCAACAACAAACCTGTAACAATTGTGACAAATTGGTTTAGACTTTCGCGACTGCTTTGTGTGGTCTAGATTTAGGTCTAAAGACCGCCGTTGATTGCAGTTTCTACCTAACACTTTGCTAACGCGAGGACTCAACTTCTTTACGTACAATAAAATATTAATTTCATTAAAACTATAATAACTAGAAAACTACTAAAGATACTCGTAGATACATACCTATTTAAAAAAACATTATTCAATTTAAAAAATGTAATCTCTAATGACAGTGCAGTGACATTATCATAGACAATTAGTACAGATAATCCTATTCAAACTGGTTATTGAATATAAGCACCCCGTGACTCCTAACACAGTTCAGGTAGATATCACATACGAAGTACCTTGATGTAATGCAAATTGAATCTTAAAGACAATTCGATTTTTAAATTTAAATGTGACGTTTAAACATTTTTCTTCGCCTTTGGTTACAATGAAAAAATTACATTTTAAAAACTCTACGATGATTTTGAGTTTTTTTTAATAAATTAAATTACAGCTCAAAAATGGTTATCTAACTGAATCATAATTGTCTTATATTCGATTTATTAAACAATCATTGGTCCAGGTACATATAAGACCGCCGTGCACTCGCTCTCTTGAAACGTCTCAAGACTGGAATTAAAACTTAAAATGTTAGTCTAAAGAAACAAAAATTGTTTTAGAAAAATATTTCAAATAAAAGTTATAGATAATAAAATTTCCAGCATCTTCCCTTTCATTACTTTTTGTATAATTAATAGTATTGGAGATACTATTAAAACAATTAGTGTTATATCATCGTCATATCTCATTTATGACTTATCGAATCAGAAAACAATTTAAACAAAAGTTGTGTATAATGAAGTTTTAAACAATCATTACTTGACGAAAAATGTATATTGCAAGAATTCGACGTTCGTGTTAATTAAACGTGTATAGTTTTAGCGTGGCGTTGAAGAATTTTTTCAATTTCTCAATTAATACGTAGCGATTCTTCCACGACTAGCGATACAATATGTTTTTACATACAAATAAAACAAAAAGCGTGTTTCATCCTAGTGAGACTAATCAGTAGGTATAGCGAAGTAAAAGTTGTCAGAACTGTTCGAATATATTGTATTTTCATCCCACACTGGCGTGGCCATGGCTTCCTTTAATAGTAAAATTATACTTTAGTATAATTTAAATTGAATTTGAGGTTAGTTTCTAACTACTCTTGAACTACGTGGTTTAGTTCCAAGTTACATACATTCACTTAGAACAGAATTCTGAACTACTCAGCGCAAACTACTCCCACTTTTACTTCTTAAGTAAAAACCTGCAGCCGATCTTGCCTCGTCGGACTTGTTGCCTCTATTAAAAACCGTACTCTCGAATAACACAATGTTGAAGTGCAACACTGTACGACAATTCCTGCATAAGACATGAATTTTACAACAAATATCTCATGGCGGGTGGCACTATGTCGAAAAATTTTACAAAATACAGAGTGAGTTTTTAAAGTGTTACAAGGCAATATCTTAAAAACGGTTTAATATATTTTCATGAAATTTGGTTGGTTTAATAGGCAGATGGGGGACATATTAACCTTTTTTAGATTTCGCCTCTTCAGTTTTAAGGGGAGGGGTAACTTTGGAATTTCAAATAAGATTATGTATTTTTCTCACACTAGTGAAGAGTCCCTAAAAGACGGAACAGCTGATATTCTGAAAATCGAACCATAAGGCATTATCTTTATTTGGCCGCTTCCAGCTGTTTATTAAACTTTTGTGCATAACATTTACATAAGCTCCTGTATTCAAGATCTTCTTACTAATTCCGGAAAAATGCATCGCTTCATATACCACAATAACATAGTCATCAATTGCAAGTGATGTAGGATCGATTTCTTTTGGAGACTGAGTAGATGAAAAGTGTAATTCCTTTTCAGATTCTAAAGCAACTTCTGAACCTAAATCTGACGATGATGGTGGCGACAGACGTTCCTTGGGCATTACTTTTCCTTGCTTCTGTTTAACTGTTTTTTCTTCAACTTTCTTTGTCTTTTGGACTCTTCATTTTCTTGTTTAATTTTCTCCTTCCTTAGGTGATACTATTTCCAGAAACAATTGCCGCTATTTTCCTTAGATTTATTTTTTTTTTTAGTAGGATTAGACTTAAACCAAAGTAAACAGTCCTTGAATGGCCTTGGTACATCTTTAAGAGGGTACCCTTCGCTGCCTGTACTTGAGTTTTTGGAATGGTTGGGCAATACCATCGTTAAATCGTCATTTATTTTGTTTCTGCAAATTATATGGGTTTTTTCAATTTCTTCTGCGGTTAATGTTTGAGTCACCTCTTCATTCACTTCCAACTGGTTAACACTTTCATGAAAATTACTTGTATTAAGTAATTCACCACTTTCATCAATATTTGAACTTTCTTGTTTCCCAGCTTTGGCCTTATTCTTAAGTTTTTTCCAAATAAAATACAGAGATTCATCTTTTTTTTCTCCATCCCATGTATTTGGAGAACTATTGTTATTAAATACTAGTAATGTGGCTTCGTTAATTTGATGTTGGAGTTCATGCAGCCGATTATTAGAAGGATAATTTGTTTTAAAAATACTTCTGGTACTTGATAGCGTTTCGTTCAAATGGTTGCAGTCCAGTTGGTCTAAAACCGTTTTGAAGAACCCCCTTCGACACAGATTTAGTTATTGCCTAGTGCAACAGTAGTGCAAAATCTTTTGTTTTAATTTGGACCCATTATGGAGGAACCTCCAGTGTTGAACTTCCTCCCTCCAGACACTTTTTAATGTTCGAAAAACCGCAACGTCTAGTGGTTGTAAATTGTGTGTAGAGTTAGGGCAAAGAACGACTAGAACAATGCCTTTTTTCCATACAAAACTTACTCAATGGAACGGTCAGATGAATGGAATAGCCATCTACGAAAAGAATGATTGGTAAATTAATTTTTTGTTCAACTAGCCAGGGAAACAAAATATTTGTAACGTATTCATAAACGGTTTGGTCATTCAACCAACCATTATCACTTTTACCAACTCTCCAATTGGACATTTTTGAAGTGATGTAGTGTGGAATTCTTTCATACTGACATATAGCCAAAGGGGGAGCTATTTTGTCATCCGCATTTGCATTCAACAAAACCGTCATACCTTCCTTGTCATCATTGGCAGTAAAATTATATACTGTTGACACTCCGTTTCTAACTAGTACCTTTGTCCCATTGAGGGATAAAAGAAGGCCGATTCATCTGCATTAAACACTCTTATTGAGTTATCTAGAATGTTAATACTGTTAAATATTCAGCAACTTCGCAAAGCAACCCGCAATTTGCTTTCTTTGCTGCAACACGACCAGAAGATAAATTTTGAGAAATTCTCTATGATACCCCTGAATGTCATTTTAAAATGATGGGTACCATTTTTTCCTGACCTTCCTTGTACAAAATTGTTTTGCCTCTTAGTAGTTTTGAAACTAAGTTCTACTAAATATATTAAGTGACACATAAGTGTCAGATAAGGGAGAATTGTATAATTAGCGAAACTAGTATCTGACACAACAAAAGATTACCTTCAAAATTAGGTTAGAAAATTTTTATGTTATGGAAGTATAAAACTGACCTTACATAATTAGTAACTTACCTTGAAGTTACACCTATACGCATTTTGCACAAAAACACACCTATTTCAGGAGCCACTGGCCTTAACTGACAATCTTACAATACACGCGCAAACAACGATTTTTATGCGCAATCGCAACTAAATGAAGTTAGCTACATACAGCACTTTGAATGTGGTTGTGTGAATTTTAAATAATGACTAAAGTTTTTACTAACACAGTATATGTACGTAGGTGTATATACTGTGGTACTAATAACTTGCCTATTCAGGGTTGCTATTATTTCTAAACATTTCTTAAATTTAAATTTTTTTTGCCAAAGTGACAGGTATTGGGGTGTGTCAGCAATGGTTTCCACCACCTTGTATCAGCAACAACTTTTATTTGAAAAAAAAATGTGTAAGTATAGTAAATTAAAAAACAATAATAAACAAAAAGGGCTGCAGGTTAAGTGACATTTTGACTATTCATATTATACACAAAATCTAAACTAACCTCCGGTTTTAAAAACGTACCGTCGGACCGTAATTTTGCTTCATACTAACTCTAATTCGTCGGAAAAAGTGAAAATGGGGTGTTAAAATTTTTCGGTTTGGTACCCGTGGCGTAACTCCCAGATGTGAGTAAAAACCACCTCCACAATAAAAATAACAGCAAATTTTCTATTCAATTAATTAAATCACACTCCAGGTAGCAGTATACTAACAAGCAAAAGAAGAACAAAGGAAAACGATCAAAAGCAGTTTGTTCAAGAATAAATGAACGTTAATAATGTAATCTTTAATTGGGTTTAAACGTTTCATAAAAGTAAAAAGAATGGAACAGTTCAAGTTTATTACAAACGTAATTGCTCATTCGTTTAATTAAAATAATGCTTTATGTGCACTTTCTAAAATTCAAATTTAAATTTAATAAATGTAATTTAGAATAATTTTTGCTTCACTATTTTTTCTGTAGTAGCAATCAAATTGAATTATTTTTATATAATATTTTAATTTGTTAAATAATATTAATAAAGGTCACGTAATTGTCACAAAAACTAATATAAAAAAAACTGATATTTTTTCGGCAATGACACATTGTATATCTACTATATACATCCTACTTTGATTATACAATTTACTATGTTTCGTATTGTATGAGCTTATAAAACGCGCGATTGGAACGCGACGTTTATGCGACCTAAATCTAAAAAGTTAAAACTACAATATGTTATGTGAAACAATACCTAAACTGATTGTCTTGAAATATATGTCGCCACAAGTACTCCCGGGCCAGGTGTGAAGAATTCAATCCGAGTTATTCAAACCCTCCAAAAGCGGAATCCAAGTTAGAATCTTGTGGGTAAATCAGATGGCTTAAAAACGCTCGAGTCTTTTAGGTTTGTTTATTACATTCCATAAGGATAAGAAAAACCTACGGTCAGTTTGTATCTTTTTTAATTTCACTTTCACAATGAAAATCTGTAGATCATTTAGAATCACAGTATTAGGGACGTACCATGGCGCGCCAACAATCATTCTTAATACTTTGTTACGAAGCATTGCTAAGTTGAAGGTAGCTGCGGTATCGCACAAGAACAGATGGGTCCAAACTATTGGGTAAATAGTGTATTTCCCAGTTATAACTTAGATTTTCTGTCGATAAACAGATATAAATTTTGGAGTTGAAGTTCGAGTTGCTTGTGGTTGAAGAATATATGGTTTTCTCCAGGTCGGTATGTAGCCCCTGGATTTGATTACGATCAATCTCTTACCTTAAGGCAGCAGTGGGTTCTTATGAAAGACTTGTCGCAGATGTAGTTAGACGAGATGTATGTAAGTCCGCTGTAAAGAGTTTTTGAAAAGAAAAAAGAGAAAGAAGGGTATAGGAGAAATTGAAGAACGGGATAAAAAGAAGAAACACAAAAACACCGAGGACGCCAGAACAAGAAAAAGAGAGAGATGGAACACTAAGATAAAATAATGGAAAACATAAAAATGTTGATATTGGAGATGAGAAGAGATATGATGAGAGATTTAAAGAATATAAATATGAAATTAGAAGGATGATAGAGAAATGGAAAAAAAGTAAAAAGAATGGGCGACATAAAGGCAAAATTGGATAAAAGAGAAATATGAGATGGATAAAAGATGAAGAGAAATGGAAAAAAAAGGTAGAAAGGCAAGAAACAGAAAGAAGGAGAAACAACATCGTCATAAAGGGGCAAATAAAGATAGAACAACCAAGTAGATAAGGGGTGAAGATGTTAAGAGAAGAAATAGGAGTAGAAGTAGAAATAACAGACACATACGCAATAGAGAAAAAAGTAGGAAAAAGTACGATAGCAGTGAATTTGGGAAGCCGGGAAGAGAAAATGAAAATAATTAAAAAAAAATAAAATTGAGAGGTAAGAAATTTATATTGATAATGTTTTGACAAAAAAAGAAAAGAGATACAGGAAAAGTTAAGGAAAAGAAACTAGAAGATTGAAGAGAGAAGGGACGAGAGTGAAAGTAGGGTATGAGAAGTTGTTGGTAGAAGGGGTGGAAAGGAGATGGGTAGAGCAAGAAGGAAGTTTGGGACAAAGGATAGCTAAAAACTAAAGGAAGGGAAAGCGGGGAAGGAAGGGAAAGGAAGAAAAGTGAAGTGGGAGGGAGGTAAAAAAAAGGAATAAAATACTGTTTTGTAATATTGCGAGATTATGAAATAAAGGAGAAGATTTCTGGAGGTACATAAAGGGTTTTAAAAATATAGGACTGGTAGAAACTTGGTTGGAAGAAAAAGATTGGTAAAATTGGAGTAATAGGTTGCCAGAGGAATTTAAATGGGAAATACATTTCGCAGAAAGAGAAAAAATGGAGGAGGGCAAAGAAGGAATAATCACCTGAATAAGAAAGGGATAGGAGAAAAGGAGATAAAAGTGAGGCAAAAAGGAATTGTGAGCACAAGAGTAAGGACAGAGGAAGGGAAAATATACGAAATAATTACGATATATGGAAAAGAAACGGAGAAGACGAGAGAAGTACTACAGAAGACAATTGAAGAAGGGGAAAAAAGAAACTTATTGTAGGAATAGACTTTAACGCGGGACAGCAGAGGAATGGAGAACAAAAAAAAAGAAAATCAAAAAGATAAAAAAATAAACGGACAAGGTGGAAAATTATTAGAACTATGTGATGAGAGAGGATGGACGATTTTGAATGGGAGAATGGAAGAACGAGGAGAAGGATAACATATATAGGGACGGAGTGGAGAATCGGTAATAAGACTACTTCATAGTCAACGAATCAAGTAGGATAGAAATAGAGCATATAAGAATAGAAAACGAAGTATATTAAGATCATCAACCGATCGAAGTGGACTTGATAGTAGACAAAGAGGAAGATGAAGAAGAAATTATAGAATAGGGAGAGAACAAAATATGGAATGACAACAGTATGGAAAAGTATATGAATAAAATGGAGGAAGAGCAGGAAGCAAAAGAAGAGGTCGAAGATGAGTTGAAAAGAATTACAGAAAAAATGAAGATGGCAATGGAAAAGCAAAGATTTAAAACGACAAATCAGAATAAGAAGAAGATAGAGAAAAGGGAAAATACATTTAGAAAATATAAGAAAATAAGAGCAGAATTTAAGAATAAATGTCAAACATGGAATATATAAAATATATGGAAAAAAAAAAGAAGAAAATCTGAAAATTCAATATATCTAAGAGATCTAGAGGAAGAAATGAGAAAAGATCAGGGGGAGAAATAAAAATAGGAAGAAAAAAATATAATAATGCTTGCATATGCGGACGATATAGTAATTTTTACAAGTAAAAGAAGAAGAGACAAAGAAAGCAATAAATACGTTGGGTTTAGAGAAGAGGAAATTAGACGTAAACGTAGAAAAACAAAAATAATGATATTTAAGAAGAAAAAGGAAGAAAAAAAGGAGAGATGGTGGTGGGGAATAGAAGAAATAGAAAGAGTGGATAAATACAAATACTTAAAGTACATGATGAGGTATGATAATAAAGACAGTGATCATATAAGAGAATTAAGAAAAAAAGAAGTAATATAATGGGACAAATATGGAGTATAGGAGAAAACATTATGAAACAAGAAGTAGAGAAAAAAAGTGGTTATTCGAGAAAATAGTAAAAAGTGTGATGATGTACGAAGCGAAAATTGGGGATGGAAGGAATGGGAAGAGCCGGAGAGGAAACAGGAAAGATTTTGGAGATGGACACTAGGAATGGACAGGGAAACACCAGGATATTTAATAGAGGAAGAAATGAAAATAGAAAAATAAGAATTCAAGCAGGGAAGAAAGCAATAAGATTTGAGGAAAGGATTGCAGATAGAAAAAGATAATAAAATTTTATATGCATGTTGGAAGGAGGTAGAATTCCAAAGAACAAAGCATGGAAAACAAGAGAGAAGAGCATATTATAGAAGAGGGGGGTTACGCTACAGTGGAGGTAAGAAGATTGAGGAAGGAAGGGAGAATGAAGGAAGAAGAGATAACACAAAAGGACAAGGACAACCAAAAACAAGAAAGAGAGATGAAAATAAAAGAATACAAAGCATAACACAAAATACAAATACGTAATGGTGGAAGGAATAGCAAAATATATTACAGGAGGATTGAACATAAAAAGAAAAACGTATGGTAGCAAGGTATAGATTAGAAAACAAAAAAAATGAAAACAAATATTGGACAAAAGAGAAGAAAGAATGTGTAGAATATGTGGGAAAATTGGGAGAATGTAGAGCCCATGGTAGATGAGTGTAGAGAATTAAGGAGAAAAGGAAGTGAGAAGGGAAGTTTTGCTAGGAGAGAAAAAGAAAAAGAAGAGAGAAAGAGAAAATAAATTGATATTTTGCGGAGTTTGTTGTGCTAATCTGGGTTTTATTTTTTAGTTAATGTACAACCAAATCAATTTGTTAATTTAAAAAGACAAATAAAGCTTGATATTGGACAAAAGAGAAGAAAGAATGTGTAGAATATGTGGGGAAAATTGGGAGAATGTAGAGCCCATGGTAGATGAGTGTAGAGAATTAAGGAGAAAGGAAGTGAGAAGGGAAGTTTTGCTAGGAGAGAAAAAAGAAAAAGAAGAGAGAAAGAGAAAATAAATTGATATTTTGTGGAGTTTGTTGTGCTAATCTGGGTTTATTTTTTAGTTAATGTACAACCAAATCAATTTGTTAATTTAAAAAGACAAATAAAGCTTGATATTGGACAAAAGAGAAGAAAGAATGTGTAGAATATGTGGGGAAAATTGGGAGAATGTAGAGCCCATGGTAGATGAGTGTAGAGAATTAAGGAGAAAGGAAGTGAGAAGAGGAAGTTTTGCTAGGAGAGAAAAAAGAAGAAGAAGAGAGAAAGAGAAAATAAATTGATATTTTGCGGAGTTTGTTGTGCTAATCTGGGTTTATTTTTTAGTTAATGTACAACCTGAATCAATTTGTTAATTTAAAAAGACAAATAAAGCTTGATTTGATATCGTACACAAATTCTATCTAAAATTTACCGTAGAACTCTAAAATGAAATAAAACGTACTAGTTTTCATTTAAATTAAACAATATACTTCCGGTATAACATGAAGTGCCTTATTCATGGTATTATCAAAAATCTAAACAAAACTTTAGTGTTACACCCGGTATATGTAAGTTGTTCAATTGACGCGATATTTACACATTTTTTTGTATTCTGGGTCGCTTACAGAGCTATAAAAGCACCCAAATGAGTTATTTTATAGAAATAGAAAACTACTTAGTTTTATTTCCAGCCATTTTTGTTTTAAATTAAACGTATGATAAATGTTCTAATTAAATTTAAACTAGCAATTATACTTCAAAAATTTCTAAACTCAGTTGAAATTTTTTAAAAATCAATTTGAAAAACCCAAAATAGAAAAAATAGTATAAAGAATTCGTTTCAGAAGGCATTTTAGCAACTCGTACTTTCAAAACTGTACTAGTTCTTTAATATGCTATTAGTGTTTCGTAGTGTCTTATGAATTTTTCTATTGTTTACTTTGTAATTGAGTATGAAGCTACACGAATTCTTAGACTAGTGATGGTTAAATTTGTTGTTTTTAATGTTGACTTCAACAATGGTGTAATATTCATATTATGGGTGAAATAAATAAATATTATGCGACAGTAAAAATGTTCTCTACGTGAGATCTATATTTCAAATCATTTCTTATTAACACTAACACGATTTAACGTTTGTGAAATAGTAGTATAGAAATGTGATGTGCTCACGATTGTGGTAACATGCCGCAATTTGATTGGAAAGTATGGCTATTAATACGAAAACAACATATTGTTAGAAAAATTGAACTCAAGTTACGAAATATATTTAATTTATTGCATCTATGTGTTACACGAGATAACCCATTTTTCCATCCTTCTGTTTATTCGTTGTCGTAGTATGACATTCTCTTCTACTGAACTTGCTAAGCACTTGTGCCCTACTTTATGACATTTACAATAAAATTTGCATTCATCGACCAAAAAGATTTACTAGTTATTAGGAATATATGCAATATTACAATATATCGAGCTTACAAATTGTTCAAATAAAATCTTGCATCATTCTGCAAACTCTAATAACATGCAAGAATCAATATCATCTATACGATTTTGATAGAAGGGGTTTGGTATAATAACAATTGGCGACACTTGACACGAAAAATATTTTTAGTTTTTGCAGAATATTTTCCAAACTATTTGTTGTATAAATAGCTATTTCTAATTTTTTATGGTATAATAAAAGGCTATGAATTACATTTTCTGCAAATTTTGAACATTCTTTTTATTAAATCGTTTCAAAATTTGATATATAAGTGTAACCAGCATTTGCTGCTAACAAACATTAGAAAGTCTAGTACACTATGTAAAAATTACGTTGTTTAACATTACAATAATACGATTATTCGTTCACTGGGACGTTTATATCGATATCCCTTAACGAATTATCAGATAATCTCTATGCGCATTCACAGAATATGTCATTGTTGTTGATTGATTGCAGCATTAGATTAATTATATAGATGACCAGCATTCCCTTATGCCTTAACATCCATTCCATTTGGCTGTACAGTTTGCTCTATACAATTCAAGGGTAAAACATATTTCGTCAACCAAAATTTATAACCTGAGTTTTCAAACTGCTATTAAGAATTTAAATTGTTCATCTAAGAGCTCGTCCTAAGGATGCTTGCAATTACACCCTAAAGTTTCGTTTGATTAAATTTAATCTCCCTTATTAAACATAATACGTTGATAGAAAAGTTTATAGAAACACACTCCTAAATTAAATTAGTAAATAATCTGTTTATTAAAGTTGTAATAAAGTCAATTGAAATGTTTGTTTAAAAAAGAATGCAAGAAAAAGGTATTGTAAAAAAAACACTTTTAATTTAAGGTAGGCAACTCAAATGACATCAAATTATGCGGACGATATCGAACTACTGCTCTATTTTATCGTTTTTGTATATGGCTTGATAAATCGAACATAAAATTGATTTAAAGTCACATTTTTTATTAAAGACGCAAATGTAATTTGTCTTAAAAGGTTCAAAATTGCAATAACATCAAGGTACTGTGCACGTATCTACCACAACTGTGTCAGAAGTCATGGGGTACTCATTCAATAACCACTGTAAATAGAATTATCTGTATTAATTGTCTGTAAAGTAAAACACACAAAGTTTTCCAAAAAAACTGTACATATGATTAAGATCGGTCTAAAACAGTTCGGCGAGGTCAGTTCGGTGCAAAGTTAAAAAATTTAGAGAAACTGCAGTTGTGTGTTGTAAAAAACACTTACTTTTTAAATTAAAGAAATAAATCATTCTTCAACATTGGTAGATAAAGAATATGAATAGTTTTTTGCCATCATGATTATTATTTGGTTATACCGGGTGATTCAGTGTGTAGTTCGTGGCCTTTTCTTTATTATTGAGGAAAATACACATAGTCTACGAAAAAAAGAAATCACAATTATAATTTTTCGATATTATATTGTTAGTACTTAAGTTATAAAACTTCAACAATAATAATTCACCTTATTTACTTATACAACCATCATTTAACTCTAAAACACTTAATTAAACGTCCAGCTACACTGGGAACTAGGTCAAACCCTAACGTTCGGGATGATGGTCCAGGTCTGTAAAACCTTCTTTATTGCACTGCTCTTTCCACTTCAGTCTTTGTTAGCCACAGCAGAAGTATGACATCTTGCATTGTCCTGCTGAAAACGCCACCCCTCCGGATGTAAAGCATTAACCGTTTCAGGAAGAAAACCATTTAGAACCTCATAATACTTTTCTACTATTAACAGTGGCTTCGACTAAACAGATATGTGTAGCACCTCGTTGGAAAATTGGTCCCATTATTTTAGTGGGAAATTTCAACAGTGACCGGATTTTTAGATGATTTGCACTAAGCTGGAAACAACTTTCGTCAGATATAAAATCATTACTAAAAATTATTTCATCGAAAATGGGATTTTTCTTGGTTTCCTTGATATGACCCTTGTCTTTCCAATAACGCGCGGACAGTTTCTGGTCATTTTTATTTTCTCCATTGATTTCTAATCAATTTTTTAAAACCATAGACGCGGATTTTTGTCGTCTAAAAGGCCACTAAAGCGTTTAAATTGTTTCCTCAAAACTTCCCGAAACTGGTCTATGCCTCATATCTAACCAGTTTTATCCTTTTATTGTCTCACTTTTCCGAATTCAGTCAACTTTAACGTTTTGTAGACCTTTTTTACCGGGTGGCCCACCACATTCGGCTCGGTGTTTCTACGAAAATGAAAAGGGTTGGGAAATAATTTTAGCGCAGTTACATATGGGTTCTTAAGGAGCATATTCCAAAATTATTTTTGAATATACAGGGTGGCACAAAAATAAAGTACATATCAAAGTTATATTTTTTCTTATAGAACATCCTATATGTTTTTATTTTTTCATGTCAAACTCAAAGTCAGAGGTGGGCCAAAAGCATGAAGACCATAGACTAGGTGGGCCGTAAAACCTAATCTTAAAGAAGACAAACTACTGAAAATCTTAACGAAAAAGGTACTATTATGTTAGAAGTTTATTAGTAAAATTTCAATAAAAGGACATTACAAAACTTACAAACATTAATTTTTTTTACCAAATAATTGACATCTTTTGTCTTTAATTAAGTTAAGATCTATTTGTGGCGTGATTTCCCAGCGGAAATAACTTTTTAAAACTGCGATCCAAGTGTGCCTTCATTAATCGCGATCTTGCAGGAGACTTGTTTCCTTTGATTAAAAGAAAATAATTGTTCACATTTATAGGTACTTCCAGATATTGACAGGAAGTTTTACAGGCAAGTTTTCTCATTTCTTGTTATTGAAAAGCGAGTACTTACTTAAAATTCGAATAAACTGCAATACTATCAAATTTTTCTTTTAAATGGGTTTGATACTGAATTTCAATCACTTCCATCTGCAAGTGAGGGGAACTTTATCAATATCGATAGTGAAAGAGCAGTAAATAAAAGAAAAATTGTTTTATTGGACTTAAAATCCTGAAAACGCTTTTCAAATTATGACAGAAGGCTTTCCATTTTCTCTGTATACTTTTGTATGATATTAGGCCACTTGTACTTTCCTGATACGCCTGTCAGTCGGAAAATGTGACAGATTATCCACCGCTAACTGGTTTTCCCAGCATCATCTTACACTTGAAAGCTTTAACATGATGTGCATATCTGTTATAATTTGACGTGGTCCTTGCAATTTCGTATTTAAGTCCGATCAAGTGTTTTGTGATGTCTACCATAAATGAAAGATCTTGTAAAAAGGTACGTCGGATAATAAAGCTGACATCTTGTTCTTTCACTTCCATGAAAAGGCGTATTTCTTCTTTGCGCATCTTAGTTCATCATAAAAGTACTTTATTTTCGGTTTTTAACAGTTTCGCGTGCCGCATTACATGGTTGTTTTCAAAAATTGATTCTTGGCCGCTTGGAAAATGTTTAGTGAGCCGCATGCGGCTTATTTAGACTTTACAGAATTAGATTACCTTTAAAACTATATTGGTGTTATTATACCTGTCTTTTAAGTTTTTTACTAAAACGGCGTTTTTTAAAAAAATCTTTTATTAAAATAATTCTTTTAAAATTGAGACTAATTTAATATCTTTTTGTTGAATGATTTCTCTGAAAGAAAAGTGAATTTGCCGTTGAAAAGGACTTTTCTTATGCAATCTATCGTGCTATGAATAATTGTAATTGCTTACGACTTACCATCAAGAAGGCGTTTTCTGACATAATTCTATTCGAAAATAAAAATAATTTTCTAAAAAAATAAATGTAATTCGCCATGAGCTTTTTACATCGTTAGATAGACAAATAACAACCCAACACCCCTAAATGAAAAATCGCATTTCAATATCTTTATTCGAACACAAAATAATAAATAAAGGAACCTTAAATTAAAAAAAAAACGTTGAATTTTTGGCGATTATGGTTTGTTGTTAATGTCTGATCAAATAAAACGTTAATTTATTATTAGGATGCCGAAATGATATTTGAAATAAAACTAAAATTTGTTATATTACGTAGGTTAGGATAAAAATATTGTAAAAACGATTGTTATAGTTTCGCTTTCGGCGCTTTCACAATTGCGATGTGATAAATCGCAGCCGTATATCGTATTTCGCTAATAAGAGTTTATTTTTTAACATTTAACATGATAAATAGACACAATTAATAGAATTTGCATTAAATAACAACTTTACAACTGAAGCTAAAACTATTTGAAAAACCCGCTTTTATTTCTATTCGAAAAATAAAATAATTTTCTAAAAAATAAATACAATTATATGACTTTTTTACTTCATTAGATAGAACTAAATAACAACCCAACATCCTAATGAAAATCGTATGTCAATATCTTTATTCTAACCTAAAATAATAAATAAAGGAACCTAAAACTAAAAAAAAACGTTGAATTTTGGGTTTATGGTTTGTTGTTAATGTCTGATCAAAATAAAACGTTAATTTATTATTAGGATGCCAAATGATATTTAAAATAAAACTAAAATTATGTTATGTTACGTAGGTTAGGATAAAAATATTGTAAAAACGATTGTTATAGTTTTTCTTTCGGCGTTCACAATTGCGAGGTGATAAATCGCAGCCGGATATCGTATTACGCTATTAAGAGTTTATTTTTTTAACATTTAACATGATAAATAGACACAATTAATAGAATTGTGCATTAAATAACAACTTACAACTGAACTCAAAACTATTTGAATAACCCTTTTATACAAGCTAAATAGTTTCGAACGTTCAGGAATACGAATCGACATATAATATTGCACGATGGTCGGTCCGCGTCGCACATTATACGTTCGCGCCGTCCGCACTCATTGAAAATTTTAGAAAATTTCGTCGACCCCCGGGAGATCCGCTCGCGATAACGAACGCGACCTCCGACCTTCGTCTCGAACGCGCCGTACGCGGGCTAAAAGACGCGGCTATCCGACGATGTAATTTTTTTTCAAAATTTCCTACGAGAAAGGCCTTAAATGACGGTCGGAACGCAAAAAAAAACGAAAATTTTCGATTACGATTTTCGCTTTTCGGCTTATATCTCGAAAGTTTTACGACTTATCGAAAAAGCGCCTTATATTAAATTACGCGCTGGACTTTCCTCTTTAAAATTGTTTTAAACGAAATACTTAACTTTTACGATAAGGTCGTGAGAATTTTTCAAAGCCGACTCGACAAAATTTTTCAAAAATCTTCGACGTTCGCTAGACTGGCTGGGGATAACGAACGTAAAGTCCGATCGTAAATTGGAAAACGCCTTAAGCCGGCTAAAAGTCCCTCTACGCGATGACGTCGTTTTTTTTAAATTTTCTACGAGAAACGGCTTTAAAACGGCCGGAACGCAAAAATCAAAAATTTCGATTTTGATTTGGTTTTTGCCATTTACGGCTTTCGTTTCGAAGATATTTTCAAATTTATCGCCGCCCTTAGTAGATTTTATCGTTTTACGTGAGAATTTAAAAAAAACCGCGTCTCAATCTAACGCCCTCGAGAGTTACGAGGGTTTTTTGGAAAATTTTTGAACAAATTTCCCGCCTAAACGGCCGGCGATTTTTAAAAAATTTTTTTGGCGTCCGATAGAAATTGAAAAGACGAACGCGAAGAATTTTGTTTGGTAAGCGTGGGATGTCGGGGACGGTAATTACACCCCAAAAGCAAAAAGTTCCACCCTAACTTTAAGGGCTTATAACTCGGAAATTAAAAGACATATCGAAAAAGCGCTCAGCCTAACCCACAATTTACAGTTTTCTCTTTAAAATGGCACTTAAATGAAAGATGTGGCTTTTATCATACGGCCGTAGGAGGTACACAAACTTTTTTGGATAAATTTCAAAATTTGGTTTGAAATTCGTAGATAAATCGTTAAAGGCTTATATCTTTTAAACCGTAAGAGATAGAGAAAAATAACAGGACGTTTTGAAATTTTTAAACTTAACAAAGTATAAGATGGAAAAAAAATTTTCGAAAAAAGTCCATACGGTCCGATTTATAATGAAAAATCAAAGTATTAACGAACAATTTTGAGATTTCAAGTCTATACGAAAATCGACCTTTTTCAAATTCGTCTCACATTAGAACGGCTAAAGATATTTTGTTTGGAAAAAGTTTCGAGTTTACGAAAGATGTGTCTTTATTTTTAATTTAGATTTTTTTTGTACGAGGGCATCTTCGAGGTTAAAAAAATGTTAAAAATAGTCAAAAAATTTCAAAGAAATTGAACCGTAATTTGACCACAACTCGCTTATTTACGGACAGATTTTCAAAATTCAAAAAGCATCGTACGCGGATAGAGAAATAAAAATTTTGGCCGTTTCAGTTTTTTTTGACCTCGCGTGTTTTCAAAAGTTATAAGCGAAAAACGTTTCCGACAAAATTTCATTCGAAAACTAAAACGGCCATAATTTCTAAATTATAACAGATAAAAAAAATTTATTTAAGAAAAACGTTCCTTTTATGACCCTATCACATAATGTTTAATAAAATTTATCATTTTAAAAAAAATTTCAATCAATTTTACACTGATTGCATAGGAAATACTGCTATTTTTTACATATTTATAACTTCGGAACCGTATTACGTAAAAACATGAATAAAAAACATAAGATTTGTAATTTTGCAAATTTTCGAATGGCATAATCTAAACAATAAAGTTTCCTTTGTTAATAACATTTTACGCGCGACCTCGACATGTACCCGCGTGCTTTTCAATATCATAATGCAACCCGTTGCTCAAAATATTTGCGTCGTCAAATGAATGAAGAGGTTTTACAGTCGCCTATGCAATCGTCCAATTAAATACTGTTTGATACTATTTTATCCTGCAACAGATTAAAATGTGTTCTACATTATTTATTTAATAGATTTGCACTCGATTTAAATTGCTTTTTAAACAAACGTTGTTTGTCAATGATGCGTAAAGTGATTACATGGGTAACGATAATGTGCGTTACATACTGTTCTTTTTGTATTTAAAGAAGTTACTAAAAAGATGTTCTCTTATGTTTGTAAATGTATTATAATGCGTTCATTTTATGCTTTAATTTGTATTTTTAAGTATAAAAGAAAATGCATTTGGTGTTTTTCATGGTTAAAATTCTAAGAAAAAATTATTTGGAGTATTTTTCACTTTATAAAAATGGAAAAAAATAAATTATACTCTTTTATGATTTGCAATTTTTTTCTTGAAGATAGAAAAAGAATCTTACTTTTGTCTTTTTGAACTTTTGTTTTTAATATGAAAAAGGTTTTTTTCCTTTTTCACTCTTTGATTCTACACTTTTGTTTCGTGTATTTGCATTTTTTTAAGAATGGGCAATTTTTTTTTAAGTAATAAATGGTGGCTTATTTTTTTTGAGATTTTGGTTTTAATATGAAAAAGGTTTTTTTCTTTTTTCACTCATTGATTCTGCACTTATGTATCGTATATGTACTATTTTTATATTTGCACTAAATTTTTTTCTTTTACTACAGTTTTTCATTTTATTTGTTTTCTTCTCAATTTTTTCTTAATAATAATGAGTCTTAAATGCTTACATGAGTTATCCTTTTTTTTGTATTTAAAAAAGTTACAAAAAAAAATTTTCTCTTATATTTTGTAAATGTATTATAATGCTTTTTTCATTTTATGCTCTAATTTGTAATCTTTAAGTATAAAAAAATGCATTTGGTGTTTTTTATGGTTAATTTTTCTAAAAAAATTATTTGTATTTTTTCACTTTATAAAAATGGAAAAAATAAATTATACTTTTTATGATGGGCAATTTTTTTTCTTGAAGAAAGAAAAAGAATCTTACTTTTATCTTTTGAGCTTTTGTTTTTAATACCAATAGGGGTTTTTTCTTTTCACTCTTTGATTCTGCACTTTTGTTTCCTGTATTTGCATATTTTAAGAATAAAAAAAATGAATTTTGTTTTATTTTTCATGGTTAATATTCTAGAAAAAATAATTTGTAGTATTTTCTACTTTTTAAGAATGAAAAAAAATATTATTTATACTTTTTGTATTTAATAGTTAAAAATAAATTGCTGTTTTTTTTTGCTTACAATTGCAATAAATCAAGTGTAATGGGCAATTTTTAAGTAAGAATAGATGGTTTTCTTTTTTTGAGCTTTTGTTTTTAATATGAAAAGTGGTTTTTCCTTTTTCACTCTTAGTTCTGCCCTTATGTTTTGTATACTATTTTTATATTTACACTAAATTTTGTTTCTTTTACTACCGTTTTTCATATTATTTGTTTTCTTCTTCATTTTTGTTAATAATAATGAGTCTTAAATTACACGTTTTATCAATAATGTGTACAAATTACTTCCTTTTCTTTTTTAGTATTTACGTAGAAGTTGGAAACAAGCCGTTTCTAGGTTTAAAAATAAAAATTGCATTTTTTTTAAAGAAAGCAATAAATATAGTTTGTTTATTTTTTTTTAAATTCTCTTATATCTTTTGTCTTTCAGTGTTTAAAATAAAATGGATTTTTGATTTATTTCGATTAAGAGCCTTTTTCAATTTAAAATAAAAAGGCATTTGAATTTTTGTATTTTTAAGTATGAAAAAATGCATTTGTTGTTATTTTTATGGTTAATATTCTAGAAAAAAAAGCAATTTTTAGTTTTTTCCACATTTTAAGAATGACAATAAATATTATTTATACTTTTATGATTTTGAGAGTTAAAATTAATTAATTAAATTAAGTTATTTTTTGTTGCCTAAAATTGGAAAAAATAAAGTTTATTTTACAATTTTTTTAAGAAACAAAAAAATCTTAGTTTTTTTTCCTTTTGAGCTTTTTTTTTAATATGAAGAGCAATTTTCTTTTTTTCACCTTTTGATTCTAGACTTAAGTTTCGTATATTGTTTTTGTATTTACATAAAAGATTTTTCTTTTACTACAGTTTTTCATTTTTGTATTTTCTATTGTCTTTATCAAATTTGTATTGAGATCATTTTTTTGAGTAAGAAAAACCAGAGTTTGACCTTCACAATTTGGCGAGCGAAACCGAGCCGTGTCTTTATCAAAGTTGAATTCGGAAAACGATGCTACTTCAATGTTTACATTCTGGCGACCGAAGCGAGCCGTGTCTTTATCAAATTTGTATTGAAAATTTTTTTGCTTAAGAAAAGCCAGAGTTTGACCTTCACGAATTGGCGAGCAAAGCGAGCCGTGTCTTTAACAATGTTGCATTCGGAAAACGACCATACTTTGATGTTTACAATCTGGCGAGCGAAGCGAGCCGTGTTTTTATCAAATTTGCCATAAAACAATTTTTTTGATTAAGAAAAGCCAGAGTTTGACCTTCACGAATTGGCGAGCAAAGCGAGCCGTGTCTTTAACAATGTTGCATTCGGAAAACGACCATACTTTGATGTTTACATCTGGCGAGCGAAGCGAGCCGTGTTTTTATCAAATTTGCCATAAAACAATTTTTTTGATTAAGAAAAGCCAGAGTTTGTTTTTCACAATTTGGCAAGCGGAGCGAGCCGTGTTTTTATTAAAGTTGCATTTGGAAAACGACGCTACTTTGATGTTTACAATCTGGCGAGCAAAGCGAGCCGTGTTTTTATCAAATTTACATTGCAACAAGTTCTTTGATTAAGAAAAGCCAGAGTTTGACCTTCACAATTTGGCGAGCGAAGCGAGCCGTGTTTTTATTAAAGTTGAATTCGGAAAACGACGATACTATGATGTTTACAATCTGGCGAGCGAAGCGAGCCGTGTCTTTATCAAAGTTGCAATCGGAAAAGGACACTACTTTTATGTTTACAATCTGGCGAGCGAAGCGAGCCGTGTTTTTATCAAATTTGTATTGAAACAATTTCTTTGATTATGAAAAGCCACAGTTTAATCTTCACAATTTGGCGAGCAATGTTGCAATCGGAAAACGACGCCATTCTCATGTTTACAAACCGGCGAGCGAAGCGAGCCGTGTCTTTATCAATGTTGCAGTCGGTAAACGACGTCACTTTGATGTTTACAATCTGGCGAGCGAAGCGAGCCGTGTCATTATCAAATTTGCATTCGGAAAACGACGCCATTGTGTTGTTTACATTTTGGCGAGCGAAGCTAGCCGTGTCTTTATCAAAGTTGCAATCGAAAAAGGATGCTACTGTCATGTTTACAATCTGGCGAGCGAAGCGAGCCGTGTCTGTATCAAATTTGATTTCGGAAAACGACGCTACTTTGATGTTTACAATCTGGCGAGCGAAGCGAGCCGTGTCTTTACCAAACTATCCCCGCGACAATAGAATGCTGCGAAGCAGCAAACCCCTTCGCCGCGAAGCGGCGCTGGGCAAGGGTCGCGTTACGCGACCCTAGTCGACATATAATATTGCACGATGGTCGGTCCGCGTCGCACATTATACGTTCGCGCCGTCCGCACTCATTGAAAATTTTAGAAAATTTCGTCGACCCGCGGGAGATCCGCTCGCGATAACGAACGCGACCTCCGACCTCCGTCTCGAACGCGCCGTACGCGGGCTAAAAGACGCGGCTATCCGACGATGTAATTTTTTTTCAAAATTTCCTACGAGAAAGGCCTTAAAAGACGGTCGGAACGCAAAAAAACGAAAATTTTCGATTACGATTTTCGCTTTTCGGCTTATATCTCGAAAGTTTTACGACTTATCGAAAAAGCGCCTTATATTAAATTACGCGCTGGACTTTCCTCTTTAAAATTGTTTTTAAACGAAATACTTAACTTTTACGATAAGGTCGTGAGAATTTTTCAAAGCCGACTCGACAAAATTTTTCAAAAATCTTCGACGTTCGCTAGACTGGCTGGGGATAACGAACGTAAAGTCCGATCGTAAATTGGAAAACGCCTTAAGCCGGCTAAAAAGACCCTCTACGCGATGACGTCGTTTTTTTAAATTTCCTACGAGAAACGGCTTTAAAACGGCCGGAACGCGAAAAAATCAAAAATTTCGATTTTGATTTGGTTTTTCGCCATTTACGGCTTTCGTTTCGAAGATATTTTCAAATTTATCGCCGCCCTTAGTAGATTTCATCGTTTCACGTGAGAATTTAAAAAAACCGCGTCTCAATTTAACGCCCTCGAGAGTTACGAGGGTTTTTGGGAAAATTTTGAACTAATTTCTCGCCTAAACGGCCGGCGATTTTTAAAAATTTTTTTGGCGTCCGATAGAAATCGAAAAGACGAACGCGATGAATTTTGTTTGGTAAGCGTGGGATGTCGGGGACGGTAATTACACCCCAAAAGCAAAAAGTTCCACCCCTAACTTTAAGGGCTTATAACTCGGAAATTAAAAGACATATCGAAAAAGCGCTCAGCCTAACCCACAATTTACAGTTTTCTCTTTAAAATGGCACTTAAATGAAAGATGTGGCTTTTATCATACGGCCGTAGGAGGTACACAAACTTTTTTGGATAAATTTCAAAATTTGGTTTGAAATTCGTAGATAAATCGTTAAAGGCTTATATCTTTTAAACCGTAAGAGATAGAGAAAAAATAACAGGACGTTTTGAAATTTTTAAACTTAACAAAGTATAAGATGGAAAAAAAATTTTCGAAAAAGTCCATACGGTCCGATTTATAATGAAAAATCAAAGTATTAACGAACAATTTTGAGATTTCAAGTCTATACGAAAATCGACCTTTTTCAAATTCGTCTCACATTAGAACGGCTAAAGATATTTTCGTTTGGAAAAAAGTTTCGAGTTTACGAAAGATGTGTCTTTATTTTTCGATTTAGATTTTTTTTGTACGAGGGCATCTTCGAGGTTAAAAAAAATGTTAAAAATAGTCAAAAAAATTTCAAAGAAATTGAACCGTAATTTGACCACAACTCGCTTATTTACGGACAGATTTTCAAAATTCAAAAGCATCGTACGCGGATAAAGAAATAAAAATTTTGGCCGTTTCAGTTTTTTTGACCTCGCGTGTTTTCAAAAGTTATAAGCGAAAAACGTTTCCGACAAAATTTCATTCGAAAACTAAAACGGCCATAATTTCTAAATTATAACAGATAAAAAAAAATTTATTTAAGAAAAACGTTCCTTTTATGACCCTATCACATAATGTTTAATAAAATTTATCATTTTAAAAAAAAATTTCAATCAATTTTACACTGATTGCATAGGAAATACTGCTATTTTTTACATATTTATAACTTCGGAACCGTATTACGTAAAAACATGAATAAAAAACATAAGATTTGTAATTTTGCAAATTTTCGAATGGCATAATCTAAACAATAAAGTTTCCTTTGTTAATAACATTTTACGCGCGACCTCGACATGTACCCGCGTGCTTTTCAATATCATAATGCAACCCGTTGCTCAAAATATTTGCGTCGTCAAATGAATGAAGAGGTTTTACAGTCGCCTATGCAATCGTCCAATTAAATACTGTTTGATACTATTTTATCCTGCAACAGATTAAAATGTGTTCTACATTATTTATTTAATAGATTTGCACTCGATAATAATTTAAATTGCTTTTTAAACAAACGTTGTTTGTCAATGATGCGTAAAGTGATTACATGGGTAACGATAATGTGCGTTACATACTGTTCTTTTTTTGTATTTAAAGAAGTTACTAAAAAGATGTTCTCTTATATTTGTAAATGTATTATAATGCGTTCATTTTATGCTTTAATTTGTATTTTTTAAGTATAAAAGAAAATGCATTTGGTGTTTTTCATGGTTAAAATTCTAAGAAAAAATTATTTGGAGTATTTTTCACTTTATAAAAATGGAAAAAATAAATTATACTCTTTTATGATTTGCAATTTTTTTCTTGAAGATAGAAAAAGAATCTTACTTTTGTCTTTTTGAACTTTTGTTTTTAATATGAAAAAGGTTTTTTCCTTTTTCACTCTTTGATTCTACACTTTTGTTTCGTGTATTTGCATTTTTTTAAGAATGGGCAATTTTTTTTAAGTAAGAAATGGTGGCTTATTTTTTTTGAGATTTTGGTTTTAATATGAAAAAGGTTTTTTTCTTTTTTCACTCATTGATTCTGCACTTATGTATCGTATACTATTTTTATATTTGCACTAAATTTTTTTCTTTTACTACAGTTTTTCATTTTATTTGTTTTCTTCTCAATTTTTTCTTAATAATAATGAGTCTTAAATGCTTACATGAGTTATCCTTTTTTGTATTTAAAAAGTTACAAAAAAAAATTTTCTCTTATATTTTGTAAATGTATTATAATGCTTTTTTCATTTTATGCTCTAATTTGTAATCTTTAAGTATAAAAAAATGCATTTGGTGTTTTTTATGGTTAATTTTTCTAAAAAAAATTATTTGTATTTTTTTCACTTTATAAAAATGGAAAAATAAATTATACTTTTTTATGATGGGCAATTTTTTTTCTTGAAGAAAGAAAAAGAATCTTACTTTTATCTTTTGAGCTTTTGTTTTTAATACCAAAAGGGGTTTTTTCTTTTTCACTCTTTGATTCTGCACTTTTGTTTCCTGTATTTGCATATTTTAAGAATAAAAAAATGAATTTTGTTTTATTTTTCATGGTTAATATTCTAGAAAAAATAATTTGTAGTATTTTCTACTTTTTAAGAATGAAAAAAATATTATTTATACTTTTATGTATTTAATAGTTAAAAATAAATTGCTGTTTTTTTTGCTTACAATTGCAATAAATCAAGTGTAATGGGCAATTTTTTAAGTAAGAATAGATGGTTTTATTTTTTTTAGCTTTTGTTTTTAATATGAAAAGGGGTTTTTCCTTTTTTCACTCTTAGTTCTGCACTTATGTTTTGTATACTATTTTTATATTTACACTAAATTTTGTTTCTTTTACTACCGTTTTTCATATTATTTGTTTTCTTCTTCATTTTTGTTAATAATAATGAGTCTTAAATTACACGTTTTATCAATAATGTGTACAAATTACTTCCTTTTCTTTTTAGTATTTACGTAGAAGTTGGAAACAAGCCGTTTCTAGGTTTAAAAATAAAAAATTGCATTTTTTTAAAGAAAGCAATAAATATAGTTTGTTTATTTTTTTTAAATTCTCTTATATCTTTTGTCTTTCAGTGTTTAAAATAAAATGGATTTTTGATTTATTTCGATTAAGAGCCTTTTTCAATTTAAAATAAAAAGGCATTTGAATTTTTGTATTTTTAAGTATGAAAAAATGCATTTGTTGTTATTTTTTATGGTTAATATTCTAGAAAAAAAGCAATTTTTAGTTTTTTCCACATTTTAAGAATGACAATAAATATTATTTATACTTTTTATGATTTTGAGAGTTAAAATTAATTAATTATAGTTATTTTTTGTTGCCTAAAATTGGAAAAAATAAAGTTTATTTTACAATTTTTTTAAGAAACAAAAAAATCTTAGTTTTTTTCCTTTTGAGCTTTTTTTTAATATGAAGAGCAATTTTCTTTTTTTCACCTTTTGATTCTAGACTTAAGTTTCGTATATTGTTTTTGTATTTACATAAAAGATTTTTCTTTTACTACAGTTTTTCATTTTGTATTTTCTATTGTCTTTATCAAATTTGTATTGAGATCATTTTTTGAGTAAGAAAAACCAGAGTTTGACCTTCACAATTTGGCGAGCGAAACCGAGCCGTGTCTTTATCAAAGTTGAATTCGGAAAACGATGCTACTTCAATGTTTACATTCTGGCGACCGAAGCGAGCCGTGTCTTTATCAAATTTGTATTGAAAATTTTTTTGCTTAAGAAAAGCCAGAGTTTGACCTTCACGAATTGGCGAGCAAAGCGAGCCGTGTCTTTAACAATGTTGCATTCGGAAAACGACCATACTTTGATGTTTACAATCTGGCGAGCGAAGCGAGCCGTGTTTTTATCAAATTTGCCATAAAACAATTTTTTTGATTAAGAAAAGCCAGAGTTTGACCTTCACGAATTGGCGAGCAAAGCGAGCCGTGTCTTTAACAATGTTGCATTCGGAAAACGACCATACTTTGATGTTTACATCTGGCGAGCGAAGCGAGCCGTGTTTTTATCAAATTTGCCATAAAACAATTTTTTTGATTAAGAAAAGCCAGAGTTTGTTTTTCACAATTTGGCAAGCGGAGCGAGCCGTGTTTTTATTAAAGTTGCATTTGGAAAACGACGCTACTTTGATGTTTACAATCTGGCGAGCAAAGCGAGCCGTGTTTTTATCAAATTTACATTGCAACAAGTTCTTTGATTAAGAAAAGCCAGAGTTTGACCTTCACAATTTGGCGAGCGAAGCGAGCCGTGTTTTTATTAAAGTTGAATTCGGAAAACGACGATACTATGATGTTTACAATCTGGCGAGCGAAGCGAGCCGTGTCTTTATCAAAGTTGCAATCGGAAAAGGACACTACTTTTATGTTTACAATCTGGCGAGCGAAGCGAGCCGTGTTTTTATCAAATTTGTATTGAAACAATTTCTTTGATTATGAAAAGCCACAGTTTAGTCTTCACAATTTGGCGAGCAATGTTGCAATCGGAAAACGACGCCATTCTCATGTTTACATACCCGGCGAGCGAAGCGAGCCGTGTCTTTATCAATGTTGCAGTCGGTAAACGACGCCACTTTGATGTTTACAATCTGGCGAGCGAAGCGAGCCGTGTCATTATCAAATTTGCATTCGGAAAACGACGCCATTGTGTTGTTTACATTTTGGCGAGCGAAGCGAGCCGTGTCTTTATCAAAGTTGCAATCGGAAAAGGATGCTACTTTCATGTTTACAATCTGGCGAGCGAAGCGAGCCGTGTCTTTATCAAATTTGCATTTCGGAAAACGACGCTACTTTGATGTTTACAATCTGGCGAGCGAAGCGAGCCGTGTCTTTACCAAACTATCCCCGCGACAATAGAATGCTGCGAAGCAGCAAACCCCTTCGCCGCGAAGCGGCGCTGGGCAAGGGTCGCGTTACGCGACCCTAGTCGACATATAATATTGCACGATGGTCGGTCCGCGTCGCACATTATACGTTCGCGCCGTCCGCACTCATTGAAAATTTTAGAAAATTTCGTCGACCCGCGGGAGATCCGCTCGCGATAACGAACGCGACCTCCGACCTCCGTCTCGAACGCGCCGTACGCGGGCTAAAAGACGCGGCTATCCGACGATGTAATTTTTTTCAAAATTTCCTACGAGAAAGGCCTTAAAAGACGGTCGGAACGCAAAAAAAAACGAAAATTTTTGATTACGATTTTTGCTTTTCGGCTTATATCTCGAAAGTTTTACGACTTATCGAAAAAGCGCCTTATATTAAATTACGCGCTGGACTTTCCTCTTTAAAACCGTTTTTAAACGAAATACTTAACTTTTACGATAAGGTCGTGAGAATTTTTCAAAGCCGACTCGACAAAATTTTTCAAAAATCTTCGACGTTCGCTAGACTGGCTGGGGATAACGAACGTAAAGTCCGATCGTAAATTGGAAAACGCCTTAAGCCGGCTAAAAAGTCCCTCTACGCGATGACGTTGTTTTTTTTTTAAATTTCCTACGACAAACGGCTTTAAAAACGGCTGGAACGCGAAAAAATCAAAAATTTCGATTTTGATTTGGTTTTTCGCCATTTACGGCTTTCGTTTCGAAGATATTTTCAAATTTATCGCCGCCCTTAGTAGATTTCATCGTTTTACGTGAGAATTTAAAAAAAACCGCGTCTCAATCTAACGCCCTCGAGAGTTACGAGGGTTTTTGGAAAATTTTGAACTAATTTCCCGCCTAAACGGCCGGCGATTTTTAAAAAATTTTTTGGCGTCCGATAGAAATCGAAAAGACGAACGCGATGAATTTTGTTTGGTAAGCGTGGGATGTCGGGGACGGTAATTACACCCCCAAAAGCAAAAAGTTCCACCCCTAACTTTAAGGGCTTATAACTCGGAAATTAAAAGACATATCGAAAAAGCGCTCAGCCTAGGGCACAATTTACAGTTTTCTCTTTAAAACGGCACTTAAATGAAAGATGTGGCTTTTATCATACGGCCGTATGAGGTACACAAACTTTTTGGAAAAATTTCAAAATTTGGTTTGCAATTCGTAGATAAATCGTTAAAGGCTTATATCTTTTAAACCGTAAGAGATAGAGAAAAAATAACAAGACGTTTTGAAATTTATAAACTTAACAAAGTATAAGATGGAAAAAAAATTTTCGAAAAAGTCCATACGGTCCGATTTATAATGAAAAATCAAAGTATTAACGAACAATTTTGAGATTTCAAATCTATACGAAAATCGACTTTTTTCAAATTCGTCTCACATTAGAACGGGTTCAGATATTTTTATTTGGGAAAAAGTTTCGAGTTTACAAAAGATGTGTCTTTATTTTTTAATTTAGATTTTTTTTGTACAAGGGCATCTTCGAGGTTAAAAAAATGTTAAAATAGTCAAAAAATTTCAAAGAAATTGAACCGTAATTTGATCACAACTCGCTTATTTACGGACCGATTTTCAAAATTCAAAAAGCATCGTACGCGGATAGAGAAATAAAAATTTTGGCCGTTTCAGTTTTTTTGACCTCGCGTGTTTTTAAAAGTTATAAGCGAAAAACGTTTCCGACAAAATTTCATTCGAAAACTAAAACGGCCATAATTTCTAAATTATAACAGATAAAAACAAAATTTATTTAAGAAAAACGTTCCTTTTATGACCCTATCACATAATGTTTAATAAAATTTATCATTTTCAAAAAAATTTTTCAAGCAATTTTACATTGTTTTATAGGAAATACTGTTATTTTTTACATATTTATAACTTCGGAACCGTATTACGTAAAAACATGAATAAAAAACATAAGATTTGTAATTTTGCAAATTTTCGAATGGCATAATCTAAACAATAAAGTTTCCTTTGTTAATAACATTTTACGCGCGACCTCGACATGTACCCGCGTGCTTTTCAATATCATAATGCAACCCGTTGCTCAAAATATTTGCGTCGTAGAATGAATGAACGAACAGGTTTTTACAGTCGCCTATGCAATCGTCCAATTAAATACTGTTTGAAACTATTTTATTCTAGATTTACTTAGATTTACCCTAGATCCCAGAATAAAATGTGTTCTACATGATTTACTTAATAGATTTGCACTCGATTAAATGAATAAATGCTATTCAATTTAAATTACAATTTCTTTTTCAAACAAACGTTGTTTTCAATTATGCGTAAAGTGATTACATGGGTATGGATAATGTGCGTTACATACTGTTCTTTTTTGTATTAAAAGATGTTCTCTTATATTTGTAAATGTATTATAATGCGTTCATTTAATGCTTTAATTTGTATTTTTAAGTATAAAAAATGCATTTGGTGTGTTTCATCGTTAAAATTAAAAAAAGATTATTTGGAGTATTTTTCACTTTATAAAAATGAAAAAAATAAATTATACTCTTTTATGATGGGCAATTTTTTTCTTGAAGATAGAAAAAAGATTCTTACTTTATCTTTTGAACTTTTGTTTTTAATACCAAAAGGGGTTTTTCTTTTCACTCATTGATTCTATACTTTTGTTTCGTGTGTTTGCATTTTTTAAGAATGGGCAATATTTTTTTAAGTAAGAAATGGTGGCTTACTTATTTTTGAGATTTTGGTTTTAATATGAAAAAGGTTTTTTTCCTTTTTCACTCATTGATTCTGCACTTATGTTTCGTATACTATTTTTATATTTGCACTAAATTTTTTTCTTTTACTACAGTTTTTCATTTTATTTGTTTTCTTCTTAATTTTTTCTTAATAATAATGAGTCTTAAATGCTTACATAGGTTATCCTTTTTTTTGGTATTTGAAAAAGTTACAAAAAAAGATTTTCTCTTATATTTTGTAAATGTATTATAATGCTTTTTTCATTTTATGCTCTCATTTGTAATCTTTAAGTATAAAAAATGCATTTGGTGTTTTTATGGTTAAAATTCTTAAAAAAAATTATTTGTAGTATTTTTCACTTTATATAAATGGAAAAAAATAAATTATACTTTTTATGATGGGCAATTTTTTTTTCTTGAAGATAGAAAAAAGAATCTTACTTTATCTTTTGAGCTTTTGTTTTTAATACCAAAAGGGGTTTTTTCTTTTTCACTCTTTGATTCTGCACTTTTGTTTCGTGTATTTGCATTTTTAAGAATGGGCAATTTTTTTTTAAGTTAGAAATGGTGGCTTACTTTTGTTTTAATTTATGATATAAAATGAAAAGGGTTTTTTTTCACTCATTGATTCTGCACTTATGTTTCGTATACTATTTTTATATTTGCACTAAATTATTTACTTTTACAACAGTTTTTCATTTTATTTGTTTTCATCTTAATTTTTCTTAATAATAATCAGTCTTAAATGCTTACATAGGTTATCCTTTTTTTTGTATTTAAAAAGTTACAAAAAAAAATTTTCTTCTTATATTTTGTAAATGTATTATAATGCTGTTTTCATTTAATGCTCTAATTTGTAATCTTTAAGTATAAAAAATGCATTTGGTGTTTTTATGGTTAATTTTTCTAAAAAATGATTTGTGGTTTTTTTCACTTTATAGAAATGGAAAAAATAAATTATACTTTTTTATGATGGGCAATTTTTTTTTCTTGAAGAAAGAAAAAGAATCTTACTTTTATCTTTTTGAGCTTTTGTTTTTAATACCAAAAGGAGTTTTTTCTTTTTCACTCTTTGGTTCTGCACTTTTGTTTCCTGTATTTGCATATTTTAAGAATAAAAAAAATGAATTTTGTTTTATTTTTCATGGTTAATATTCTAGAAAAAATAATTTGTAGTATTTTCTACTTTTTAAGAATGAAAAAAAATATTATTTATACTTTTTATGATATTTAAGAGTTAAAAATAAATTGCTGTTTTTGTTGATTACAATTGCAAAAATAAAGTGTAATGGGCAATTTTTTAAATAAGAATAGATGGTTTACTTTTTTTGAGCTTTTGTGTTTAATATGAAATGGGATTTTTCCTTTTTCACTCTTAGTTCTGCACTTATGTTTTGTATACTATTTTTATATTTACACTAAATTTTTTTCTTTTACTACCGTTTTTCATATTATTTGTTTTCTTCTTCATTTTTGTTAATAATAATGAGTCTTAAATTACACGTTTTATCAATAATGTGTACAAATTACTTCCTTTTCTTTTTAGTATTTACGTAGAAGTTGGAAAAAAAGCCGTTTCTAGGTTTAAAAAATAAAAAATTGCATTTTTTTAAAGAAAGCAATAAATATAGTTTCTTTATTTTTTTAAATTTCTCTTATATTTTTTGTCTTTCAGTGTTTAAAATAAAATGGATTTTGATTTCTTTCGATTAAGAGCCTTTTTCAATTTAAAATAAAAAATGTCATTTGAATTTTTGTATTTTTAAGTATGAAAAAATGCATTTGTTGTTATTTTTATGTTTAATATTCTAGAAAAAAAAAACAATTTGTAGTTTTTTCCACATTTTTAGAATGACAATAAATATTATTTATACTTTTATGATTTTGAGAGTTAAAAATTAATTGTTATTTTTGTTGCCTAAAATTGGAAAAAATAAAGTTTATTTTACAATTTTTTTAAGAAACAAAAATAATCTTAGTTTTTTTCCTTTTGAGCTTTTCTTTTTAATATGAAAAGCAATTTTCTTTTCACCCTTTGATTCTAGACTTAAGTTTCGTATATTGTTTTTGTATTTACATAAAAGCTTTTTCTTTTACTACAGTTTTTCATTTTTGTATTTTCTATTGTCTTTATCAAATTTGTATTGAGATCATTTTTTAGTAAGAATAAAACCAGAGTTTGACCTTCACGAATTGACGAGCAAAGCGAGCCGTGTCTTTATCAATGTTGCATTCGGAAAACGACCATACTTCGATGTTTACAATCTGGCGAGCGAAGCGAGCCGTGTTTTTATCAAATTTGCTATAAAACAATTTTTTTGATTAAGAAAAGTCAGAGTTTGATCTTCACAATTTGGCGAGCGAAGCGAGCCGTGTTTTTATTAAAGTTGCATTTGGAAAACGACGCTACTTTGATGTTTACAATCTGGCGAGCAAAGCGAGCCGTGTTTTTATCAAATTTGCATTGCAACAAGTTCTTTGATTAAGAAAAGCCAGAGTTTGACCTTCACAATTTGGCGAGCGAAGCGAGCCGTGTTTTTATTAAAGTTGAATTCGGAAAACGACGCTACTATGATGTTTACAATCTGGCGAGCGAAGCGAGCCGTGTTTTTATCAAAGTTGCAATCGGAAAAGGACACTACTTTTATGTTTACAATCTGGCGAGCGAAGCGAGCCGTGTCTTTATCAAATTTGTATTGAAACAATTTCTTTGATTATGAAAAGCCACAGTTTAGTCTTCGCAATTTGGCGAGCAATGTTGCAATCGGAAAACGACGCCATTCTTATGTTTACAAACCGGCGAGCGAAGCGAGCCGTGTCTTTATCAATGTTGCAGTCGGTAAACGACGCCACTTTGATGTTTACAATCTGGCGAGCGAAGCGAGCCGTGTCATTATCAAATTTGCATTCGGAAAACGACGCCATTGTGTTGTTTACATTTTGGCGAGCGAAGCGAGCCGTGTCTTTATCAAAGTTGCAATCGGAAAAGGATGCTACTTTCATGTTTACAATCTGGCGAGCGAAGCGAGCCGTGTCTTTATTAAATTTGCATTCGGAAAACGACGCTACTTTGATGTTTACAATCTGGCGAGCGAAGCGAGCCGTGTCTTTACCAAACTATCCCCGCGACAATAGATTGCTGCGAAGCAGCAAACCCCTTCGCCGCGAAGCGGCGCTGGGCAAGGTCGCGTTACGCGACCCTAGTCGACATATAATATTGCACGATGGTCGGTCCGCGTCGCACATTATACGTTCGCGCCGTCCGCACTCATTGAAAATTTTAGAAAATTTCGTCGACCCCCGGGAGATCCGCTCGCGATAACGAACGCGACCTCCGACCTTCGTCTCGAACGCGCCGTACGCGGGCTAAAAGACGCGGCTATCCGACGATGTAATTTTTTTTCAAAATTTCCTACGAGAAAGGCCTTAAATGACGGTCGGAACGCAAAAAAAACGAAAATTTTCGATTACGATTTTCGCTTTTCGGCTTATATCTCGAAAGTTTTACGACTTATCGAAAAAGCGCCTTATATTAAATTACGCGCTGGACTTTCCTCTTTAAAATTGTTTTTAAACGAAATACTTAACTTTTACGATAAGGTCGTGAGAATTTTTTAAAGCCGACTCGACAAAATTTTTCAAAAATCTTCGACGTTCGCTAGACTGGCTGGGGATAACGAACGTAAAGTCCGATCGTAAATTGGAAAACGCCTTAAGCCGGCTAAAAAGTCCCTCTACGCGATGACGTCGTTTTTTTTAAATTTTCTACGAGAAACGGCTTTAAAACGGCCGGAACGCAAAAAAATCAAAAATTTCGATTTTGATTTGGTTTTTTGCCATTTACGGCTTTCGTTTCGAAGATATTTTCAAATTTATCGCCGCCCTTAGTAGATTTTATCGTTTTACGTGAGAATTTAAAAAAAACCGCGTCTCAATCTAACGCCCTCGAGAGTTACGAGGGTTTTTTGGAAAATTTTTGAACTAATTTCTAGCCTAAACGGCCGGCGATTTTTAAAAATTTTTTTTTGCGTCCGATAGAAATCAAAAAGACGAACGCGACGAATTTTGTTTGGTAAGCGTGGGATGTCGGGGACGGTAATTACACCCCCAAAAGCAAAAAAGTTCCACCCCTAACTTTAAGGGCTTATAACTCGGAAATTAAAAGACATATCGAAAAAGCGCTCAGCCTAACCCACAATTTACAGTTTTCTCTTTAAAATGGCACTTAAATGAAAGATGTGGCTTTTATCATACGGCCGTAGGAGGTACACAAACTTTTTGGATAAATTTCAAAATTTGGTTTGAAATTCGTAGATAAATCGTTAAAGGCTTATATCTTTTAAACCGTAAGAGATAGAGAAAAAATAACAGGACGTTTTGAAATTTTTAAACTTAACAAAGTATAAGATGGAAAAAAAATTTTCGAAAAAGTCCATACGGTCCGATTTATAATGAAAAATCAAAGTATTAACGAACAATTTTGAGATTTCAAATCTATACGAAAATCGACCTTTTTTCAAATTCGTCTCACATTAGAACGGGTGCAGATATTTTTATTTGGAAAAAAGTTTCGAGTTTACAAAAATGTGTCTTTATTTTTTAATTTAATTTTTTTTTGTACAAGGGCATCTTCGAGGTTAAAAAAATGTTAAAAATAGTCAAAAAATTTCAAAGAAATTGAACCGTAATTTGATCACAACTCGCTTATTTACGGACCGATTTTCAAAATTCAAAAAGCATCATACGCGGATAAAGAAATAAAAATTTTTGGCCGTTTCAGTTTTTTTTGACCTCGCGTGTTTTCAAAAGTTATAAGCCAAAAACGTTTCCGACAAAATTAAATTCGAAAACTAAAACGGCCATAATTTCTAAATTATAACAGATAAAAACAAAATTTATTTAAGAAAAACGTTCCTTTTATGACCCTATCACATAATGTTTAATAAAATTTATCATTTAAAAAAAAATTTCAATCAATTTTACACTGATTGCATAGGAAATACTGCTATTTTTTACATATTTATAACTTCGGAACCGTATTACGTAAAAACATGAATAAAAAACATAAGATTTGTAATTTTGCAAATTTTCGAATGACATAATCTAAACAATAAAGTTTCCTTTGTTAATAACATTTTACGCACGACCTCGATATGTACCCGCGTGCTTTTCAATATCATAATGCAACCCGATGCGCAAAATATTTGCGTCAATGAATGAACGGTTTTTTACAGTCGCCTATGCAATCGTCCAATTAAATACTGTTTGAAACTATTTTATTCTAGATTTACTTAGATTTACCCTAGATCCCAGAATAAAATGTGTTCTACATGATTTACTTAATAGATTTGCACTCGATTAAATGAATAAATGCTATTCAATTTAAATTACAATTTCTTTTTCAAACAAACGTTGTTTTCAATTATGCGTAAAGTGATTACATGGGTATGGATAATGTGCGTTACATACTGTTCTTTTTTGTATTAAAAGATGTTCTCTTATATTTGTAAATTTATTATAATGCGTTCATTTTATGCTTTAATTTGTATTTTTAAGTATAAAAAAATGCATTTGGTGTGTTCCATCGTTAAAATTAAAAAAAAAGATTATTTGGAGTATTTTTCACTTTATAAAAATGGAAAAAAATAAATTATACTCTTTTATGATGGGCAATTTTTTTCTTGAAGATAGAAAAAGATTCTTACTTTATCTTTTGAACTTTTGTTTTAATACCAAAAGGGGTTTTTCTTTTTCACTCATTGATTCTACACTTTTGTTTCGTGTGTTTGCATTTTTTAAGAATGGGCAATATTTTTTAAGTAAGAAATGGTGGCTTACTTATTTTTGAGATTTTGGTTTTAATATGAAAAAGGTTTTTTCCTTTTTCACTCATTAATTCTGCACTTATGTTTCGTATACTATTTTTATATTTGCACTAAATTTTTTCTTTTACTACAGTTTTTCATTTTATTTGTTTTCTTCTTAATTTTTTCTTAATAATAATGAGTCTTAAATGCTTACATAGGTTATCCTTTTTTTGGTATTTGAAAAAGTTATAAAAAAGATTTTCTCTTATATTTTGTAAATGTATTATAATGCTTTTTTCATTTTATACTCTCATTTGTAATCTTTAAGTATAAAAAAATGCATTTGGTGTTTTTATGGTTAAAATTCTTAAAAAAATTATTTGTAGTATTTTTCACTTTTTATAAATGGAAAAAATAAATTATACTTATTACAAAATTTCATTCGAAAACTAAAACGGCCATAATTTCTAAATTGTAACAGATAAAAAAAAAGTTTATTTAAGAAAAACGTTTCTTTTACGCCCCTATCGTATAATGTTTAATAAAATTTATGATTTTTAAAATTTTTTTCAAGAAATTTTACTTTGAAATTACAATTAAGTAAAAATTTTAATATTCTTATAACTTAGGAACCGTATTATGTAAAAACACTATTAAAAAACCAAAAGATTCGTAATTTTACAAATTTTCGAGTGCTTTTGGTGTAAAGTGTTTAATTTCACCCGAAAAAAATGTTTTTAAACACGAAATGCCGTAGCCGCTTCGTGAACAGTCGGCGTTTAAATCTTTTTGAAACGCACTTAGTTGGTGATTCACGCAGATACGTGCCATTTGTGACCTAAATAAACTTTGTTGTTACGGATTCGGTCAAATAAATGAAATTCTAAGTAAGTTTTTATTAAATAATTTCTATTCGCACTACATTATTTTGGTTAATTTGTTTTTCACTTATCCGTACAAAGAAATTATTTATCATAATATGTTAAATTGAAATAATGTGTACGCTTTTCGTTAGAAAAGAAGCCTTTTGCAGTAGAGGGCATCAACATTTTCGTTTGCATACCAAAAACTAATTTGAGTTATCAACTATTCAAAAACTTTTTACTTAGTTTGTGTATTTTTTTATGTTAAACTGGGTCCGTTAGAACAGTATTTGTGCAAAATTGTCAAAAAAGATTATAAAGAGTGTTTAAAAATTGGTATCAAAATAGTTTTTCAAGTAAGAAAAAGGTGGCTTACTTTTTTTTTGAGTTTTGTTTTAAATATGAAAAGGGGTATTTCCTTTTTTCAGTCTTTGATTCTGCACTTATGTTTCCTGTATTTGCATATTTTAAGAATAAAAAAAATGAATTTCGTTTTATTTTTCATGGTTAATATTCTAGAAAAAATAATTTGTAGTATTTTCTACTTTTTAAGAATGAAAAAAAATATTATTTATACCTTTTATGATATTTTAGAGTTAAAAAAAAATAGCTGTTTTTTGTTGCTTACAATTGCAAAAAATAAAGTTAAATTGTCAATTTGTTTAAGTAAGAATATATGGTTTACTTTTTTTGAGCTTTTGTTTTTAATATGAAATGGGGTTTTCCTTTTTTCACTCTTAGTTCTGCACTTATGTTTTGTATACTATTTTTATATTTACACTAAATTTTTTTTCTTTTACTACCGTTTTTCATATTATTTGTTTTCTTCTTCATTTTTTGTTAATAATAATGAGTCTTAAATTACACGTTTTATCAATAATGTGTACAAATTACTTCCTTTTCTTTTTTAGTATTTACGTAGAAGTTAGAAAAAAGCCGTTTTTAGGTTTAAAAAATAAAAATTGCATTTTTTTAAAGAAAATAAATATAGTTTCTTTATTTTTTTAATTTCTCTTATATTTTTGTCTTTCAGTGTTTAAAATAAAATGGATTTTGATTTCTTTCGATTAAGAGCCTTTTTCAATTTAAAATAAAAAATGTCATTTGAATTTTTGTATTTTTTAAGTATGAAAAAATGCATTTGTTGTTATTTTTATGTTTAATATTCTAGAAAAAAAAAACAATTTGTAGTTTTTCCACATTTTAGAATGACAATAAATATTATTTATACTTTTATGATTTTGAGAGTTAAAAATTAATTGTTATATTTTGTTGCCTAAAATTGGAAAAAATAAAGTTTATTTACAATTTTTTTAAGATACAAAAATAATCTTAGTTTTTTTTCCTTTTGAGCTTTTCTTTTTAATATGAAAAGCAATTTTCTTTTCACCCTTTGATTCTAGACTTAAGTTTCGTATATTGTTTTTGTATTTACATAAAAGCTTTTTCTTTTACTACAGTTTTTCATTTTGTATTTTCTATTGTCTTTATCAAATTTGTATTGAAATCATTTTTTTTGAGTAAGGTAAACCAGAGTTTGACCTTCACGAATTGACGAGCAAAGCGAGCCGTGTCTTTATCAATGTTGCATTCGGAAAACGACCATACTTCGATGTTTACAATCTGGCGAGCGAAGCGAGCCGTTGTTTATCAAATTTGCAATAAAACAATTTTTTGATTAAGAAAAGTCAGAGTTTGATCGTTACAATTTGGCGAGCAGAAGCGAGCCGTGTTTATTAAAGTTGCATTTGGAAAACGACGCTACTTTGATGTTTACAATCTGGCGAGCAAAGCGAGCCGTGTTTTATCAAATTTGCATTGCAACAAGTTATCATAGTTGCAATCGGAAAAGGACACTACTTTTATGTTTACAATCTGGCGAGCGAAGCGAGCCGTTGTCTTAATCAAATTGGTATTGTAACAATTTCTTTGATTATGAAAAGCCACAGTTTAGTCTTTGCAATTTGGCGAGCAATGTTGCAATCGGAAAACGACGCCACTTTGATGTTTACAATCTGGCGAGCGAAGCGAGCCGTGTCGATATCAAATTTGCATTCGGAAAACGACGCCAATGTGTTGTTTACATTTTGGCGAGCGAAGCGAGCCGTGTCTTTATCAAAGTTGCAATCGGAAAAGGATGCTACTTTCATGTTTACAATCTGGCGAGCGAAGCGAGCCGTTATCTTTAATAAATTTGCATTCGGAAAACGACGCTACTTTGATGTTTACAATCTGGCGAGCGAAGCGAGCCGTGTCTGTATCAAATTTGATTTCGGAAAACGACGCTACTTTGATGTTTACAATCTGGCGAGCGAAGCGAGCCGGTATCTTTACCAAACTATCCCGCGACAATAGAATGCTGCGAAGCAGCAAACCCTTCGCCGCGAAGCGCGCTGGAGCAGAGTCGCGTTACGCGACCCTAGTCGACATATAATATTGCACGATGGTCGGTCCGCGTCGCACATTATACGTTCGCGCCGTCCGCACTCATTGAAAAGTTTAGAAAATTTCGTCGACCCGCGGGAGATCCGCTCGCGATAACGAACGCGACCTCCGACCTCCGTCCCGAACGCGCCGTACGCGGGCTAAAAGACGCGGCTATCCGACGATGTAATTTTTTTCAAAATTTCCTACGAGAAAGGCCTTTAAAGACGGTCGGAACGCAAAACGAAAATTTTCGATTACGATTTTCGCTTTTCGGCTTATATCTCGAAAGTTTACGACTTATCGAAAAGCGCCTTATATTAAATTACGCGCTAGACTTTCCTCTTTAAACCATTGTTTTTAAACGAAATACTTAACTTTTACGATAAGGTCGTGAGAATTTTTCAAGCCGACTCGACAAAATTTTTCAAAAATCTTCGACGTTCGCTAGACTGGATTGGGATAACGAACCGTAAAGTCCGATCGTAAATTGAAAAACGCCTTAAGCCGGCTAAAAGACCCTCTACAGGCGATGACGTCGTTTTTTTTTTAAATTTCTTACGAGAAACGTGATTAAAAACGGCCGGAACGCGAAAAAATCAAAATTTCGATTTTGATTTGGTTTTTCATATTACGGCTTTCGTTTCGAAGATATTTTCAAATTTATCGCTGCCCTTAGTAGATTTCATCGTTTCACGTGAGAATTTAAAAAAAACCGCCTCTCAATCTAACGCCCTCGAGAGTTACGAGGGTTTTTTGGAAAATTTTTGAACTAATTTCTGGCCTAAACGGCCGGCGATTTTAAAAAATTTTTTTTGGCGTCCAATAGAAATCCAACAAGACGAACGCGATGCATTTTGTTTGGTAAGCGTGGGATGTCGGGGACGGTAATTACACCCAAAAGCAAAAAGTTCCACCCCTAACTTTAAGGGCTTATAACTCGGAAATTAAAAGACATATCGAAAAAGCGCTCAGCCTAAGCCCACAATTTACGGTTTTCTCTTTAAAATGGCACTAAATGAAAGATGTGGCTTTTATCATACGGCCGTAGGAGGTACACAAACTTTTTTTTGATAAATTTCAAAATTTGGTTTGAAATTCGTAGATAAATCGTTAAAGGCTTATATCTTTTAAACCGTAAGAGATAGAAAAAAATAACAAGACGTTTTGAAATTTTTAAACTTAACAAAGTATAAGATGGAAAAAAAAATTTTCGAAAAAGTCCATACGGTCCGATTTATAATGAAAAATCAAAGTATTAACGAACAATTTTGAGATTTCAAATCTATACGAAAATCGACCTTTTTCAAATTCGTCTCACATTAGAACGGGTAAGATATTTTATTTGGAAAAAGTTTCGAGTTTACGAAAGATGTGTCTTTATTTTTCAATTTAAATTTTTTTTTGTACGAGGGCATCTTCGAGGTTAAAAAAAATGTTAAAAATAGTCAAAAAAATTTCAAAGAAATTGAACCGTAATTTGACCACAACTCGCTTATTTACGGACCGATTTTCAAAATTCAAAAAGCATCTTACGCGGATAAAGAAATAAAAATTTTGGCCGTTTCAGTTTTTTTTGACCTCGCGTGTTTTCAAAAGTTATAAGCGAAAAACGTTTCCGACAAAATTTCATTTGAAAACTAAAACGGCCATAATTTCTAAATTATAACAGATAAAAAAAATTTATTTAAGAAAAACGTTCCTTTTATGACCCTATCACATAATGTTTAATAAAATTTATCATTTTAAAAAAAAAATTTCAAATCAATTTTACACTGATTGTATAGGAAATACTGCTATTTTTACATATTTATAACTTCGGAACCGTATTACGTAAAACATGAATAAAAAAACATAAGATTTGTAATTTTGCAAATTTTCGAATGGCATAATCTAAACAATAAAGTTTCCTTTGTTAATAACATTTTACGCGCGACCTCGACATGTACCCGCGTGCTTTTCAATATCATAATGCAACCCGATGCGCAAAATATTTGCGTCGTAGAATGAATGAACGAACAAGTTTTTTTTACAGTCGCCTATGCAATCGTCCAATTAAATACTGTTTGATACTATTTTTAGTTCTGGAACGAAATAAAAAATGTGTTCTACATTATTTATTTAATAGATTTGCACTCGGATTAAATGAATAAATGCTATTCAATTTAAATTGCAATTTTTAAACAAACGTTGTTTTGTCAAATGATGCGTAAAAGTGTGACATGGGTAACGATAATGTGCGTTACATACTGTTCTTTTTGTATTTAAAGAAGTTACTAAAAAGATGTTCTCTATGTTTGTAAATGTATTATAATGCGTTCATTTTATGTTTTAATTTGTATTTTTTAAGTATGAAAAGAAAATCCATTTGGTGTTTTCATGGTTAAAATTCTAAGAAAAAAATTATTTGGAGTATTTTTCACTTTATAAAAATGGAAAAAATAAATTATACTCTTTTATGATTTGCAATATGTTTTCTTGAAGATAGAAAAAAGAATCTTACTTTTTGTCTTTTGAACTTTTGTTTTTAATATGGAAAAGGGTTTTTTCCTTTTTCACTCTTTGATTCTACACTTTGTTTCGTGTATTTGCATTTTTTTAAGAATGGGCAATTTGTTTTTAAAGTAAGAAAGGTGGCTTATTTTTTTGAGATTTTTGGTTTTAATATGAAAAAGGTTTTTCCTTTTTCACTCATTGATTCTGCACTTACTATACTATTTTTATATTTGCACTAAATTTTTTCTTTTACTACAGTTTTTCATTTTATTTGTTTTTCTTCTTAATTTTTTCTTAATAATAATGAGTCTTAAATGCTTATAGGTTATCCTTTTTGTATTTGAAAATTGTTACAAAAAAGATTTTCTCTTATATTTGTAAATGTATTATAATGCTTTTTTCATTTTATGCTCTACTTTGTAATCTTTAAGTATAAAAATGCATTTGGTGTTTTTATGGTTAAATTTTTAAAAAAATTATTTTTTTTTTCACTTTATAAAATGGAAAAAATAAATTATACTTTTATGATGGGCACTTTAATTTCTTGAAAGAAAGAAAAAGAATCTTACTTTTTATCTTTTTGAGCTTTTGTTTTTAATACCAAAAGGGGGTTTTCTTTTTTCACTCTTTGATTCTGCTACTTTTGTTTCCTGTATTTGCATATTTTAAGAATAAAAAAATAGATTTTGTTTTATTTTCATGGTTAATAATACTAGAAAAATAATTTGTAGT
This sequence comes from Abscondita cerata, assembly GCA_030710515.1. Lineage (NCBI taxonomy): Eukaryota > Metazoa > Arthropoda > Insecta > Coleoptera > Lampyridae > Abscondita > Abscondita cerata. Next base: position 247,091 of record JALBCR010004221.1, read on the forward strand.
ATTTTCTCCTAGAAATGAGAAAAAATATTTATTTATACAATTTATGATGTTAGTTAAAATAAATTTGCTGTTTTTTTTGCAATTACAATTGCAAAAATAAAGAATGTACATAAGGCAATTTTTTTAAGTAAGAAATAGATGGTTTTATTTTTTTTTTATACTTTTGTTTTTAATATGAAAATGGGGTTTTCTTTGTTCACTCTTAGTTCTGCACTTATGTTTTGTATACTAGTTTTATATTTACAGCTAAATTTTTTTCTGTTTACTACCGTTTTTCATATTATTATGTTTCTTCTTCATTTTTTGTTAATAATAATGAGTCTTAAATTACACGTTTATCGGCAATGTTATTTAAATTAACTTCCTTTTTCTTTTGAGTATTTACCTAGAAGTTGGAAAAAAGCCGTTTTCTAGGTTTAAAAATGAAAAATTAGATTCTTAATACGTAACTTTTAA